>VZZY01000292.1:590611-639234 GCA_013400335.1 Eurystomus gularis
GGTGAAGCCGCGCTGGGCGGCGCCATGTTGGGAAGGCGGGAGGGGAGGGCCGGGGCGGGACACAGCGCCCCCTAGGGGCGGCGGCGGGGGCTCGCAGGCCGGCCGCCATTTTATTCCCTTTCTCGCATCAAGTTTAAAATAAACCCCTCCACGTGCAAATTTGGCAGGGACGCGGCGGTTTCTGAGCGCGGCCACCCCGAGCTGGGTCCCCAGCCCTTCCCCAGGCCAGTGACTCGGCTGCGCGGCTGCTGCCCGGGGACTCACAGAGGCGAGGTCGGCTGTGCCCAGAAGAGTTCACCGTTTCAGCAGATGAGGCAGGGCAAATTAGCTGCTGTCTCCACTCCTTTATTCCTCCAGCAATTAGGGCTGACAGGACAGCTGCCGAGCGAAGGCTGCAGCGCTCAGGCTGAGGCCTGCATGGGTTTTCCAGCGGTGGCCCATGGCTCGGTGTGTCCCCAGGGACGGCCATTGGCCATACCACCCCGCTCCTGGGCTCTCCTCATCACTACTAGCAGCTGGCACAGAGCTGGGCATTTCTCGTAAAATATCTCTAGCTTTTTCACACAAGTTGATCTAGCAGGTCCAAGAAACGCACCAAGAGGCAGTTTTGGAAGCGGTCCCACATGTAGCAGGCTCCTGGCCTTTCCCAGCCATTTGCAGCCGGGAGGAGCCTGGGCCTTGCATAGGCGGAGGCGGCGGTGCATTAAAAATGGTTGTTTTTCAGGGGGCAGGGGAGAACCCAGAGTCATGCATGGCCCTGAGTGCCTGGACAACGATCCAGGTCCCTTCCTATGCCTCTGGCTGTCCCTGTTGTATGATCCCATGGGCTTGCACAATCTGCAGCATGGCCTGACCCGTGAGGTCCAAGTGATGACTCCAGGGACTGGTTTTCTTTTTCTGGAAGAAAATAACAAGCTGACTGTATTTTCTGAAGGCCAGGCTTCTCTGCTTTCCTGCCAATGCCTAAAGCCAGTCTGAAAGTGGAATTAATGTTTTGAAACCTCCTTAAGACTGATTTTCCTCGTTTCTTTAGTTTCGTAAATAGACTCTTTCAGTTTTAAGAATTTGATGACTCCTTTCCATTGAAATCTCCTGAAGATTAAAGGGCCTGTAGAAATCCACACGTTTTGGCAAGAATTCTTCATTTTGTAGGGAAAAATTGCTTTCGTCATCTAGGTAGTTCTGCCATTTAAGGGCTTTGCTCCTCTGATGCCATTCTTGTATTTCTACAGCTATATATGGAGTCTCTTTGGTGCTTGCGATATCCTCAGAGCTGAGTAAAGGTCGGGCCAGGAAGCCTTTGATTGTAAATCTCCTCAGGCCATCTTGTTGCCCTTCCTGAATGCAATGAATGGGGGAGGAAAGCAAGGTTTCTGTTGTGCAAGCTGCGGGAGCTAAATGCTGCAGGTACAGCAGAGGCATGCTTGTCCCATGCTCACAAGAAGAGGACATATTTTAATAATTAAGTACCTGATGGCCAAATGGCTAAAAAAAAAAAGGTTTCCTTGCCTTGTCTGAAGAGAGTGCCTTTCCTTTGAATTCTTTGTCACCAAGGCACATCACAACCAATCTTGACAGTTTTTACAGGCTTTCTTTAGGTGATTCACAAACTTTGCACAATTTGATTTATTTTTCAGTCTGTTTTCTTACTCAGTTTTTCTCTGGAAGATTGACTTCCTGGAGTACTCTCTTTACCTTGAAGTGTAGAGCTTGTCAGAAACAAAGGGAAGTAAAATTAGAAAAGGAAGTTTAGAGAATAGTTAGGTTTTTCTTTTTGCGGGAATCCGAACTGAAAATTTTAATCTGTTTTCATTGTTTACTCCTTTTAATTTTTTAGACAGGGATGTTTTAATAGATGCTTTGCTGTTAGACAGATTGGTCTAATGATGCAATCTTTAGGCATTTTAAAAAAATTGCCTTTTTTAAAATCTGAAAGCAGAAAAAGAACAAAACCAATCAAATCTGCATTCTACTACTGCCCTCTACTATAGAATTTGTCTCTTTGTCTCAGGTAGTGATGGATTAAACTTTTTTCTCTGTAGTTTCTCGGTTGTTTCTCAGGTATTGTGGATGCTTCATCCCTGGAGGTGTTCAAGGCTGGGTTGAATGGGGCCTTGAGCAACCTGGTCTAGTGGGAGGTGTCCCTACCATGGCAGGGGACTTGGAACTAGATGACCTTTGAGGTCCCTTCCAACCCAAACCATTCTATGATTCTATGAGTTGTACCCCTGCTGTTGGTAATGTGGTTAGCAGTCACTTAGCTGGATGCTTTCCTTGAGCGGTAGAGAGAGATTTTGCTGGAGAAGAATCACTTCTACTTTTCTGGAAGTGAATGAGGCTGGACTAAGTCACGTAGTATTTGCATTCAAAATGAAACCTTATTTTGGAGGGTGAAACACAACATTGTGTAGCTGAATCTCATTTCACATGAAATCGAGTCATGGTGACGTGTGTGTTTGCTTATCTCCTGCCTTAGACTGAACAAGTTTACTCTCTACAAAAGACCATCTGAAGATTGGGACATCAGCAAGTCACCCAGTTTGAAAAGGGGTGGTGACTCAGTAGCATAACTCCTTGACAATTCGAAGAAGCTTGTGGGAGCAGTGTAGTTCTGTAGAATTAACTTCCTTCTAGTGCAGTTACTGTCACCGTTTGTTCATTACCAAGTAAGAAACCCAAATAGACAGTCAAAAGTTCGGGTAGTGATGGGTTCAACAGGGCATAGCCTGGTTTGTGGGGGAGGGATGAGGGGAGAGGAAGGTGCAGTGGGCCCTCTGAATTAAACCAAATACATGAATTTGGTAAGTAAGGGAAGGGGAATTTCCTCTGGTTCAGCTAGATCAAACTTCTCAACCACATGCTGTTGCCATGTGGCCTAGGAATAAAGTAATCTCCAGTGTATTCTATCCCTCTCCTCACTCATTGTTTTGCCTTTACAACTCAAAAAGCTGCTGCCTTCCTCTCCTGCCCTCGCTGCTCCTTCGTATTCCCCTGAAACATTTCCCATTATGTTTCTCCTACCATTGTTCTCAGGTGGCTTGGTAATCACACGCTGTCCTTTCCCCTGTCCTCTCCATGCTGCTGTTACCCCTTCATTAGCTGGGGTGGAACAAGGTGCTAGTACCCAGAAGTGCCACCAGAAATGGAGCATGTGGGGCTGGATGATCTGTATGCAGTGAGTGGGAAGTGTGCTTGCCGCCAGAGAGCTCACCTCTTCAGCCTGTATAGCAAAGAAGGCATGTGTTGCACATTGGGGACCTGATTTATGTGATGCCTGTAATGGCACCAGAAAGAAAAATCCCCTGAACCCTTTGTCGTCTTTGCAGTGCAGAATCTTAGGGGCTTCTCCTATAATTATTGGATAGTTTTGGCTGTCTCTGTCATAGGAGGTGCGCTTCTCTCAAACTTACATAAATACTGTTTTCAGAACTTGTTATGATTTAGTCATTGATAAAGTGGAAAGACAGTCATGGCCCCACCTGTTCTGAGAAAATGTGGTTGTTTGGAGGGTATTTCCCTTCTGAGCTTTTTCTTACCTGAAAGCACAAATCCTGTTAAAATGTATTAAGGCACAGTTGGATGCTTCTTCCTGTTCTGCCTTGTTGGTGATACATGGAGAGAAGTGGAGTTTTCTGCTCTGAAGAATCGAATGGCTAACTAAACAAGGAAGTTTCCATCCACTGAAGCGATGGGTGAGTCAAGCGGCGGTCTGTACAATGGACTGACCTGTTCTTTCGTGTCTTCCGTGGAATATTTTGCACTGGGCTCTTCAGCAATTTTCTGGCATTACTCAATATGCTTTTTTTCCCGCCTCTTGCTCCTACTACAGTGCTTGATAGGTTAGGACTCGCTTTTGGGGTTACGTAGGCAAGGTGTATATATACCTGCACACACACATTTGTACAAGTACACACATAGGTAGAGATAACATATATACTATTTGTAAGCAGCAGGCACCACTGCCAGTGGAACAATTATCCGTCGCTGTGAGGATACACCTGGAGAAGGTAGGACATCAAACGCCAAGTGCTATGTAGGGGGATTTGGTACTAGCATTCAGCAGTCGCCTGTGGCTAGCACAGAGTTAGGATTTTCCAGGGGTTTGAAAGGAGTGTAACTCCTCTAGTCACTGTAGAAGTGTAACTCTCTCACCACAACATGGTGCTGACATCAAGCACCCATCTGATTCTAGAAGCTTTCTCCTAGGATCTAGCGGGTGTAACAGTTAAACGACCCCACAGGCCATGCTGGATGCAGCAGCTGCTGCTGTACTTTTCTCTGGAAGTGTGGAAGGGAAAGGCAAAAAAGTTTGTATCAGCAAACATGAGAAGAATGGGTGTGTTGTAAAGCTGCTAGATGAGCCGCATCAGCTGCCCTGCATGTCACAGCTCCAAAGCTTCTGCCTGCCAAATGGTTGGGAACACAGGCTGGTGTTTTAGCTAACTCAGATTTCCTGCACTGTTGGCGTCTCAGTTTTGCAGTTTAGGGACAGTTTAGCTGCAGAGATCAGAAGTTTCACCTGACTTTAGCAGGAGTTGTGGGCAGCCAGAATGTCTAATGGTTAGGATGATTATGAACAGGATGTTGTAACCTTAATTGCTAAAGGACAGCTCTTGAGTAAGTGGAATTTTCATCTTTCCACTTATTTTGAGGTAGCTTGGACAATTTACACAGCAAAGAATATGTATTTTAAATTCTCAAGAATTCTTGGAGTCTTTAAAAGTGAATCTTTGCTCAGAGAGGTATTGTTTGAAGTTCTGAAAGCCACCCAGGCATTTCTGCTATGGACGTTTTGTAAACATCAGTGGGAGGCTCTGGGGCATGTTTGCTGCTTGGCCTTGAAAATCTCAGCATCAGAAGGCATCCAACAAGTTTTGGGACAATAATCTAAGCACAGGAAATTTAGGGCAAGGTCCTCCACCTGTCTAAATTTATTCATTTTGTGAGAAAGCACAGTTCAGTGCTTGTTTTCAGGATATTTCTGTTTGCTAAAAAGCCAGCAGGAAGAGTGGGAGTCAGCGTTCCGTTTTTATTTCTGAAACACACCACTATGTTTAATCAAAGACTTGAGGTTGTATCTGCAAGTGCTGTTTTCATACTGTGTGCTTAAAGCCTAGTGAAGATTAACAAAGCCTAACACAACCTCATTTCCATTTTGACTAATAACTGCTAATTTCTGTAGCTAATGTTCTGCTGTATTATGAGCGTGGTTGTGAAAAATGGCCCTGAATTGTTTGTTCTGCTCACCCTAGAATGTATTATTTCGCATGCAAATCTTTGTGCTGTTCCACATAACGAGGAGTGGTTCCTCAGCCCAGATTCTTTGCTAAATCAGAGGAGCTGGGCTGAGCTCTGTCAGCTCCAGGTTTAGCCCTCAAATTGCCCACTGTCCTAGTGTTGCCTGAGATAAATCCTTTCATAGAGAGAGTACAAGACTCTCAGAGAATTCTTTCATGGTCCAATTACTTTTACTAAAAATGAAGGATTTTCTGTGGATTCTTCAGATTCTTATTTTAAGACTTAGGGACAAGGCACCTAAGATGTTGAGAAAGATGAGGGGAAACGACAGGATGCTAATGTAGTAGAAGGACTTCTGTCAGATGGCAAACATACTAACTAGGGGAACGTGCAAAGAACAGCGAATCAAATCCATCTGACCTACCGGTTCACAGCTTCCATTTAATGCTTTTAACCTCTTTCTGCTACCCTTGGTGGCTTTCCCTTAGAAATTTTGATTGCTGGAAGAGACATGCATGCACTCTGCTCCACCGGTACCAGAGGGACACTCTGATTCAGTCTGATTCAGTACCGGTGCCGAGCGGAGTGCAAGTGATTTCCAGGTAAACCTTGGCTAGTCAACTGTACCTGGTGCCTGCTCGTACACACGACTGCGGCCAGGCAGCAGGCAGAAGGTTAAAACACAAGCTGGAACACCTTGTAGCTGTCTAAGCAGTGACTGTTCATGACACATAAAATGCTTCAGTGCATCTTTTGTTCAAAGATTTCCAGGTTATTTGGAAGAATGTTTAAAACAATACACCTACAGGCAGGTTCAGGTGGGAGTTTTTCACAATATATGAAGTAGCTGCACCACTCATTGACTCTCAGCACACACTGTTACAATCGGGGCTGCTGGCTGGGTTTCTTGCAAGTTAAGGCTATGTATTCAGGTGATTTAAACTTCCATTTTTGAAAGCATTGGGGTTTTTTTCATACTAACTCTGAGTTTCAAGGCCTATCTATAAAGTTTAGTTCTTTTTCAAATAAATACCAGACTGAGGTGAGAAGTGGTGGAAGGTTACAATGATTTTATCAGGCATTGTGGATGCTCTGCACACCCAAAAATCAAGTCTGAAGTATTTGCTTTTCAGCATAGCTCGAAGTATGTCATTTTTTCACCACTTCTTTTCCCGGGGAGCAACAAAATAAGAAATTCTTCTTCATACATGTTTTGTCTGTCTATATAAAGTGCAGCCAGTCTCCAGGCTGTTTTCTCCCTCTTGTTTTCTTTTGAATCTATCTGTCTGTTGCGCATGTTGTTGTAGCAGTGAAGGTCAATGGCTGTAAAAAGTCAAGATTTGGAAGGTGAAACATCTGGAGAAAAAGTAGGCAAGTTATTAGGCACTTAAATCCTTTTTCAGGTCTGAAATAATCTACTGTACAATAGAAAATGGAATTTTTGTTTCCAGGGTTATATTTTCAAGATCTTCTCTTTGTTGCCCTTGAGGATCAAGCCTTGTGGATCAGTTGTAGAGTGGTTTTAGGACAGATGAGGGCTCTGTGTGGGAGAATGGTGCAATCTGCAGTTGTGTGGTTTCTCACAGGGAACGTGAGTGACCTTCAGTTTCGATGGGAGTAACAATCAACGGGTTCCTAACTGAAACCAGTTTCCTAGGGTGCCTGGGGCAGTGATTTTTGAGTTTCAGAGAGCCTCCTCTGCAGAGAGGCCTTCCAAATACCGTATCACTATGGCATGTGAACCCTTTATTGAACTTTGTATCTACATTAATTTTTTCAGTCCCCACTGTAATGAGAAGGCTATGATTGTGATCACCCTGTTACCACTGGTGGGTGTGATTTGCCTGCTGAGATGTTAATCATGATTTCTCACAAGAGTTCACCACTTGGAGCAAAAGGTGATGACTGCTAATGTTTAGCATAGCTGCTAATATTTAAAAAGGGCTGTGAAATCACTCTTTGCTGTTTTCAGTAGGGGAGGGATGAGAAACATCTGTCTGGAATGTTACAAAAAATCTCCAACAAACTCAGCATGCAATTTCACGTGTGAGTCTGTGATAACCAGCAAGATGGAATGTGATCTCTTGGGGGAGATTGTGTCCTTCTCCAAAATGAGGCAAAAAGTGCAAAATAACCATTGAGGGGTTGTGAGTAATGGCTTTGTAACACCTAATATGTTCCATTTTTCTGTTAGCCTTTGGTTTATTATGCTATTTTTCTTTTTTTGGGGGAGGGGAAATGTCCACATGCCAGAATGTGATTGAATAAAGACTGTCATTCATGTTGAGGCATATTATGAAAATATCCTGGAGAGCCTAAATAGTCCTGAGGGAGCCTGAGAATAGCCATGTCTATGGCTTCAAAGCCCCAGTAAATGTCAATGGGGTCACTCATTTTTATTTCACTCAGGTTTACAGCCAATATAAAACCTTGAAAATGCAATGATAGCTGCTAGATTAGAATTGGATGGGTCCCCCACTTCTCCAGGGAGTCCCACCCCCACACAGTCCCCCCCCTAGCTAAAGAGAAAATTTCAAAAGCTATTATTAAATTGACTTTTTACATTTATTTTAGTGATCAGGAATACTTCTGGAGAAGACACACCTCATTCCAAGAAACAAAGAGTTTCCAGCAGGACTGTGCAGGGCAAGATCCCTGCAGAATCCTCAGTGGAAAAAATTACCATAGTGTTAACTGTGGACATCACCATGCCTTTTCTGCCATGTTTGAAAAAAAAGAAGTCACCTGTGCCTTTAGGAAAGAGTATCTTTCAAAAACACACCCCACCCATCCAGCAGAACTACCAGGCCTTGCTGGAGACATGCTTGAAGAACAAATGCCTCTTCACTGATGACAGCTTCCCTGCTTGCATGAGCTCTATTGGAACAGGAGCACTGCTAAAGAAACTACCTCGAAGTATACAGTGGAAGAGGCCACATGTAAGTGACTTTCAGTGAATACTCTTGTGTAAGAGCACAATTTCAGCTGATAGCCAGCAAATAATTCTAGCACTGAGCACACTACTCTTAGACCTTATTTTAGGTGTTTTTTAATGCCTCCAGAGATTGCACTTTTTGTATCAGCTGTCATTTTGGAAGCTGGGGTACAAGTAGTTTCATAATTGCCTTTGAGGCATTTGTTGCCCCAAGTCATAACCAGCCTCATTCAGTTTATATCCGGTAATGCTCAGCAGGCAGGGAGAGCAAGCAAAGGGAGTGGGGGAAGCTGGTGTCCTTGGAGCTCACAGCCTCAGTGGTCCCACCAGGATTCTGTGATGACAGTTCTCATGGCGATGATCCCTCTCCCAAAATTCAAGAACTTGACCTTATAGAAGATATCTGAGTTTCTAGACAGTTCTAAGCCTTTGACCACTCTCCCATGGGCCACATACTCTGGCAGGTGCCTTATTGTCTTGTTGGGTTGTTTTTTCCCTCCTTAACTGTTTAGTCTATTGTACTCAGAACAGTCTTTTCCCAGCTCTCAATGTTGGGCTTCTGCCATGACCATTGACTATCAGTGAGTTGTTTTTAGTTCTGGGGCCTCTGTTTTCCACTTGTGCCGATATTTCCAAGGCCTTTGCTGGTATCCCGTGCTTAAACTGAACCATCACAACAAGAGACATGTGGATGCAAGGGCTGGTCACAGAGCAAGTTCTCATAACAAATGGGTAGATAACAAGTCTAGGAGGCCAGGCCAGGGCCCTGGCACGCTTGGATAAGGCCTGTTACTAGCAATGGCAGTTCTGTTCTTACTGAGCCACTGAGCAACGTATTGACAATTGGATCTTCCTGAAAGTAATGTACAGAGTTACCTGAGAATTTCAGAATTTCAGTAATGCTGACTCTGTATGTTACCCTGTCAGTAAGGGAATTCTGCTAGGTAAGAGCAGATAACATCTCCTAGCTAAGTTATTTTCTAGCTGTCATATTTTGTCAAATTTAACCAATTTTGTAGAAGTGCTGAGTTTCTGCAAAACTCATGGAAATCACCAGGAAGTAGAGGCACGTGTGCAAAGCAAGCAGGAGAGCTTGGGAATAGCAGCCCTGGTTATCAGAGTTTCATATGTAATGAAGCAGATGGTTTGTGTTAAGTCACAATCTGCAGGTGGAGGAAGTGTGGTCCTCAGGGGCCTGGGCTGGGTTGTGCCAGGTACTGCGACTGAGGCAGCTATATCAGCATAGAGGTATTGAGGGGGAAAGGTCAACATGAGTCCTGGCCTCTACAACACCCTTCAGGTGTCCCTCCACCGCAGACATATTGGAATGGACTTGAAACCTCCTCTGTCTCTCAGTCCATCCTTCTGCTGCTCTAAATCTGCGTTGTGAAGAAGGCTGCCATTTGCTCTGCCAGTCGTAGCCCAGCACAGGCTCTCTAAGGATGGATGTTTTGCATCCTTTGGTCCCTGTGCTACAGCAGAAATGCTGAGATCCTGCCATTCAGCCTGTAGGCTTGCAGCTTGCTGCATCTGTGACTGATGGCCTGCAAATAGAAGACCCAGATACACCAGGGATAGGAGTTGGTGTCTAATTACTCTAACTGCCTTCTGAGGGTTTGCTGTTTCTGTGCTACTGCCTGCAGGGGAAGCCAACAGTGTGAAAATTAGCTTGAGCAATTTGTGGGTCGTTAGAGTGAAACCTAAGTTTGACACTTAGGTTATTAATTTAACCCTGGAGGCACTTGTGAGGGGAAAAAAATAGCAACATAATTTCTCCGAACAATTATTCACAGGCCCACTCTTGTCACAGCGACAGGAACTTCTGTAGCAGCCATCAGTTACTCTGTAGCTCAATTGTCAGCCAAATCATGGAGACATCAGCCAGGTTAGCTGAAGGTTTGAGCAGTTATGGCCTGCCATTGTAGTCTCTTCTGGCTGAAACTTGTCAGTAATGACGGAGGAGCAGGACCGGCAGGTCTGAAGGATTGTCTTCTCAGCAAGGTGTTTGTGGAGGCTTGTGGTGATGCGTCTGAGCACCGGTGACTTATGTAAGAGACCAAATTCAGTGTAGACCAAGCGCAGGTGTGTCAGGCGTCTCAGCCAGAGCACATAACACTTGAGTTTTACCTGAACCAGAACAATGCCTACTGGGACAGAGGGACCCTCAGTATGTTGAAAGCTTTGAACAGGCAGAGGGAGTGTTTTGTGTCACATATCTATGAGGTTTTTACATCCTAGACTAGGAACTCACTGGATTTCCCATTTTAGGAGATTGCAGCTCTGCATGCAGAAAGTCCTGGACTTCAAGCTCAACCAGCTTGTGTTACTGACTTGATCCTTTCCCTCTTTTTTTTTTGGTTGTGTGCTTCCCAGGCTTTGCACAGAAGTCCAATATTTTATGCTGCAAACAGAAAGCAACTGGATCTCTGCCAAGGAATGGTGGGTAAGGAAGATCTTTTGATTAAATGACTAAGTATTCTTATACAAAATAACATTTTGCGTGGAATTTTGACTGTATAAAACTTGGCATAGAAATAGAAGGTACGCATATCCTTACGTCTTCACTTGGCATGGTGTGGATAAAGCAATCATTGAGATGGGATAGGCTCGGTAAAAAACCCAGCAAGCTTCAAGGTGAGATGTGAGAGGTAAAGGATGTGTTCGCAAGCTGAAATCACCACTCTGTGTTGCTTCTGTGCATGCTAATACTGCAGTAAGAAGTGATCCTGTGCTCTTACTGGTCTGTCATGTTGCTGCTTGACAATTGAACAGAGACCACAGAAGCAGGAAAATCTGACAACTTTGCTATCTTTGTTCCTAAGGCTTACTGTGAGTGTGTTCTCTTCCCAGCTTTGCAGTTAGAAAAATAATTTTTATGCCCGTGTTACCTGAAGTGGAAGGATATATTGTCATCTGCAAAACAGTTAGGGACGGGACTAAATAGAAGTACTTAAAGCCCTTAAACACAAAGTCTGATAAGTACAGTCTTGCATGTGAAATGCATTGCAAAATGATTTTTCTGTTCTGAAAAGTTTTTTTCAAAGAAAAAGGGAAAAGTTGGGTTTTTTTCAATAGTGTGCCTTTACAGAGAACAGAAAAAAATCCACCCAAAGTCAGCAAAAACAGGAGTGTTTCCTTTGAGAGCTATTTCTTGCTACATTTCTTGTTTAACCAAACAGTATCCAAATGAAAAGATCATAAGAGCGCAATTATAAGTCAATCATGGTTTGGTTAAATAATGCACGTGTCTGGATCGTCTCATTCTCTGTGTATGATTTGTTATAACTGTAAAGACATCAGGATAACAGCTCTTCTGCTAGGATCTTGATGGTGTTCCTGAACTTGGCTGACAACTCTCGCTTTTCAGCCAACTGCATGTGTCCATTTGTCTTGGCACAGAGAACTGCTGGTTCCTGGCGGCCCTGGAAGCCCTGACGTTCCACCAGGACATCTTGGCTGCTGTCGTGCCACAAAACCAGAGCTTTGAGAGGAAATATGCTGGGATTTTCCACTTCCGGGTACATCTGCTTCCCCAGAGTGCGGGAGGTCTTCAGAAATCCTTTGTCATGTTTTCTGTCACACCCTTAGATAATTTGTACAGGGTTCCCCTTGGCCAGGGACAAGTGGCCAGAGGGTATCCTGGCCTGGAGAGTGGCCCATCACCCCTCCCACAAAGCAGTGCAGGCAGTGGATCAACTACAAGCCGCTCTGAGGATATAGTTCTACTTGGCCCTTCTCTCCAGCTGTGCCTTACTCGTATTTTAATCCAGACAGAAGTCTTCCTCCGTAGTGGCAACAGTCAGCAGGGCTTGAGCACATCTACTCCAACCTTCCACCCCCTTGCCCAGCTCTTGATGCAACTCTACTTCCCTGCCATTTGGAACTACTTCCCCCAAAGCCCAGCTCTGCCTAATTTCTTTGCTTAATCCTTTTACACCTGATACATCCTCTATTTTTATCTCTGGCAGGGTGGGGCTGAGGACTTGACTTTGTGGCTGAGTCAGCACATCTCACTGACCCAAAGCAGCCCTCCCCCAGGACAGCTTGTCCTGTGCCCACAGCTAAGCTATCTCGCCTTTCCTGTTGTTTCAAGGGGAGGTCCCTTCCAAGGGAAACATCAGCTCATTCCTTTTCCCTGACAGTTCTGGCACTTCGGTGAATGGATTGATGTTGTGGTTGATGATCGCCTGCCGGTGAATGAGGCGGGGGAGCTGGTCTTTGTTTCCTCAGTCTATAAGAACGTGTTCTGGGGAGCCCTTCTGGAGAAGGCATATGCTAAGTAAGTGACTCATTCCAAGTTATGCAAATAGTCTCTCTAAAATATGTTGGTTGGTGCCTACGCAGTTTGTTCTTGTTTATAAATGCATCTCCTAGGCCTTGTCACATTTAGAGTGTAGTAAATGGTTCTCATCTTTCTATTTTTAGACAGTAAAAGCTGCCACTGCAGTAGCTGTTATCAATCCAGGCCCTTGAGCTTAAATCCAGGGATTTAGGAGTAGGTGTGAAAACACACTTATCGTGAGAAGTTGTCCTCTGAGTGTTATGGTTGTTTGGAGTGTATTGGCTAGGATGATGCCTTCCTTGTAAATACTGCAGATGAGCAGAAGGCCACAGATAGGGATTTTCAAAGGCCTCTGATTTCTAATGCCTCCTTTGATGTATTAACAATTTGAGAAACCTCCAATAAGTTTCCCTTTGGGGATCTGCTGAAGAATTGTACTTTGGTCTTGGGAGAAGTTCCAGCTCTGGGGTCCCCAAAAGCGGAGACATTCAACAAGTCACATGGCATGGTGAGAATACTGGCTTCTTTCTGGGATGTTTTCTCTAGAGTGGTTTATCAGGACTTAGGAGAAAGCAACAAGGCATAAGTTATGGAGTTTGTTAATCATGGGCTGAAATAATCTCTTCAGAGCAAAGAAAAATCCTAGTTCACAGTGAGAAAAAGATCACAGCAGAGGCGATAAAGTTCGGTTGTTTCCATTTGGAGTTATCATTAGAACAGAAAGAGCGGAGAAAGTTGCTCTGCAGTGGTGAAGAAAATCAGATTGGAGACTGAACTCTCAAGGCACTGTATCAGCGTCTGGTGATACAGTCAGACAACATTCACTAAGGCAGAGTTGTCAAAGAAGTAGTGATGGGCACGTTCTCCCTACTGTGCAGTGAGGGATGATAGTGAGTGAAGAGTCCCTTTCAGGCTGTGGCCAATCTTGGAGGCAGCATGCTAGCCTCCTCTCTTCCTAAATAAGAAAGATTCCCTTAAAATAACATGAGCCTTCCTCAACCTATCATCTGTGACTATAATCCAAGAATATATTGATGTCTTTTTTGCTAGACTCTATGGCTCCTATGAAGATCTGCAGATTGGGCAAGTTTCAGAAGCCTTGGTGGATTTTACAGGTGGTGTTAATATAAGGATCAAGCTTGCAGCAGCTCCTCCTGATCTGTGGGATATCCTGACGAGAGCAACCTACAGCAGATCTCTCATGGGCTGTCAGACACACTTAGGGGTGAGACTTGGAGTGACATTAAATGGCTTCACAGCTAAAAACCTTTCCAGACCTGTTTTCCACTGCTCAGGTAGTCGTTGCAACTCAGAAAGTATTAAAGCTGCTACACACGACTTTCTGAGAAATCATCTTTTTAATGTTAGAGTTTGCACATGGATCAATTCCCTGCTGCTCTCAGCAACCTGTTGGTATGTTTAGGAACTGACTGATCTGTTGAAGAGCCTCTATTCAATAGGACCTACCACATTTCCCCCTTTTTGTTAAATAAATTTTTGATTTTTACAGATGGTGCAGTAAGGCACAGACTCATGGAATAAGGTTATAAGCAAAGATAGAGAGGCATGTAGTTCAGAACAGGAATTCAAGTCTTGGCTTCCAAGCTTTATGCCAACACTTCAGCTGTTGGGAAACCCTACTATTCTGGAAATCAAAACCTACCCTCCTGGACTTTTTGAAAGTGAGATGGTCTCTAGCCAAAGATGCATATTTTAGGAAGGGACCTTCCCAATCAACTTTCCAGTTCAAAACATACTGCCAAATATGGCTGTTAGGAGCTTAGACTTTTAAAAAAAATTTTTCAGTTCAAACCATTCTTCATTTACTTTGAGAGTCATTGGTTACACAAGTACAGGTCTGTGGTATTGGTATAAGTCTGTTGTGTAAGTAAGGATAGAATAAAATATTTATTTTCCTTCTGTTTCTCTTCCTTGCATGCAGACAACAAAGGTCCTGAAGAATGGGCTTGTTGCTGGCCATGCCTACACAGTAACTGGTATTAGAAAGGTAAGTCTAGCCCTTATGTCCTGGGCCCGGGTTTGTTTGGATGTCAGTAATTTATATTGCAGTCATAGCCCTTAATCAGGGCAACTACGGTGTCTCCTCTCCCAGTGCTCTTCTCTTAGTCTAAGGCTAAAAGAGATTGTGTGCTTTGTAAAGATTCACTTTCAAATGTGTCCATTTTAGTGTCATGACCTTGATGTAGAGGACAACCGTTATATATCAGGGTATCTCTAAGGGTGGAAATGATTCACAGGGCTCTGTTGAGAGCATCACCTACAAATGCATCTTACCTGTCAAGGATGAAAGGACTGGCCTTTGGGGATGCTGGGAGGATGTGCTGAAACCTACTTTGGGTAAAAAGCCTCCCTCTGAAGCCAAAGGAGAAGGTCACAGAGAAGTAAAGATAATTTAATGCAAGGGCCAAAGCAGGAAAAACTGCAGATGGAAATGGGAGTCAAGGCTAAAGTAAGGGGATCAAACTGGGTTCCTGTGCAGAGGGTATCAGGTGGACCCCACTGATTTACAGAAGTATGACTGGGAGTCCTCTAAAGGTATTTGTCTAGAGGTAAGGGACACCTATTATTTCAATAGTTTCCAAAGAGTGGGAGAAAGCTTGAGCTTTCCCCTTCTGGATTGATGGATGACTATCTTGTCCAGCCTCAGAAGAAGGTTGACAAGGATGGCAAAGGACTTTGTGAGGCCTTGGACATGTGATATGGGTATGGGTGAAAGCATGTTTAGTACCTTTATCAGGAAATACTAGGAAAGCTGGAAGAGATACCATGAGCTGGATGATGTATGCCTATGTCCCCCCACACAGCAGAAGGGCTTTATGTATGGAGTTTATCAGTGACTTGTCTGTTAGTCGGGCTCCTCTGATAGGATGAAGAGCCAGGCAGGAGCAAGGGACTGACCACGCAAGTGGAGGCAATGTGAAGTCAGTTGTTCTCCTGTATGCTGCCGGCAAAGCCCTTAGTCGGCCTGGCTCCCTCTTCTACCTCCTTGGCATCCCAGTTCAGAAGGCAGTAATCTATGTGGTCACTCCATGGGCTGCATTGTGCTGTGCCATTGCACTGAGGTAGGACTTAGCTTTCACAGTAGTGCAGTTGTGACCCCACATAAGCATAAAATGAGCAGATGTTGGAAAGGAAGAGGAATTTACGGTCAAGCCCCCGAATTAGAAATCTGTGAGGTCTCTGGTTTCAGTTATAGAAAGTAAGATAGGACAACTTAATCTCTTTGTGCTTGCATTCAGAGTTGCGTGTTCATAGATTTTTATCATTATACTTGCTGGCATCTCTGAGAACAAACAAAATCTTTGTTAGTATCTGACATAGTATAGTGATGAGAACTGCTGAGACCTTGGTAAGCACAGTGTTATTGTTCTCTGCAGGTCACCTGTCAATATGGACCAGAAAACCTAGTGAGATTGAGAAATCCATGGGGAAAAATTGAATGGAAAGGAGACTGGAGTGACAGGTGAGTTTGAAAAAGAGAAGATCTGTTGCTGGGTGGGAGGAAGGGTTTCTTGGAGGAAAGATGCTGCCATCTTCAGGCGTGAATTAGTGCTGGGAGCAGCATTAAGATAAGTAACAGTTGCTTGCACAGACCCTCGGGTGTCAAAGCAATGACTTGATAGATTTGTATTTCTCCAGCAGGTAGTGCTCACATAGTTGGGTTCACTTCACACATGCAGCTTCATCAAGCTTAGTTCTGCTTTTCCATTCACTGAATGCCAGAGGAAACATAATAAGAACATCAGATGCTGAGCATGTTGCTGTGATCTGGTTGGCATGCAAAGTGACAATGCAGGAGAATCTAAACAAACAGCATGTTTCAGGGCACTGGAGGGACTGTGTGAAGTCCTCCATGGGCTGCAAAGGAGTCCTCTGTCCTGGCTGTTTGGGGAGATACAATTGGGTATGAGATCAGAGGAAGCAAATGAGCCCTATGTTTGCATCTGCCTGAATTTCTTGATTGGGATCCATGAAAGGCAGTGGTTTACATTCTAGACCCTGTGCAACTGTAGACTTGTGTCCCATTCCTCTTTGAAACAGAGTGTGTTCCTTCCTTCCAAGCTTCACTTCATTCCCTGCACAGACCCTGTTTCCTGAGGCTTGGGGGTAGGGAGGAGCACAGGGAGTTGTTGGGAATGTGAATGACTTTCACCTTGTCTGCAGAGCAGTAACTTCTCTGATGCGTGTCTGTCACATAATGACAACATACCAGCTGTTCCTGTTGAACAGCATAATGAGGAGCATACTGTAGGCCTGCCTTCTAAATGACTCCCAGCTGCCTCTTGTGCTGTCCTAGCCATTCATTCATTCGTTATGCCAAACACTCTTCCTATTATGTCTCCTTTGACAGAAAATTAACCAACAAAACAGGTCTAGATTTTTCTGTTTTAAGTACTTGGAAGCTGCATGTGCAAGTGAATGGACTGGCTGGTGGAAATGGAGCATTTCTGGCTTCTGCTGGAGAAAGCTGGAGCCATTTAGCTACATCTCATGGGACCCAGAGTGCTTGTGGGGAGTCTTCTGTGGCTGAAGGCAAAGGGGGCCTGTGTTTAGCGAGGGAGAAATGTGGGGACAGGGATTTGGCCACTTTTTGTTGAAGAAAGCTATGTACTCTGCCTTGAATTTGAGGCCACATTTGATTAGTCGCTTTATGGTTTTGCCCTCAGCTCTTACAAATGGGAGCTGCTGAGCCCGAAGGAGAAGATTTTGCTGAGGAAAAAGAAGGAGGATGGAGAATTTTGGTAATAGCACAGTCTTGCGTCTCCCCTCTCTGCCAGTAGCTCTGGGGCTGCGGCTGGAGATGAAGCAGCGCATTGCCACTTAGGTGGAGGCATATGTGATCTGCTTTATAACAGCCTGTGCTTGCTTGCTTGCTCTACTCCTCTGCTTGACGATGTGAGAAGCAGAAGCTGTGCTGACACGGGAGAGATGCACTGTTCTTCAGTGGCAGCAGAGAGGGAGGAGCAGGACACTGCCAGGTCTTCCAGGCTGCTGGAGACATGGACAGCTTTCAGGAGCTATTGTCCTGCCTTTTATTTTTAAGATAGCTTTGGGAAGATCTTGCTTGCCTTATGTTGTTTAGCCAGGAGAAAAGGAGGGTTCACCTTATCGTTCTCTACAACTCATGTAAAGGAGGTTGTAGTGAGGTGGGGTTCAGTCTCTTCTCCCAAGTAACAAGTGATAGGACAAGAGAAAATGGCATCAAGTTGAGCCAGGGGAGGTTAGGTCGGATATTAGGAAAAATTTCATCACAGAAAGGGTTGTCAAGCAGTGGAACAGGCTGCCCAGGGATGAAGTGGAGTCACCATCCCTGGAGGGATTTAAAAGATGTGTAGATGTGGTTTAGTGATGACCTGGCAGTGCTGGGGTAGTGGTTGGATTTAATGATCTTAAAGGTCTCTTCCATCCGAAACGATTCAGATTCTGTTTGTTCGTGGTTTCTCCACAGCTTCTTCCACGAGGTGGCAATGTTGTCGCCCGTGTCATTTCACTGCGGTCCCTTTGGGGGGAATATTATTTTAATCTCTGAGCTGCTATCCTTTGCTGAAATTTTATTCGTGCATTTGCTACTGCTAGATGCTGCTGTTGGAGCAGACGCTCTCTTCTTTAGTGCCTCATAAAATATGAGCATTACCATATGTAACACAGAATGGTGCAGCTTCGAAGTTCCCTGCTCCCTTTCCTTTTCTTTTTCTAAGCCATATGGACTAAACTAAACTGCTGACAAGATGTCTCTTGGCACTGTTTTCCCAGGATGTCTCTGCGAGATTTTAAGATTCATTTTGTAGATCTGATGATCTGTAAATTAACTCCAGACTTGATGAGCCAGGAAGATGGGAAGAAGTGGATGTACGCCCTGAAGAGTGGGAGATGGGTTAAAGGAAGTACGGCAGGAGGAAGTCTGGGAGTCTGCAATGGTGAGGGGTGCTCTTCTGGATGACTGTGGGGTAGCATTGCTCTGTTGACTCAGTTACGTGCACCTTATACCTGTTAATACAAAACTGACAACAGAAACTTGCTCTTCCTGCTTAACCCTCCACACAAACATCAGAAATAAGCAGCTGAAGGACTTTGTCTAGCTTCTGCTGTCACAGAACAGGTGGTATTTTAAGTAAAGTGAATGGGAAAAGCAGAGCCCTTTTGGAAGCACAGCAGGTGGGGTCTGAAGTCAGCTAGCCCATACACTGGAGGTGGTAGAGGAATAGTGATATGTTATAAACAAAATGAGCCCTTGGTTTATACCAACCACTTTAGCTGCAGGTGAACAGAAATGTAGTTCCTTGTTCCAGGACCTTCTTCCTATCTTACATAGCGGTTAAACTTGTAAATTACACTCTAAGATCAAATCCCTGTGGGGTGTGGAGGTCCACGCAACCCACGACGTCCACACAACCTATTCAGTCTTATGTCAGGCATCATGTGGGAAGCTAGCAACCAATTTTATGAAGGGAAGTGACATGAAGATATTTTTCTTGTTTTGCTTAGGCAACTTTTGGATGAACCCTCAGTACTGGCTGAATGTTCTACCAGTTGAAGACAGTAGGAGAAGCTTGGGTTCCTGCAATGTGGTTATATCCCTCATGCAGAAACACAGCAGCAAACACCGGAACCGAGCTCCTCACCTCTTCATCGGATTTTCACTCTACAAGGTGCGAAGAATTGCTTTACCTTTCTTGCTTTCACCAAATAGGAAAACTTCCAACCCCTGTAAATTGTAGAGCTTTGCAGACCAAGGGTTCTTCTGTGCTCTTTTCTCCTTGCCTGAGCCCAGTCTCCTCACACACCGGGGCCAGGCTTACCCAGGCTCTGTGCCCCACTTACTGCCTCTCTGCATGCTGTGTGTCAGCCTGCGCAGCGGTGAGAAACGCCTCTTGCTTCAGAGCATGCTGGGCTTTATTTTGCCCTCTCTGAGAGTATGTCCCAGAGCTGGGAGAGGGTGCCAGGAGCCCCCTTCCTTTGAGGCAGGGCGAGTGCTTCCCACAGGTTATTTCCAACCATGGTAAAGTTGTGCTTGAGAAGTGTTGCTAGTATGACGTGGCAGTTGCTCATGTGTGAATACTGCTGGTTCCCTGTGTATCCAGGGGAGGCGGATACTGGTAGAAGGAGTGAGAGTATGACCCCGTCAGTCCTCTGCAGATCTGAGTGCCTTGCAGAGCTGCTCTCCTCCCTTGAACACAGCCACAGATCTTATTGCTGCTGTGAGTTTGCACAGTTATGGAGAGATGGCTGTGGGAAAGTGTTTTCAGGTGGAGGGGCTGAGGTTTCTGAAGGCAAAGACCCCAGCTGGACATATGTAACTGCTTCCCAGCAATGATATGGCTGTGTTGTGTGAGACCCAGAGGTCCCTGACTGATAGATGCTCTGTTTCTTTTCTTCCTGCAGGTGGACCTACAGGTGAGTCCCTGCTGGATGTTTGCTGGGGGACCTGGGCTGATGCAGCTGTTATGACAACACTCAAGATGTGCTTACTTTTTTCCTTGACTGACAGCTAGTAAGACTGTATCTGAGTTCAGTGAGGCATCACAGTAAGTCACTGTTAATGCAGAGTTATCCACTGACTCTTCTGAAAAGCAGTTGTATCAGGAGGGCTCAGTGGCCTTAACAGAGAGCATTAGTTGTTCAGCTTCTGCACTGGGTCTTCAAAGGTATTAGAAGTGGCATTGATGTTTACCTGATCACCACTTTGTTCCTGCTGCAGTTGTGGGATGGTGCCCCAGTTCTTGGCTGTGTCTAAGCTGGACCCACTGCAGGAGCCAGAGCTGCCTTTCTGCTGCCTCTCAGTCTTGGGATGAGGTGGGAACAGAGCCTCCATCCCATGCAAGTCACCGATCTCCTGGGCAGCTCAGGTTCTTTTCTGGTTGGGGATGCTCTGGAACTGATGCAGTTGCTGAGCCACTCTCCATAATATTTGAAAAGTCCTGGCAGTCAGGGGAAGTCCCTAGCGACTGGAAAAAGGCAAACATCGTGCCCATCTTTTAAAAGGGTAAAAAAGAAGACCCTGGGAACTACTGACTTGTCAGCCTCACGTCTGTGCCTGGGAAGATCATGGAACAGATCCTCCTGGAGAATATGCTAAGGCACATGGAGAACAGGGAGGTAATCCTAGGTAGTCAGCGTGGATTTACTAGAGGCAAGTCCTGCCTGACCAACCTAGTGGCCTTCTACAGTGAAGTGACTGCATCAGTCGACAAGGGAAGAGCTATGGATGTCATCTATCTAGACTTTTGCAAGGCCTTTAACATGGTCCCCCACAACACCCTTATCTCTAAGTTGGAGAATTATGGGTTCAATGGGTAGACTGTTCAGTGGATAAAGAACTGGCTGGATGGTCACATCCAGAGAGTGATGGTCAACGGCTCTATGTCCAGATGGAGGAAGGTGATGAGTGGTGTCCCCCAGGGGTCTGTGCTGGGACCAGTGTTGTTTAATATATTGATAAATTATATTGACAGTGGCATTGAGGGCACCCTCAGCAAGTTTGTGGATGATACCAAGCTGGGGGGTGCAGTTGATATGCCAGAGGGGTGGAATGCCATCCAGAGGGACCTGGATAGGCTGGAGAGGTGGACCCAGATGAACCCTATGAGGTTCAACAAGGCCAAGTGTATGGTCCTGCACCTAGGCTGGGGCAACCAGCATTATCAGTATAGGCTGGGAGAGAATATACTGGAGAGCAGCCCTGTGGAAAGGGACTTCGGAGTGCTGGTGGATGAAAAACTGGATATGAGCCACCAGTGTGCAAAGGCAGCCCATAAGGCCAATCACATCCTGGGCTGCATCAAGAGGACTGTGGCCAACAGATCAAGAGAGGTGATTCTGCCCCTCTGCTCTGCCCTGGTGAGACCTCACCTGGAGTATTGCATCCAGTTCTGGAGCCCCCAGCACAAGAAGGATGTGGACATATTGGAGCATGTCCAGAGGAGAGCCACCAAAATGATCAGGGGAATGGAGCATCTCTCATATGAAGACAGGCTGAGGGAGCTGGGGCTGTTCAGCCTGGAGAGGAGAAGGCTTCTGGGAGACCTTATAATGACCTTCCAGTACCTGAAGGGGGCCTACAGGGAGGCAGGGGAAGGTCTATTTAAAAGGGTTTGTAGTGATAGGATGAAGAATAATGGTTTTAAGCTAGGAAAATATAGCTTTAGGTTGGATATTAGAAAAAAGTTCTTTAACGTGAGGGTGATACATCACTGGAATGGGCTGCCCAGAGAGGTGGTGGAGGCCCCATTCCTGGAGACATTCAAGGTCAGGCTTGATTGGGCTCTGAGCAAGCTGACCTAGGTAGATGTCCCTACTTGTGTTGGGAGGTTGGACCAGATGACCTCTAGAGGTCCCTTCCAGCCTAAAACATTCTATAATTCTATGATTCTATGATTCTACAGGTGCTTTCAGCTTCCTCGGGCCAGCTGTATTTCTAGCATTTTCTTTAGCCAGGAGCCTTTGGGACCTGAGGAAGGGCCCTGGGATTTAAACCCTGATGTACATCCCAATTTTGGCCCTGATTTCAGAGGCTATTTAGAACAGGGAAAGGTTTAGTTTCTTTTATCTTAAAAGAGCATATCTTCCACTCTGTTGCTACTCAGAACACGTCTGAAATGAGAGTTGCTTTTCATTTGGGCTGGCAAATAACTAGTTTGGGTGTATGTTCAGGGCAGCACAGTTATGTTCCCAGGTACTGTATTTCCAGGATGATATCTGTGAGGTAACATGCCACTCCTTCCTGACTTAAATATTTTGGGTACTTTCAGGGTTACGAGTGAGTTAAACTTCCTGGCAGAGAGTCTGAGTGTGGCCCTAGCACACTGCTGTGCTGCACCCAAGGGGGAATGGTGGCAGCCAGGACTTTCATTTCAGGTTTGTAGTGGTTGCCAAGATCAATACAGAGAGATGGCAAGCTGAGAGCATCTAAGGTATTGGAACTACCGTCAACAAAGTATTGACTGGAATATAAAAACTTTGAATTTAACATAAGGGGCATGAGAAGGAGTAACCCCGAACCCTTCAAAAGAAAGATTGCTCTATTAGTAAGAAAAATATTGGCAAAGGAAGAGGAATAGCATCTCCACTATGAGGCTGTGGAGTAAAATGGCTAAATGTTTTTGAGGAACAGCCAAGATCAGAAGGTGACAGTGGTTTTAGCTAGCAGGATTATTTATTTGCCTTGTTTACTGGGCACTCAGTGGCATTAAAAATGAGTTCAGTGTTGCCTGGATCAACACTTTATTCATCCTCCTATTGCAGAAAACTGCCTGCAGAGCAAAACATCTGTAAGAACCAAGAGTGCCAGGCAGATCAAGGACAGATGCATGGAGTCAGGGCTAGGGATTAGGTTGCTCCTGCAATACGCCCCTCAGATCACTGCTGCTCTGAAAAATCCTCTGCTACCAGATCCCTAGTGCAAAGGATAAGCTGGGGACAAAGTGCATGGTACCTATGGGATAGAAGAGGTGTTCTGGCCATTGAAGAGCAGTCTCTAGAGAGTTCCTGCCTGCGGTCATTTCTGCCAGTATGGAAATGACTTTTGCAGTAGCCACTTTAACAGGAACCACTTCTCCTCTCCAGTCCTTGCTGCTGTTCCTTGCAAGTACTATTCTGTTGTTGATAAGGTTGCAGGAAGCCCCATTCTTTGCCATATTATTGTTGGGCAGGGACAATACATAGCGAGAACCACCATGTCCTGGGAGGAGACAGTCCTTTGGGCCCTGTTATCTGCTTGTGCTGTAAAAAAAATTGAGGTGTGGAAGCAGACTGTCTATGCCATGCCTGTGAATCCTCCACGTACCTTTTGTCTGTTTGCTCAGCTGGCACAGAATACATTTCTCTTCTGTTTCTTCCCTTAACAGTATCAGGAAAGCAACAGAAAGCTGCCCCCAGCTTTCTTCACCCGACATCAGCCTGTGAACAAGCACCAGGTCTTCCTTGATGAGCGGGAAGTGACTCATGACTTCCACCTGGTGCCTGGTGTCTATGTGATTGTCCCATCCACCCTGGAGCCTCAGCAGGAGTCTGAATTCATCCTGCGGGTCTTCTCCAGGAAGCATGTTCTTCGGTGAGATGCTGCTATCCCTCTGTCAGCACATAGTTCTCTGGAGTGGTCTGGTCTTTCTAATCTAATGGGGGTAGCATAAAGACTACTGTGCAAAAAGCAGCACAGTCTCATTTGGAGAGGCTGTCTGTGGTTCCTCCCACCTTAGGATTCTCAGTGGCTGAAGCACTGCTTTTGACCCTACCCTTTCAGAAAGGGTTGAGCTAAGCCCACACAAGGGATTCTTGAAACATGCTCATGTTTGACACTGTGGAGAAGGACAACAGTTTTTCATCATAGAATACTAAGTTGGAAGGGACCTCAAGGATCATCTGGTCCAACCTTTCTTGGGAGAAACATGGTCTAGATAAGATGTCCCAGCACCCTGTCCAGCTGAATCTTAAAAGTGTCCAATGCTGGGAACTCTGCCACTTCTCTGGGGACATCATTCCAATGGCTCATTGTCCTTGTGAAATATTTTCCTCTTGTGTCTAATTGGAATCTCCCCAGGAGTAACTTGTATCCCTTACCCCTTGACTCCTTGTAAAAAGGGAGTCTCCGTCTTCTTGGTAGCCACCTGTTAAATACTGGAACATAGTGATAAGGTCTCCCCTAAGCCCTCTTTTCTCATGGCTGGGCAAACCCCGTTCTCTCAGCCTTTCCTCATATGGCAGCTTCCCACTCCTTTGATCATCTTTGTGGCCCATCTCTGGACCTTCTCCAGGCCATCCACATCTTTTTTGTATAGCAGGAACCAAAACTGAACACAGCATTCCAGATTTGGCCTGACAAGCACTGACTAGAGTGGGAGTAGAGTTTTTAATGCACCATCAGTTTGCCAAGAGACACTGCTGGTGATGCTAGGATGGTTCCTTGTGCAGAAATCGTGCTTTGGAAACTTCAAATGCCAGCAGCCCTTGAGGAGCTGTATGAACATGAGGGCTTCCCTTACTGCAGCTGTAACGCTAGGGAAAAACACATGCACTGAAACGGTGGGTTGGGCCCCCATCTGGGGATGGGGGATGCCACCTTTGATGAGACAAACACAAAACTCTGGGCTATCTCCTGAATGTGTCTGCTTTTTTTTGTATCTTCAGGGAAATGGGCGGGAACACCAGTTTCACTCTCTCTAAGGTGAGTGAGTATGATGAGGGGAGTGGGAGGTCTGTGGTGTGGACCTCAACTCTGAATGTTGGGTGTTTCCTGTTGCTCTGCCCTGGGGAGAGGCTTGAGGGAGAATGTGAGTGCTTGTGTTGCAGGACTTCTGAAAGGGCAGCCTGGGTTTACAGGCAGAGTCCTTTGGACAATGTGGACAGATGCAGGGAAACAGCGGGGACTGGCAAATTTGTGGACACCTTTGTTAGTTAGAACTTTTAGTGGCACCATCTTACTTGCTCTACAGTCTTTCCTATTCATGGCTTTTTGGAGACTCCTGATCCATTCTTGCTCTCTCTCCTTTTGTTCCTTGGAAGTTTTGAAGACATGATGGGACCTGTACTGTTCCCTTGCAGCAGTCTGTAGCTTATTTAAAAAATAACTGAGGGCACTGGCACTGTGTGCATGTCTGCAACCTGGGCTGGGGAGTTTATAGCATAGCCTGTTCCACTGGCATAAACAGGGCCATTCCTTCTTTCTCCTCTACTACTCTCCTGTATAAAGGACGGAGACCCTTGTTTCCTTGACACAGGGCAAACCCCATCCTTTGTTATTGCACAGCTTGGTGGGGGGCAAATGTTTCCCCCCACTGAGTACTGAGTATTTCTTTCTAAGAAATAGCATTTCTGTGAGGTGGGGATATATCTTAGCAGTGGGCTATGTTAGTGATTGTGGCAGTGGGGAGAAGGTAGAAGGGCAGTGGACAAGAGTGCAGTTCTGGGAAAGCATCTTCAGTAACTCTGTCTTGAATGGTGATATTTTTCTTCCTTGAGTTAATGAATTTTTTTTTTTAATATCTTAAAGGAAATTGTTGATAGATATGAAGGCAAGATTTGGGAGGATTTCTTCACAAAGCATTTTGAACAGGTAAGTGTGTGTGCATGAGCTGCCGGAGTAAACTCCTCCAGAGCTATTGTGAAGCTCTGTGAAAGTAAAAGCCTGTGGATGTTCAAGGGAGGTCTGGGTGTGGATGTGCGGGGAACAGAGAGGAGCCACAGAAGGTTGGGCTGTGTGTACAGTGCTGATTCCATGCAGCAGATTTGACTGTGAAGCTTAGCATTAGGTTAGCATTGAGATAGGCGTATTTCTCTACACAACAGGGTGTGAATGCCTGGAACTTAATGCCACCGGACGTCAACAGGCTCAAAAAAGTATTAACAAGCTGGCAGCAGGTCCATAAACAGATACTAAAGGACTAGGCAGGGATGTACCCTCTAGGATCCCTTTTCCAATAGGCGTGGGTGCCAGGGAAACAGGAGAATGGACTGCGGAAGCTGACCGGGCTCACATGCTCTCTCTAAACATTAATTCCTATTGTCTGTGTTGGGGACGAAGTGGTGGGCTGTGTGGATCCATCCTACCCTTTAGGGTGTTCTTTCACTCACTGAGGAAAGTTGCCTTTTAAAGAACACACCCTGAAATATTGACACTAGTCTTGTACATCCTCCATCACAGTTTGATGGCAGCTAACTTGCTTTGAGAGGTGAAGTAGATACTGGGTGTCCCATTACCTCTTTTTTCACTAATTTTCCTAGTGAAATATGATCCTTATTGTGAAAGATTCTTTTTAATGGTCTCTCTGGCCTGATTTGGGATGGAGTTGACCTTCAGGGATGTCATTAACTATGGTGAGGGATGCAAGTGTTTCACCTTTCAGAAAAGGTGGCGGCATTTATTTAGCAGCATATCCTGTATTTGGCAAATGTGATTTCACAAAAACCCATTTGCACTTTTGATAGCAATATTTTGATGGAAGCTGCTACTGAAAGTAAGCAGTGTTTTTACTTTTTAACACTTGATTAAGATTTTGCTTTTAAGAATAGTGTGGCTTGCAGATGTGGTACAAATTGCCACATATTGCAAGGTGCTGGTCCTTTGCTGTCAGGAGGTCCAAGTACGCACAGAGGCGAGCAGTACTGCTGTTGCTTAATGCATTGCCCTGGCATGCCTCAGTAGTCTGAAAACAGGCTTGTATTTTTGAAGAGTGACATTTAAAAAAAATCCTCCCAACAAACAAATTTCACAACTTCTAAAACACCTGTAAACTTTAGTGTAACAAGGAGGACGGGAAGTCTCTGCTCTGGAAAGTCTGGGGAGGAAGTATTCCAAAGTTTCCATCTTTTTTTTTGTTGTTTGTACATGGTAAAAGGCAAATATTTGAAGCAGGTCTTTTGACAGTGTGCTTGATGGACAGATGGCACCAGGGCTGAAAGGTTAACGGTCTGTATCCTCACTCAGTGTAAATCTGCACTAGCGCATTGATCTGTGTGGAGCCCTGAGAACTTAGCCCAGAGCAGGCTGCAGCTCTTGCAGGCTGAGAATCTTGTCATATTCAAAGGGAGGGTTTCCTATTGATTTTCACCGTTGTTGGAGTAGGGCCAGAAAAGCAGAGAGTGAAGATGGGGCACGCTGGGAAAACAAAAGAAGGAGAAAAGTGATTTAATACTTAAAAAAAACCTGTAAAAATTCTCTTCCATATCACAGAATCCAGAAATAAATGCTGTTCAACTCCAGAGGATCCTGAATAATATATCTTGGAGAAGTAAGTGCTGAGAACTAATGTTTCCATAAAATAAACCCTTTTAGAGAAAAGCCTCTGCTCCTGTATCTGTTTCTTGAATTCTAGGAAGAGAAACTGGCTTGAATCTGACTGAACTGGCTCTTCTGATGCCGTGTTAGATTTGCAGAGATAAAGGATTTGCTGGGGTATGAATCAACATGGTAGAAATTTTATAAGGGAAGCTAATCTAGTTTGAATTTCAACAACTGAAAGAATGAGGTGGGGAAGAGCAAGCGTAGATAGTGTGTGTGGATGCAGACTCTAAATTTGACCTCCAAAGCCAGGTTGATCTCAGCCTTGATTCTGAGAGTGTACATCATTTCACCCTGTGCCATTGCCGCAGTCTCAGCAGCACCACTGCTAGAAGGTGTGGAAAGTTAGCCTGGTCTGTAGGCAGTTACGTGGTGGAAGGGGGCCTTGTCTTTACCTTGATGTGCCTGGTTCGTGCCTAGTTCACGCCTGCTGTTCCTGTTTACTCTTCCCTGCTATGCATGCATAGGGCTGTTCCTTGCTCTGTTTGTGTTTGGGAGACAGGATGGAGGTGCAGGTAGCCTGTGGGACTTACACTTGTGAGAACCAGCTGAGGTTGTGTCTCTCATGAGGCCTGTGGCAGTCCAGAGCTCTCCACAAGCTGTTAATTTGGTGTGTAGTTATAAATGACGCTACCTGGCCAGCAGTGAGGTATGGGGGTGGCTGTTTTCTCTGAACAACAAGGAAGTTACAGATATAATGATGAATCCAGTTTTCCTTCCTAGTTTGTTCATTGGTAACAACTGGTGTGCAACACAGAAAATACACTGTCCAGCCATTATAGGCAACAAAGGAACAAAAGACCGATGTGATGCCTTTTCCACTTAAGCTGAATCTGACATTGTTCCCTTTTCTACAAAGGTGGGCAACGATATCTCTTCTGCCTTTGCAAAGTGACCCACCAGGCACTGCCTTATCTGTGAGAAGACTGTGTTGAACAGAGAGTCTTTATGTTTCATAAGTGATCAGTTGTAAGACTTTCACTTAAAAACTTTACAGTACTTGAATTATATTCACTAAACAGGGCTATTGCAAGATTAAAACATCTTTGCTTTCTGCAGAGAAGGGGTTGGTGAGTTATGGTTCTGTCCCTTGCTCACTGGAAGTCTACAGACAATCTATAATCATGATTTGCAGTGAGATTAGAGTCTATTTCTGTTACTCTTTGTGTAACTTACGTATGAACCAGGAATGCTAAGTTTTGATGCAGCATCATGTTTTCAGTGATGCTTGTACTTTCAATTATATCAACAGAGCTGGCAGTGTGTCTGTGAAAGAGGAAGAGAGAGAGACGCTTAGCACAAGGGTTTCAATTAATCTGCAGTGCTGCTCCCCAAAGCTCTTCAGGTCAAGTGACTTTGCTCAAGGTCATGCAGTAAATTCTGTTTGGGATTACAGCTTTGGATGTCCTTTTCCTTCCATTTTCTCTAATAGCTGGAGATAGTGCACCATATTTCATTCCGTATTACATGCCTGCAGGGAGCTCATATTGGATTTTCTGAGACTAGTAGGATCCATCCTGTTGCCTCATATTTTTATCATCATAAATGATACCTATTCTCAAGTGGGTGTAAAGTTTCACAAAGGCTTTGGGGCCTGAGCTCTCTCAAATGAGAGAGAATTCTGTGAAAGTCCATTTTTCTGAGGGATTTCAATGACTCCTCAAAACTGTTGTGTTTTTTTTTTTTCTCCTTAGATTTCCAGAATTTTCGTCTGAGTTTCAGTCTGGATGCCTGCCAGGGTATCTTGGCACTCCTGGATGTATCCTTGACATGAGTGATACTTCTGACTTGTATAATACTTCATGGGAGCATTATTTCTTGCAGCAGACTGTGTGTTACTCTGATTTCTTTACCACCAGGACATGGCCCTGCTTATTGGACTCCTCACCCTCCATAATAACAGTTCAGCTGTGACAGAATGGAAACGGTTTGGGAAAAGCTTGATTCCTGCTGCCTCTGAAATCAACAGCCAGGTTTCCATTGACTTCAGTGGTAGGAGGATCAAGCCTACACACAGGCTTGTGAGCTAAAAAATCATTATCCTAATATTCTAATTGTGTGAATGTTAGAGTGGCTATGAGTTTTTTGTTTGTTTGGGCTTTTTTTAATGTAATGGGTGTTCTCTAATGTTTAATTGAGATGTTCTGACCTTAATTCTCCCACGAAGCTGAACGCCACTGGCACACTGAGTATCCAGGAATTCAGAGTCCTGTGGAAAAGGCTGCTTTTCTATTTGGTATAACAATTATTTCTGTGCCCTCTGCAATATCTTCCTGCTCATGATCCCTTTGGTAACGTGTGTTGTTTTTTGGGTTGTTTTTTTTCAATTTTTTTTTCCCCACCTCCCAGGAAGTTTTCCAGAAGAGACATACTAGCAGATCAGGAAAGCTTGACCTTGTGGAATTGCATGCAGCTGTACAGGAGACAGGTGAGCCCGCAGCACATCTTGGCAAGTCTCATCCCGTTCCTTATAAATGCTGGAAAAAGCCCAGGGCTGGGAAACATCTTGATAATTGTAGGTAGAGCCCAGGAGGGGTGGAAAACATCATAGGCTGCATGGCCTTAACCATTGCTGCTTGCCTCTTTAGCTGAAAATTATTTTGCTGTGGGATGGGCTACTTAATCTTTGCCCCAGTGTGGTCTCATACTGATGGTTCTCTGAAACACAAGTGTCTGTCTATTTTAGGCACAGTTTTTAAATCCCTTCCTGTTCGTTGCTAATTTAATTTTAAAAGACTGTGAGGTTGTGCGGATACGTGCAGCAGGCCAGATCTCACTCATATTAAATTGCTCTCTCTGCTTAAGACGACAGCTCAGGGACTGAGCCTGGACGTGTGGGACTTGCACAGAGGAATACTGCTACCACACTTTACTAATACAATGTCTGAAGCTTGATCTAGAAATGGAAGACAATACATCTGGGTCCAAATACTGGACCAAGCTCTGTTGCTGTTACTGGGCTTTGTCTGGGGCCTGGTCCTCAGTCTTGTACCTTCTTTCGTGTGTTTACAGCTTAAATATCACTCTTTTTGTTGTGTGGTTTATCCAGTTCATCTGTGCCAGTGAAAGCACAGTGAGAAACTCAGACAGACCTCTGCTAATGCAAACTAAAATCTCAGGCCATGAATAGAAGATACTTTTATTCCTTGCAGTGCTGCTTTATGTTGGGACTCTCTGTATGAGCTTCCTCTAGATTTTATTTTTCATCTCCTTTCCTACCATCTCAGGGAGTATTGCTCTTAAACACAGCAGCTGTTATTACCCTCATACTTCATGAGTAAAGGATGACCTTTTATTCCAACTCTGTTGGAGTTAAGTTTGGAGGACATATCTCCATGTAGCGGTCTGGTTTGGGCTGGCTTATATTTTATTATCTTGGAGGTGGTTTGAAAACCAAGCTGTTGGAGAAGGGCTGAAGACCACTCAGTTGTGCATGCTCACAGCTCTATGTTCGCCCATGGCTGTGCACATTCAGCTGTGTACAGCTGGGAGTTGGCATCTAATTCTGTTTTCCTTTTTTTTTTTTCTTACCTCTTTTATGAAGGCATTTCACTCAGCAATGAAGTCTGTAATTTGATGGCAATCAGATATGGTGACCCTGACTTGAAGATCAGCTTTGAGAGCTTTGTGTGCTTCATGCTTCGAGTGGAGATCATGGGAGGTGAGGCTGGTGTTACGTGGCTGGCCAGGCAAGCTGGGCTGCCCAGCTAAGCCCTGGCTCTTCTTCTGCAGCTCCAGCTGGCAGTGGCAAGGTCAAAATTAGATGGACTGGGTTTCTGAATAGACCGAGACTAATCAATTTAAAGCAAAGGACAGATATAGAGTAAATCAAGCTCTCACTCTTTACCTTTGCAACAGTCACTTTCTGCAGATGTCCAAGCTGCGCATATGAGTGATTTAGCTCCCTGCAGGTTTGCATCAGCCTTCTGTAGGAGAAGGCAGGCAAATTACAGATGGAGACTGCTCATTTTCCAGGAAGAAAAGACCTTTGGTGGGACAGCAGTTGTGTTGATCAGACAGCTGATACTCGGTCTGTGAGCTTATGCTGTAGATGCTCTGCACGTGTCTCAGAACTATAGTGGGTGAGGTTGAGACCACCTGCATTTTGAGATTTCACAGCTGGATGCACAGACAGTAACATACCTGGGTTTTTACCTGCATCCCAGTGCTCAGTGATCTTCCAGCAACAGAACAGAGAAGTTCACAAGCAGTTGTGAATAGCCTACAATCTCTGCCTTTGAGGTTTTGAGTGCCTTTGAGTGTCTTGGCTGGTGTTGATCTCTTGGCTATCAAGTAAATGCTTCTTATTTATTCCTTTTGCAGAGGCCTTTCGCAACTTAACACAAGATGGCAAAGGGATATATCTCCGGGAATCTGAGGTAAAGCCTGTTCCCTGACCTGTCAAATGCAGACTCCGCCATTGCAAGTGGCACTGCATGTTTTGTTCTGTAACGCTAAAAAAGGTGTCTTTACAGAGTAGGTTAGAAGCAACAAGGAGCATCAGGCTTCTAAGTCTTCCGCTTTATTATGGCTTCTGCTCCTTCTGGAGAAGAGAAAATCTCCATGCCACATAATACAGTTCAGCTGTATCTCAGGGGTCTTACAGGGATGGATGAATTCAACTCACTTTCCCCATTATTTTACAGTGGATGATGATGACACTGTATTCATGAAGCAGTGCTGTAGAGGAGGGGACAACCAGGCCTGTACCAGGACGAGAAAGGCTGATTTGTAACTTTCTGTGCATGCTGGACAATCTGGGCTCAGCCCTGCGATTTACCTCATGTGAAAAGTCTTCACCTCAAGCAGATGACCTAATAACCACAGACATGACCTAATAACCACAGATGTGACCTAGTAACCGCAGACTTGATGAACTGAAGTTTTGCTAATTAATGTATTTATTTTGAGTCCTATTTCACTTCAGACAACCCTTCTGAGAAGAAATTGCTGGATGCTCACTACTTTGAGTGCACCATGTGACACCATGGAGCGTAGTGACTGAGTTGTTGGGGTCACCTACTTAATGCTGATGCTGCACCATTATTGTTCTAGGATGGCATACATTGTGATAGTGTCTAGAGGCTTGCTTGGTGATGGGCTTCTCAAGCCTGGGAGAGAAATGGCCCCTGCCCTCCGTGGTCTGTCACCTAATAGAGGAAATCCTAGTTCTGCAGCTGCTAGGCCCATGGTAGAGGGCAGGAGTCTGTGTGCTTGTGGGGAAGAAGGGGTGGAGACTCTGAATGAGCACTCCTCCCTAGCCTTGGAAAGGTGATATGCAAGCCTTCAAACACTCTCTTTTGCTTTTATAAGTCAGCATAGCTCTATTGAAGTGAACCTAAGTTGATTTGACTGAGCGATGAGCTAGGCCTCTGTCTCTTTTTTGCGGATGGAGGCTGTGATGTTTGCATGTTTATTTCAGAAAGGCAGTGGGTTTTCTCTGCAGATTGAAAAGTACAATACAGTGAGAAGTCAACTGATCCTGTCACCAGAGATTGGCAGAGAATAGGTGTTCTCTGTAGCATGATGCAGGAGCAGTCTGGTAAAACATTTGGATATTTGTCAGTTACTTTTTATAAAGCAGGATGAGAGAGAGAGTGAGTGAGTGTGTGAGTGTTTTAAACGATGCGGGCACACGTAGGTTGTAGCTAATTAAATAATGGAAACTGGTTGCGTAGCTGTGAACAGCATTAGAGAACATGTTATAAGTGGGACTATTTACATCAAACTCTGTGCTAGAGTTACTTGATGCATTTATCCGTAGGATCCTTTTCACTTTCTTACCATTTATTTATTTCTTACCATTTATTTATTTATTGGGGCTGGAAATTTCCACGCTGGGTGCTGGTTACAGGTTGCTGCTTTGATTTTTTTTTTTTTTTTAAATTTTTTTTTTTTTTTAATTCCTGTGGACAGCACAATTGTGGGTCTCTTCCAGTGCACAGCCTACCCTGGGCGCTGAATGAAACAGAGCTCCAATGTGAAGGAACATATAATGAAAGACCATACTCTAATGCCCTTGTAGGAAGGAGTTACATTAAGCTTGCATGGGAAGCCTTCCTTCTGGCTTTTTGTGATGTTTTAGGTGCTTAATCTTATAAATATCCTTTTAGAGTGCATATGAGACTCAGGCATGAGGTGAGCTGTGGATAGGATAGCAAAAGGCAGGGTTCAGGTTGTGCTCACCACTGCACTGAAGCCTGTGCGACAGCATAAGCATATTTTAGAGAGAAACCCCATCACGTACAAGTGTTCCCAGTCAGGAGGCGTTAAACAGTAAGAACAACAGCGCACACTTTATTCCCCAGAACAGTATGTTTCTCAACAGTATCATTATCATACTGTTTTCATGAGAGCACGGTTAGAACCAGAGAGATGGCTGTGTTTGTACTCGTTTATTACAGATGATACATCTATCGTCTGTTGTGAGCGGCCTACTGTGGTGTCACTGGAGCCACAGGGTTCAGATCTGCCAAGTGGAGCAGGTTGGAGGGAGCAGGGACAGCCAGAGCCCTTGAGCAGCGGTGTCGCAGCGCTGCCATCCTCCTGAGCTCCCGAGGAGGCTCCGTTAGCGGCCCCCGTCAGAAAGCACGTGCCCTCTCCCAGCTGTCATGCCTCTGTTTCCTTTTGTGACTCGCAGCTGAACACGATGGTGAAAACTCAATTAGCCTGATTTAATTTGCACTCAACTCAGTGGGGGATGTTATAAACAGTGATTTACGGTGCGCAAGGAGCAGCGCTGGAAGAACCTAAAAGGTTGATTGAGAGAGCGTAGGTCTTGCCTTTTCAGCGCACTCTGAAAAACACGGTCCCCGGCATCCTGGAGAATGGCCAGGGGGGTTTGCATGAGTGCAGAGTGTTCACAGCAGGACTCTGTTGGACGTGGTGGGATGAAAATCTGTCAGTCCCGACTGGGTTTGTTGCACAACGTGTGTAATCGGCTGAGCAAGAATAATTTAAGGCTGGGAGTATGCTGGACATAGCTCTGCCACTGGCTGTGTGCAAAACTGTGGTGCGGGACACCCAGTTTCAAATTGCAGTTCATTTTAATGTTGTACACATTGTTTTTTATATCAGATTTTGTACTTATTTACTTCACACCTCTTTAATGCAGAGCAATGTAATTGCAGGGAGATTATTTTGCTATTGATTACTTGATCCAGGAAAGAAACAGAATTCATCCATGCTGTGAATCACTAAGCATTTGCAGCAATAAACTTTATTGAGCCATGTGACTTGCTGTTACAGAATTGTAAAGGATGCTTTACTGGAATGATTATACCAAACTGTGCACAATTCGAACTGAATTATCTGGCTCACAATAAAATGTTTTTGGCAAGGGCACCTACTCGGACACTGTGAGGCTTTTATATTGCTAACAGAATAACGTTTTCTGGGCAATTCTGAAGATATATTACTCCTCATTTACAATGTGCATTGTGGAAAAAATTGTCTGAAAGGCTGCTGAAGGATGCATTCGTTTGTAACCACAGCGCTTATAGAGAGCTTTGCAGTGGGTGGTATTGCTGAAACAGAAATGAAAGGAAAGCGGGGCTGCAGCTTGAGACTAGTGTTGTTAATAAAGGTCCCTTTTGGAAAAGGCAGGTGTAAATAACAAGAGTAGCAACTGAGAGGAGCTGGATGCTGAGGTACGCTGTAACAGTAAGACTGAGATGAAATGGGAAGGAACTAATCAACCCTCTGCAAACAAAATATTCCACTAGAGCCTATTGCTGGAAGATAAAACACGCAGAACTGGAAGTACTTCATGTTTCCTGGATATAGTTGGTCCATGCGTTTAGTGTGCGGTTGGGGTGCACCAGGTACCTGTCAGTCTCGCTGCATGCATTCTGCGTGGTCAGGGTGTCTGTCCGGATGGCAACAGGACAGGCTCTACTCTCAAGCCTAATGGGATTCAAAAAGGGGCTAAGACTTAGAGGGACGACAAGCATGGCTGGAGTGGTCATGGCTTCAGTGAAGAGTTGTAGCAGAGACCTGACATCTGGCTTCAGGCAAAAGAGGGTGAGCTGTCCTCTGGGAACAAATTACCCCATGGCAAATCACTCCAAATTCATGGGACTTACCGGACAGCTAGGGATGACCACATTTGGAGAGATACCAAGCTGGTCTGGGTTTGAGACTGAGTATTTCTGCCTATCTGTGTATTTCTTTCTGGGCATTCAATTAAGATTTGAAGGTCTACATGCCGTTGAGACACTGCAGTGTAGTTCTCTGTCTGAGGTCATATCTCTCCTTTTCACTCATTTTAGAGTGGGGCCAGCAAGACTCCTGCTTTACCTAAAAGCATGTTACAGTCCTTTGCTGGGAGGCAATGTGTTCATTAAGTCTTATTGCACAAACCACCGTTGTAGCTGGCCAAGCTGTGCCGGTGGACTTCAACCATACCACGAGATGCTCTGTGCAGAATGAATAATGTTGCTTTGTTTTCAATTATTAAACAGTACCTGTAATCCTAACTCCATGACCCAGAAAAGGGACCTCTAAAGGGCAAGTTGCCATTGCACCAGAGCCATAAAAAGGAGGACTTTGAAGCTTCTGGAAGGAAAATCCTGTTTTCCAGAGCAGGCAGCATCCAAAGGCTGGCCACTGGGCAGGCTGGGTGCAAGGTGTCCTGGTAGCACAGACCTTTGCACAGGGCAGCAATGGGAACAAAGAGACAATATAGGACCATAGAGTCAAAGCCACTGCCAAATCCAAGTTGTCCACAAGTCCTCACTCACCCCCTCTCCAATCTTGCAACCCCAAATCTGCAAACCTTAAGTCTCTGTATTTCCTTTGAGAGCTTTTCAGGCCAACATTTTGAGCTTTCTGCCGAAACACGGGTGACTTTCGAGACTTTTCTCCCAATGTTAGTCCTGCTGGACTCTGACCGAAAGCATTCCTGTGTTCCAGTGTGAAAGAGAGGTGAAAAGTTGGAGTTTCTTCCCATAGGTATGATGTTTACATCCAGATTCAGAAAAGTTAAGGGCACAAATCCCCTTTGTTACAATTTACAGTGCCATGTGCTGAGAGGAGGAAGATCAGGTCCCCAGGGTGCCCTGGAGAGCAGGACCTGCCCTCTACTTAGAAAAACCAGTACTTCTGCAGTGCCTAGGGGGAGTAATCTGTCTGTTTTCAGCCTGGGGCTTTGTAGTCAAGGCTTGATCTGAACTCTGGGCTTGCTTCTCGAAGACCAGCCCACCAGCTCCTCTTCCCTCTGCCTACCAGGGCGCTGCTGGTCTGTAATCCCCATACTGCTGGGAGCCAGATATTTCCCATAAGCAACGCTCCTTTCTCACCGGCACACAGGAGCTCGAGTTATGATCCCATCCCAAGGTTTGGGGCTTGGCAAGAAGCCAGAGATCGCTGGGTAGTTCTTCTGTGCCTCGCTCTCTGCGCTCATGCCCCTGCACATACCCATGCACCCCACGTCACCTTCCTCAAAAACAGTTGCAATGCTGTGCTGGAAAAGGAGGGAAAAAAGATGATCTTTCTGGTTTTTTTCTCCCTGCTCAGGGAGCAGCTCCTTGCAGAATGAAATGCTAACGAGCACCTTTGCCTTGCCTTCCTGCTGTGTCTTACACTGGATTAGACCTGAAAAGCAGTATCACCAAGCTTGAAGTTCAATTTATCAGTGCAGTCAGGATTGATTTGTTACACTACCTATTCTGGGGAAATGAATGTCTCCATCGCGCTCCCTTCCGATGCGGGCAGACCTTTGTTTTGCTCAGATCAGCTATGTAATGTAGGAAGCTGACATTCCACAGATAAAGGAAAAAAACTACAAAATCCTGACTAATTCTGCCCCGCCTGGCAGCGCCAGAGACTGATGCCACTTGCAAAGCACCCACCTAGTGCTATGGCTGCTGCAGATATTGGGCAGAAGAAGTCCTCTCCACCTGGGCTTATCTCCGACTCTTTTTGTGGTTGAAGAAGTGGTGAAAAGTGCCATCGAAAATTATTCTTGGGTGAACTACGTGTCCCCTTTATCATTATAGCTGGGCAGTCAGGTTGGTCCTTGGAGCTCAGATTTGTAGTAAGAGTTAGGTTGAAAACAAAGTTGGGTTTTGTACAAATTTTCAGCCGTTTGGTGAGACAATGGAAATGGACTTTGGTGCTGCTGTTAAGGTGGAACTCATAATCTATCACTCATAATCTAGCACAGGGGATCTCTGTTAAGACAGTACACAATTAAAAATCCAGTTTTCTCCTGAAGCCCATGTTGATGGAATATTTACAGCAAACCGGGTACAAATGTCAGAATTCCATTTTCAGATCCAAAAGACCCCGGATGGGGATTGCTCTAAAGAGTCATATTTTAAAAAGACCCTTTTTTTTTTTTCAAACAAGTCACGTAGGCATCTCATGTGGAGGGAAGGGTTAAGAGCTGAGCACCCTGCGGAAACACATGGAGCTCCTCACGCTTCTGCAAACGTGGATGTGAGAAGGATGTCTATAGCTGGTGCTCATTAAGCGAGACGAAATGAAAGAGGTAGTTGCTCTAAAGTAGCTTTTTTTCCTCAGGTAAAAGCAGGATTTCTTTCTCATAAATACACTGCAGCTAGACATAAACCACTTATTGCTTGAAAGCAGCTCTGCACTGCTGAAGAGCTGGAGCTCCTGAGTGAGAAATTGGGTCTTAAGCAACCCTGACCTGGGTGCTTTCAGCCTGGCTGCTGGCGGTGGCTGGGCTGAGGCTGCAGAAGACTCCCGCCTCTGTAGCTAGATGCTGAGTTTCCAGAGGATGTGAGGAGTGGGGTTGTGTCTGATATAGCCTCATTACCACTGTCTCTCCCTTCCCACTGCACCCTTCAAAACCAAAGTGTTAGCTAGGAATACCACTCCAGAAATTGGGACCTTCCATAAGAGTGGTGGGATAGACCACTGGAGGTCTTATTGTAACTTGGACCCCTTTTCTGAAATCCAGGTCATGTCCACATCTGTTGTGGCCAGCTTCTATGAGCATTGTGCTACCTGCCTGTTGGGAATACTGGAGAAATGTTAGCCTGATGTTAAGCTGCTTGTCCTCGGGGACTGTGGAGAACTATGACTCCTGGCCTCCCAGTGCACATCAGGCAAATGTGACTACGGAAATAACCCTGAGCAAAGTAGTTTGATCTGAAGGGCTCATGATTTTTGAACAGCTGAGATGAGCAGTACTGGAAACTTGATTTCCATGTCAGCTTGCTCTTTTATTTGTGCAGAGCAGAAAAGTGGAAGCAAGGCTTGGGCACTTCACAGCCTTCACTGACTGGATCAATATTTTCCACTCTGCACAAGTTTCCAACAGTTTAAACCGCTGAGTTTTGCAGAACTTTAATTGTATAAAATGCAAAAAAGAAAGGGATACTCTATCAAACTAACACATAGCTAAGCACATAAAGAATTTTGGGGATGAATTAACAGAAAATAATTCATATGCTGCAAGATTAAATTGCTGAGTCCAGTAAAGGAACTCCTATTTCTTCTTAATCTCTTTTTTTTTTTTTTTTTTCTCCCCTAGTAATGGTGCACAAGTACTTGGGAGTACCAAATCACAGGAGAAATTAGGAGGAAAGGCTGTGTGTGCATGCTATTCCTCAGCACTACATAAAATGTTGCAATACATTTGAAGAACATCAAAGAACTTCTGTCAACTCTGACCATCTGAAACAGCTGAAGCAAGCTGAGAAGTCCCCATCACTTTGCTGAATTAAGGTGCCAAAACCTGAGCTACAAACACAGCTGTCACTGGAAAGCTTACTGTGACAGGAAATCAAGCCCTTCCCACTATGAAGCAGATATTCATCCCTTCTCAAGTTATTTAGAGCAACTATATGCAACAGATCCTCAGGTGGCCCACGCTGTTGCATACACATGAAAGGCAGGATCAGCTGAGACTGTTTCTTCTCAATGACTTGGCATATAGAATCTGTTATGTTGGAAGGGACTTCTGAAGGTCATCTGGTCCAACCGCCCTGCAGTGAGCAGGGACATCTGCAACTAGATCAGGTTGCTCAGAGCCCCATCCAACCTGACCTAGAATGTTTTCAGGGATGGGGCATCTCCTGCCTCTCTGGGCAACCTGTTCTAGTGTTTCACCACCCTTATTGTAAAAAAAAATATTCCTCATATCTAGTCTAAATCTGCCCTCTTTTACTTTAAAACTATTACCCCTTGTCCTGTCGCAACAGGCCCTGCTAAAACATTTGTCCCCATCTTTCCTATAGGTCCCCTTGAAGTACTGAAAGGCTACAATAAGGTATCCCTAGAGACTTCTCTTCTACAGGCTGAACAACCCCAACTCTCTCAGCCTTTCTTCATAGAAGAGGTGACTATCCCTTGATCATCTTAATGGCCCTTCTCTGGACCTGCTCAAGCAGGTCCATCTTCCTTATGTTGGGGGCCCCAGAGCTGAACACAGTGCTCCAGGTGGGGTCTTGCCAGAGCAGAGTAGAGGGGGAGAATCACTGCCCTTGATCTGCTGGCCATGCTTCTTTTGGGGCAGCCCAGGATATGATCTACAATATAAAAAGAGCTGCCTCTAGTTAGCAGGTTCTTGAGGGCAAAGCCAGGTGAGAAGGTCTCCTGATTGTTGGTAAAGCTGCTTTTCTAAGAGGCTATGCTGGGTTCTTGTGCCCTTCTCGACATGGGTCCAGGAGCTGGGCTGGCTGTTTTGCAGGGGTGAAAGGCAGGGTGAAGGTCCTGCACTGTCAGCTAAGGCTGCCTTTCTGCTGTTTGTGTTAAGTCAGTGTTTCTCCCTTGCTGAATAACCCTGGGCTTGAGATTGCTGCAGTGAGGGATGAGGCTGTCCTGATGTTGATAGGACATGGTAGCAATGGGATCAACTCCTTGCTCAGGTAGCAGAGTGAAAGTACTCCAAGGGTGAGCATGCCATGGGGTCACACAGAGGGTGGGAGGTGGGCACACAGTGTCTCTATCCATAGCCCAGCTCCTGGGGGCTGCAAAGCTATGCTAGTTTGCCCTGACACGCTATTGCCTTCTAAAACTGAGGATACTCCTGGCTGCTTCTGGACTGTGCAGGGCAGAGCCAGCCTAGGACCCAAGCCCTTTCTAGCATCCAGGACATAGAGGAAGAAAATGAAAGAATCCATCCCCCCAAGTCAGGCTTTTTGTACAGCTCTTCAAACCTAGAAACAGCTCCTCTTTCTCCTGCCACTAGGCTCAGCTTGCTGAAACAAAGATTAAAAGCCCGAATTTCTGTAAAGGTACTTTACTGGCAGCCCAGGCAGGCTCCCTAGAGAAGATTAACTATCCCCTGGACTGAGGGGAGTTTGAGCTTTAGCAAAATGGACTGATGAGAAAAACATAGCTAGTCCAGCAAAGATGGATTTGATAAAGGTGGGCAGAGCACAGTGAAGGTATGAGCTGCTGGTTAAGTGTTAGCTTTTATGTATAGCTGAGTTCTAGGTCTTTAGACAAGACTTAATCTTTTCTATAAACAAATAACACATTCATTTACATGAATAATCTGCACTTCTTATGCAAATCATTTCCCTGCTGCTGTTTCTACTGAGAATAATATTCAGTATAATTACCACATTTATTTAGTGAATCTATTTACACAGGGTAGCTCTCTGTCCATGAGCGCTCTTCACCAGAGAGGCCCAAAGACCAACAGGGGAGCCCAAGCTGCCAGTCATGTGCGGCCTCCGCTTTCTATTTTTGTTCTGATAAAGCATTTTGGGACCGTTTGAGATGTCTCGGCAAGAGCAGAAGGATGTCAGCATCCTGCCTCCGTCCCAGGGAGAGCACCTGCTGCTAATGGAAGGCAGCTCTTCCCTACTCGCTAGCCTGCTGTTTGAGCTCGAGCTAACTATAATGAGGCAAGGCACTCTGAATAATAACTTTCCTTTGGGTATAAGGCTATCTTAATTTTTTGTGTGTTTAAGTTGGTAATTGCCATAGAGTTTGAAAATCTTCCAGGTTTTACCACTCTTAATTATGTTCTCATGCATATGCATCGTCTGCTTGTGCGCTCATTACTGCGAGGAGATCAGAACCCAAAACGTTGGAGCGGTTTCCTCCAATTATCTCCCATACGCAGAATTTTGTGTGAAATACCTCTCCTGTGGGGGATAGCCCAGGCTGTTTGGAGTACATGTTGTTGTCCAGAGCACATTTTGCTCTGGTGGTTGAATCAGGATGTGTTTCTTCTGAGATGTGTCTCACCTGGGTTGCTCCTACCTGGGATGTCCCCTTGCTCATAGCACCAGCTGTTGAAATGCTTGTTCAGGGGAAGTTATTACGGTGTCCTAATGGAAAATATTTCAACTTTCCAGGACCCTGATTGCCTCTTTACCTGCTCTGTTTGCATCTATTGATCGTTCTGGTTCAACAAGGGCCTCTGGGACTAACAAATTCTAACAGGTTTGAATGCATTAATGAGGTGTTTTGCAGGGAAGGAAAAATATTGCTGTTGGGCTTCTAACTTGCTCTTGCTCAATAACAGCAAAACAAATGTGTGCAATTAAACATTACTTTGTTTTCTAAACGGCAGCCTTGAAATTCTGTCCTGCTAGTGGGGAAATCAAACTGCTGCTTTGTGTTCTAACCAACAGCAATGATGTGGTGATGGGAAATGAGTTGTTAATGCACCTGAGCATGTTCAGGGTAGAATATTGTTCCCTTGTGGATAGGCAGGATATGTAGCACCTTGTGTGTTTTCCCATAGGAGATCACAGTGGATCCCATGGAAAGATCGACGTGGAACAAATGTAGACCTTGACGTTATGCTCTCTCTTTGCACAGAGTAACTCCTTGGCTTTAGCTACTTTTCAAGGAGATGAGGGGTTTGTTGTTGGCTCCTTGGAGCTTTTGCATCACGAGCAAGAGATTGCCTAATCAAATATAAATCACTCTGTCTTTATACCTAAAGCATTGGATTCTATCTGGAAGAAATGTCTGTTCCTAGACACTTCACCTAAATAATGGCATTGAAAGCTTAAGAAGTTAGGTGGTGTGTGGCTCACCCTCTTCAGTTTCTGGATCCCTCAGGAGAAGAGAGGGATACACATGAAGATTTTTTTCTATGAACAATTTTCTATGAGGAAGACAAGCGTAAAACTTTATCCAGCTGTGAAAACGCTCCTTCCCACAAAACGCCTGGTGCAGTGTTACATATTGCCGGCTGTGCTAATAGAAGCCTAAATCCCAGTTGGTGCTGGGCCACACTTACATATCACAGAAGTACAGATTTGGCTCCAAAGTCTCCTTAACATCTGCACACAAAAGGACAGAGGCATTAAAGGTGCTTTAAGGACAAAGCTTTATTTTGGCTAACGTGTTCTCTAACCCGTCGGCTGACTTGTTCTTTATTCTCTTGAGTGTCACCTGTCCAAACCACAATTATGGGCTTGAATGTGTCTAAGGGTCATAGTCCTGCGGCTGGCTAAAAGGACTAATTTAGCATATTTAAAGTAACAAAAGGGTTTGTTCTGAATTCTGGCAGGGTTCTCCACTTCCTTAGAGACGGGTGGGGTGTGTGTACATGTGTGGGCATGCACACAGGAGCACATCTCCTTGGGAGGCAGCTGAGCAGCTCTGCTTCCCTTGTAGAGTTACAGCAGCACTGGGCTCCCCCAGGAACATGGGTACCTGCCAGAGCTGTGCTGAGGGCTGCAAGGTGCCCAGAACCTTACAGGCTCAGGTGGTGCTGGTGGGTCCTATGTTTGCTGCAACTTGGCCCACAAAGCTATCTGCTGCCTTTTTCCTCAAATGCTCTTTTGTGGCCCTTTGCTGTGGCTGCCACTGGTTGCTGATGCAGTGACCTGGAGCTAGACAGCTTCCCCCTGACCAAAACACTGAGAAAAACGGGCTGTGGGATCAGCAGCCATCAGCAGCCTTATCCACAGGCTTTTCTCTCTAAATGCCTGCGTGTGAGAGCGTCAGGAGAGACTATCAACCACCAGAGTCATCCGGGGACAGACAGGACCCAGAAGACTTAACTCTATTGTGGCAATAACCTACACAAAAGCAGGACTGGTCAAAAGCAACCAGTGAAGAGTACTGAAGGTGATCACAGTGGAAAAGCACTGCCCAAAAGATCTGTTCTTGTGCTTCCTAATATGACCCCAGGCACATGCTGAAGTCAATGTGTCTCCCTTCGAATCTCCCACTGCTCTGGCCCTGGTTCCCACACTTGCGTGTACTGGTACCACAGAGCACCTGGAAATGCTGAAAGCTAGTAAAAAGGCTGCATCTAATCCAGAAAAAACCTGTGCTCCAGCAAATGGAGACAAAGACTAGGGAGAATGTTAATTAGACACAAGTGCAAGTGTGTAGCTCTTTGATTGATGTAAGATATAACACCTTGTGGTAGGCCCTCCTTCAATCTTACTATGGAGAAGTCTTTGCATTTGACTCAATGGTGAGGGAGCTCAGCACTGCCTCATCTGTGGTGCCACACAAGCTAGGCTGAAGGTGGGAGCTTGACTTGTAGGAACTTCAGGTGAACGTCTGGGTATCTGCTGGTGCCCATCTACTCAGGAACAGCTTGTGTTCCTGTAGCTGACTTGATGAGAACTTCAATTAACAAATGCTATTAAAGTAGCTCTCCTCTTGATTTTATTTTTTTTTATGCATAGCATTTCCTGGCAGCTTAGACCTTTAATTAACTGAAGATGCCATCATGGAAAGTTTGCTAGAGAAGAATGCTTGCGGTTTAATTAAAAAGAAAAAAAATCCTTTACAGTTACTGAAAAAGATCTGCTTGCAACTCTGATAGTGGCAAAAAGGCTGCAAGAATTCCTCCATTTCCCTTTCTGATTGCAGCAATGGGTGAGGAGGTGCACGGTGTTACCATCACCCCAGTGGAGAAGGTGAGTGCTTCACAGCTTCATGTTTGACCCTCCAGTTTAGGCTGCAGATGTAGGACAAGCTCCAGTTCTGTTATCTCGGTGAGGGAAAGGAGACAGCCAAAAATAAAGCTTTTACATTTAAAAAGAACTTTAATTTAAAATTCTCCCGGTACTAGGCCAGAGCTGTCCCTAACACTTGAGGTCCCCTCTGAAGGTACGTAGGGAGGACATGGTTCAGCATAAGAACTGGTCTTTTTTTTTTTTTTTTTACTCCCATTACATCACAAGAGCAAAGGCAGCACTTACCTGCCTCAAAAATGTGGGGTAACGTTCATAGTGTCTTCAGTAGCCTTCATGGAAGCTACATTGTGAGATAGTAGAGTACTGCCTGAGGTGGCAGAGAGTCCTCACTGCTGTTCACAACCTTGAGGGATGTGTGTGATGCTAGCTGTGGCAAGGAACCACCAACTCAGTACACACTTGCACCTTTGCAGCAGCATGCCATGGGGACAAGGCATGATGGTGACAAGTGCTGCAGAACTAGTGGACCTCCATGGCAAAGCAACAATGTCTCCTTGCTCCTGTGCAAAGGATTTGCTGGCTTCTCCCCTTATTCTACCCACATTGACTGGATTAGGAACAGACCATGGGACTCAGAGGATTTTTTTGAACAGCTGTAGATCCAAAAACTGGATTTTTTTTCCTGTATTAAATATAAACCTGGAATAGTCACTGACATGTCTGTTCACATTTGAAGCACAGCTCCACCCCTAGACAAGCAGCAAATGGTTTCTGAGTCATCCCCTGGGAGCAGGTCAGGGCTGTCGGGGTGGTGTCTGGGCCAGAGGCATGTGTTGGCTTGCTCTCCTGGAGGGCCTGCACCCAGGCTGGTACCTCAGCTGCTGGGTGACAAGGGACAGCTGGGCTTCTTGTCAAACATGCCAATGTTCAGCACTTGCCAAAACAGCTATTTGGGAGCAGCTTGATCTGCTCTCCCTCCTCTCCTGGCCCTGTCCTTCCTGTGGTTAAATTCAGTAAGTGTAGCACAACGGCTTCCAGGGGTGAGAGGGAACCTTCTATATTAGCTTCTTTCACCCCAAAAAGCTGGAGCAGGGACCACAAGGGTACCATTGACCACTAAATTAAATCCATCTTCCTGTGTAACCACATATTATCATGCTGGCCTTTTCAGATGCTGAACTTTTAATTTTTGCAAACAAATATATTCTCTCTGATACATCTGCTTACACAAGCAGTGCTTGGTTAAGCTACATGGGGAACTTCTTCCTGGGGAAGCTGCACTGCCATAACCAGCAGTATGAGCTGGGTTGCCCCAAACTACTACTGTCTGCACCAGGTCCTCCCCTGGCAGCAGGGCTCCCTAGCTTTTTCAGCCAGAGCTCAGTGGGGTTGCTCCATCTTAGAAAAACCTGTGATGTTCAGCTGTGACTCTTCCCCTCAAGCTGGGGCTAGATTTTGATCCTGTCCTCTGCTTCTTATCTGTTTAAGCCCCTTCCAACTTTCTCAGAGCAAACCACAAACTATTTGTGATCTTTTTTGAAAGGAAATGTGTTTTTTCTCCTTGGATGGGATCTCAGATGTGAACTGAACTCAAACCCAGAAGTATTCCTAGTAAAAGCTGCACTAAAGCAGTGCCCAGCTGTTTTGTAGACCTGGTGAGGTGAAATTCCCTTGAAAAGTGCTTTACAGATGCCCTTGAAATAGCAAGAAGAGCTACTTTCCCCTACCACCGTGTTCTTAAACGCAGGACCCTGAAAGGCCATCGCCTGAGGCTGTGATTGTGAAGAGTCCCCCTTCCACTCAGGAATCATGTCCTCTCATGAAACAATGGCTTTCATAAACTTTGCAGTGTCAATACCAACAGATACTAAATACCCATTTGCTAGACTGTTTTTCTGTCTCTATCTGTACTGCTGGCCTTAAATTTTACTCTCTTGGAAACAGGTAGTATATCACAGACCTCACTTGTGAAGCATCTGAGATTGGCAGATGAAAAATAAGAAAAATGGGGAAGATACAGGTATCAATAATACAACAGAAGACTTTTTTTCTATTGCAGTGGTTTTAATGGAATTGCAGTGGGATTTATATACAAGTCTCTGAAAGTCTATGGCTTCAAATAACTCTGAACCTACAGATTTGTATTCTTGACTTATTCTTGTTTAAATAGCTGTTACCATCATCTGCTCGATCTATTATCCGTGCCAGCACACATGCACACGGGCAGGAGGAACACACTTGCTTGGAGATCGAATGCGTTGCTAGAGCTCCTTGAATCTCCTGTCTCATCACGAGATGCCAGCACAGAGCACCAACCAGGCTCCATGAGGCAGGGGTTTGTCCAGTGTCACCATCCTCGCTGGTGTAATGGTAGTGCCAGCAGGGAAGAGTCAGGCCTTTGCCCGCTATCTCTGCCAGGCACAGCGGGTTATTCATCACAGCACCGAGCCCTGCCAATAAAGCTTTCCCTCAGCAGAGGGAGTTGTTTCTCAAGGTAATAAGCAAGATAGCATTATCTGATTGCATTTTTGTCAGGTCCGTCCTATTTATTACCTTACCTGTAATCTAATTTGTAATGTACTTCCCTGATATTTTCCCTATTCCCCCCTGCCCTGTATTTGTAATAACTTCTGCTGAAAGTCTGACCTACAGAAAAGGCAAGGTTTTAAATCCAGCTTTGAATGATAACACCCCCCAGGTGGCTTTATCTGGAAAAGCTCTCCTAGCATGGAGAGAGGCCTGGTAGGAAAAGCTCAGCACCCTCTGCAAAATGTGTTGAGGGAATGCTGCAGCCAAGGTCACTTTGTCCCAGCCAGGAAAACACCAGCAGCTACTTCCCACTTGTACCAGTACAATCATTTTGGCCAGAAAGCCATTCCTGCTTCAAAGGGGTTAGAGAGAGGCATGTGAGAGGCAGCAACCACCCCACACCAATAGCTGGGGTGGGCACAAGGTAAGAAGATAGCTATAAGCCACGTGAAAAGCCACCATTGATGTGCCTCAGCTGCTGAAAGTTGCTCAGGTGCTTTACCTTAGCTTTAAGGAGAAAGTGTAAAGCAACAGTTTGGGGAAGAGAGCAACAACTGCATCCACCTGTAGGTTCCCTCAGGGTTGGGCAGAGATGCCTCGTGGTGGCAGAGATGGACCATGGAGGCCCAGTTCCCCCAAGCATAGGGCTGAGGAAGGTTAATTGGTGTGACAAATAATGCATACCATGGGAAGAGGTGGCATCTTCAGTCTGGCGAGGGCTTACCATGTGATGTTGGGCTGGTGGCTCACCAGGGCACGAGAGCTTTTTACTATCCCCCTCCCACCTGGTAAGTTCTGCTCCTGCTGGGCTGTGCTCCTGCTGTTGTTGTAAACCAAAGTTCAGCCTAAGCCTGCCTGCTGGACTTGGCTTTCGTCGTTCTGGTAAAGGCGATTCAAAGTCAGACAGCTTTAAAACAAAGAAAGAGCAATGTCCCTTTTTGTGGATGCTAATGAAATTTTTATCTGGGCATCTTTCTGTGAATGCCGGGCCTGAGAAGCATGGATTATGTTAGGGGAGAAGGGCTTACTGAGCCCTGGAAATAAATCAGAGGAGGACAGAGGATGAAGATCACAAATGATAAATTAGCAAGTGACAGAGAACAACTGCAGGAAATAATAAAACGAGGAGGAGTGTGTGGGAAATGCACAGGAGAGGTTGTTTACAACATGTGCATCGGACTTTTCAGCATTTGACATCTTATCTCCAATTCATTCCATATGTCACTTCACGCACAGATTCCTCATTTTATGGGGTTGGTTCTATAGTTTTTGTACTAACGTGAATGACTCACATCTGCTCCGATACTTAATTTATTCCCTAACGTCTTTTGCAAAGGATTGCTCAGCCCGTGCCATCCTTGGCGGTGGCAGGAGCGGAAGAGCAGCAAGTCAGGCAGGTGAGCAGGGACAGCTGGGTGAGGCAGCTCTCTCCTGGAGTCCTGCTCTGTTGGTTTTGCCCCCCCTTAGCAATGTCTGTCATTCCCACCTCGGCTGCCCTGTGTGGACAGGCTCGCTGTGTAGGGGCCCAGCGGGGAACACCCCAGGGGACAGGGCTGGTGGCCGAGGGCCATCCCTGCAGGACCCCGGCCCGGCACCGAGCTGCTGCCGGCATACCAGCAGCTGATGATTATGATTTTATTTTTTAAGTGCTCTTGACAGCTCTGGAGACTCACATCTTCTCTTCCAAATCCAGTAATTAAATTCCACCTACCTGAATTCCCCCTGCTGTTTCAATTGGATAAATTAATCTTCCCGTCATGTCTCAGCCTCCTCTGTGTGTTGTTCAACGCCGGCCTCCCCTCGCCCCGGAGCCCGACAAGGACCCAGGCGGGGACCGGGACCGGCCGGGGCCAACTTCTCCCGGCGCTGCCCGGCCCCGCGTATCTTCCGCGGCCGCGGAGCCCCACGCACGCTGCGTGGGAGGGGAAAGAGATGGGCTACACCGTGGGTTACACCCCCCAAAACCGCCGGCGCCGTGCGGTCCCCAGGGGAGCGGGCAGGGCAGCGGCGCCGCCCCGCAGCATC
>VZZY01000292.1:639780-969350 GCA_013400335.1 Eurystomus gularis
GAGCAGCCCTCGCATCGGGTCCCCGGGGAGCGGGGGGACCGGCGCGCCCCGAGGCAGCGGAGCGCGTTCGGTGTCACGCGTGGGGACGGGGGCGGCTCCCGGCTCCCCTGGGTCTCCGACGCGAGAAGGGCTCGATCCCGTCCCCGGGCCGGAGCGAGGGGGGAGCAGGCGGACGGCACGCAGGTGGTCCGTGCGGGCCCGGCAGCGGGGCTTTTAATTGCTGGGTTTGTTGGAAGACGGGGCGTGGGTCGGAGCGGGGCTCGCTGAGTCTCAGCCTGGGTGGGAGGCGGGGGCATTTGCACTCGCGTGTGCCCGGAGCGGCGGCACCGGAGCGATGCGAAGAAGCATCCCGCTCGACACGACACGGGGAGCGGAACCGAGGAGTTTCGCTGCCCAGGCGCTGAGGAAAGCAGGGGAGCTGCAAGCAGCTTCGTTGGAACAAGGTCCCTCTCCTCCTCCCTCTCCTCATTAGGACACGCTTCTCTTGGTTGTACTTGTAAATCTTGAATAAATTAATCAGGGCTAGAGCCCAGGTCGTGAAAGTCTGCTGAGATCAAGGGTTGTTGGGGCAGAGGAGAGATGGGAGCCCGCAGCCCAGTTTTTTTGCACCAGTGATGCTCAGCTGAGCGTTTGGCTCATGACATGCATGTTGGCCAGGTCTTTGGAGAGTCTCCTATATGTGTCACCTTTGCAATTGAATTCACGACCTGGTTTGGGGGGGGGGGGGAAGTCAGAACTCATAAAGCTTATTTGATTTTTTTTTCATCCTGAGGAATTATTGGTTTTCCATGTTTTTGGAATAAAAATGATTGAGGAGGTTTTTTTCAGGCTTTCAGAAATCTTTCAATCCTTGCAGAGAGTAATGAATCCATGCAATTTCAGGCCCCAAAATAAATAATTATGTATAAATTTATATGGTTATTTAAGCAGGGGAAGGCAGTAAGTCACTGAAAACTGAGTTAGAAGACAAGCACTTTCTTAACCATAACTATGCTTTGGTTTCTGTCAGAACTGCATTCTTAAAAATTGCAAAATAAGACCTCCCCTGTTTGCTGTGAGCTTCTGTATTCTCCTTGAAATGAACCTTGTTTCTCACATCTGCACCAGCTGCAGCTCGGTTCCTGCCATTTTGCAGTCTGTGGTGTCTCTCTGCTCCTGTTCAAGGCTCCCTCCCACCCCTGGCCAAGGTGCAGGTTGCTGATGCTGTTGGGGGCCAGGCTGGGCTCCCACAGCTGGTGCTGGTGAACTTCTCCTGTCACACAGGATCAGGCCACGAGTTTGGAAGCTGCAACTGCCAAGTTGCCGTAACTCCAGCATTTTGACAGCTCAAATTGCCTCTTCTTCATTTCCTCTGAATTTTCCATCAAAACAGTTACGTCCCCTTGAGATCCACAGAGTGCAGATTCTTTTTCTTTTTTTTTAATGCATTACATTTTTTGGCCTTGGAAACCACTTTGGAGCAGTATGAGTTCCATGGTGTCACTTCAGTTAACCCCTCTGAGCAGCCACAGAGCTGGTTTAGGTACTAGAGGTCCAGAGAGGACCCTGGTGGTGTGTCCTGTTCCCCTGGCCAGTGGGACTGGCTGCTGCTGCTGGAATCTTGAGCAGTTAGGTTTGTCCTCGCAAATTCCTCACAAAACAGGTAGAGGTAATAGGTTGCTAAACGGCAGTGCAAACTTTGTAGCACAGCTACGGTGGAGAAATGGAGCAACTCCACATCAACTTTCCTGGCAGCACTTTCTAACATGTTTTTTTTCTTTTTATCCTCCCCCTCCTTTCTGCCTTCTCTCTCAGTCAAACTTTATTTCTGTGGCCATATGCACACCATATATTGTGCCTCATGTGGATTTAACCTTTAGACCCTTCTAGTTAGGCTCCAGCTGGTAGTGCCTCCTCCTGCCTGCGCCTGTCTCCCTGTAGAACTCGCGGCACGTGTCCAATGCTGGAAGGCTGCGGTGCCCAAGCTTGCTGGCCAGCTGCGGCGTGTTGGTGGCTTGCCAAGGGCCAGTGGCAGAGCTGCTGCTCATGGAGCAGCCCTCGGCTGTCTGGGGGACTTGCCCGTCCATCGCTGTTATTTTGGTCTGTGCCCCCCGCCCGTCACCCTTTATCCTAAATCCTATGCCAAATCCAGCACTCGGCTTCCTGAAGGAAGGCTTGTGATATTTTTCCTGTAGCTGGAGAACCCAATTTTGAGGTTGGCAAGGTCTCTAAGGAGCAGATCCTTGGCATGAGGGCTCCATCACCATCTTTGAGTCCTGCCTACCCTCAAAACATGCTGCTGGCTTGGCCTCTTGCGGCCCTGGCAGAGGTGAGCATTAGTGGCAGGTCCAATGGCGATAGCTGAGCTTTCCTGAGCTGCTCGTGCCCTAAGAGGTAGGCGCAACTGTTTGCTGTAATTAACTTGGCTTCACCTCCCTTTTACTTTTTTTTTTTCCCGTTTTCTCCTCTAATACCATCTCTGTGGATCTCTTGCCGCTGCCTGGTGGCCAGCAGACTCAGAGGACCTCTCTTCTTGCCAGCCTTTGCTCCTCTCAATCCCTGTCACCTCCTTTTCCTCCTCCTCCTCCCCGCTGCTTGCAGCCGCTGGCAGTATATGCTGGGGCGGCCGGTGCAGGCTGGGACGAGATTTTAGGGTGTGGGACTCCCTCCTGGCTGTGGGGTGTAGTAACCTTGCAGGGCTGGTAGGAGATGGAAGAAAATAACTCGCCTCATTGAGGACTGTGAAGCTGCTCCTGGAACAACTGCCCCATTCCTCCAGTGCTGTTATTTCTGCTGTTGCTTGGAGTCTGGGTTGTTTTTTTTTCTTCCCTCTTTTCCAAAGGGCAGATCAAGCCCTATTAGAGCAGAGACCAAAACTTGCATTTACCCTTTCCTTGACCTTTATAACGTCCTATAAATTGCCTGAGAAGAGGAGCCATAGCAGCATCCCTGTCTCTGCCTGGGCAGCCCGGCAGGTGCTTGGCTAGCAGCTGTGGGCTCAGCCCTCAGCAAAGCCGAGTCTGATGGATGAGGGTGTTAGGACGCGGGGCTGGTCAGGGTTATGAATCAGCTGGGACTCGTTGGTGCCTCCTGCCCTCCTTGCCTTTTGGTGGAGGGTTTTGAAATACTTTGCAAGCATTAATTAGTTCCAGCCTGTCTCCCTGCCCTGGCAGTTTTCTGGCTGGATAAACTGGGACCCAGAGAGGTTAATTGAACTTTGTATCCTTCTGGCTCTGGTTGACTCCAGAGGAACTGGAGTTGCTCAACCCTCTTGGAAAATCGGGCTTCCAGTGACCCACCTGAAGTCACGCAGGGACACAGCGCTGGGGCTGGACATGTACTCTGGTAATCTGGGCTCGTGGTCCCACACTACCGCTCAGCATCTCCCCTGCCTCCCTCTGATCCGGCCCTTTGCTGTGCTTTGGGAAAGGGGAACCTGTATGTTAATAACTTAATTACATTAAGAAATAATGAGAGGAACTGATATGTGGGATTAATTACAAGCAAATTCCCAAACTGATTTGTGAGGAGTGCGTGTGGTTGGCTCCGCAGCGATGTTTTGCCAGCGTGCTGGCTCCCCCGGCTCGTGCTGGTGCCAGGCTACAGCCGTGTGCTCCTGGGCAATGCTGATGAGGGAGCAGGAGAGGAGTAGGTGACCACCCCTTGGTCATCTCATCACATCTCCTCCACCCAGTGAATCCGTATCAGAGCAAAGCGGGCTGTATAGCAGAGCCCTGCAGCAGTGAGGGGCTGGCAGTGTGTGCAGGAGGGACAGGAAGGTGTTTTTTGTTGGGTTTGGGGTTTCTTATTTCTCTTCATCCCCTCCTTCACGGTGGCTTGCTCCCTCTGATGAATAGCTGAAGCACAGCTGACAGCCTCTGGAGGGAAAGCAGGTCTGTCATGGGCTGCATCTCAGGAGAAAAGCTACGGAGGAAAAGTTCCTTTTATTGAAGTGACCTGATATACTTGACTTGTGCTAGCGTGTGCAATGCAACAGCTCCTTTCTGAGCTGGGGGATGGCTCCTGGGAGATGAGGAGCAGCTGAGCACCCTCACTGTCTGCTCAAAGTGCTCTGGGATGCTCAGCACCCTGCAGGATTGGACCTCGATGTGAAGGGATGCTTGCCAGCTTTGCACTTGTGTGCACCAGCCTGCGCTTCCTTCTGCATCATCGCCATCTAGAAAGCCTCAGCACCTGGAGCTCAGCTGACAGTCTCCAGATATTAAATTCCTGTCAGTTTTATAGCAGCAGAGCCACTTAACAGATTAAAATAACTGTGTATCCTGCAAAAATTCAGATCTTAACAATTAAGGGATTGAAGTGGCAAAGCTATCGGGAACAAAAAGGCAGAGGATTTAATAGCAGGGAAGCTTGTGTTGGCTGGGGGCTTGGCTGGGGACATGGGTAAGTCCAGGATGGGAAAGAAGAGCAAACTTCTTTCACGCTTTGCTGGTTAAACCCCACCCTGAAATCTCTAGGAGCAAACCCAGGCTTTCTAGGATGTCCAGAGCTTTGCTGGTGCAGGAGGTAGGGTGTAATCCAGTTACGCTCTCCTTCTGGTGTATTTAGTGATGGATGCAGAAATACAAAACAGAAAACCATGCCCAAGCCGTCCTCATCTGTGGGACCAGACGGGGCAAGTCTGGTGCATCAACAGGTGCTATTTCTCTGGTGCTTCAGGCTTCCTTCTGGTGGGACTGAGAAACAGGTTCTCCCAGCAAAGCTGCCTCCTTGTACAAACACCTGCATCCGTGTGGAGCAGGAGCAAGGCGAGAAGTCTTGCCAAAGTCAGCACGCAGTCACCTCCGCTACTAAACCAGCTGCGGACGAACGGTGAGTAGCCTGGCATGTATGTCTCATTTAATTAATCTACTCACTGCACATCAACGCACTCTCTGAGTTACCTGTGAAACGATAAGGAGTCAATGAAAACCCTGTTAATTTTTCTCTAGTAATTGCAATGAATGAATTTTACCCCCATTACATTCTGGTAGAGCTGTGTGTTGCAGCTGTGACTGATGGGGCCATAAATATTGATTGAACAAGACCTGTTTGCTTTGCAAAACGGTGAGCATCGGGATGTCCAGGTGCCTTTCCTAGCTTGGTGCTTTAAAAAAAAAAAAAAAAAATCAGAGGAGGAAGGAGAGGATGCAAGGATTCTGCTGCTTTGCTGGTAAGATGCTAAATAAATTTCTATGCAGCTGGTATATGTCTTGTTGACAAGAGGTGTTAAGCACCAGAAGAAGAAAAATACTTTTTATTCTGCTCTGGAAGGATAGAAAGAGCTGGAAAAGTCCTGCTGCTGCATTCCGAAGGGCTGTTGGAGGTGATGATGCTCCTGGGGTGAGCTGGGCTTGGGAGTGTCACAGTCTGTATTCTAATCTGCTTCTCCTGGCAAGGTCCCTGCGGAGCACCCTGCACGCTGCCAGTGTGATGGCTCTGGGCTGCAGTGTCCCTTGCCGGCTGGCATGGTGTAGCATGGCAGCGTCCCTTTGGTTGGTGACAGTGAAGGGCCAAGCCCTCGCCCTGTGGCTGGGTTTTTAGGAGGACTCAGCTCTGGCTTGTGGCCCTGAGCCCTTGATGACCCCTAGGAGTGGTCTTGACAAAAGAAAATCCTGCTTTTGAGCAGGGAGGTCTCTGAAATTAGCTCTGTAAAATGTCTCCACGTTTGAGAAAGGTGCTGACTATCAAGGATCAAGATGTTCTTTCCTCTTTATCCTTTTGCCACCTCAGATATGTACAGAGGTGGATTATTTACTCAAAACCCCCGGCTGTTGTCTCCTCCTCGCTCTTCCTTTCCATGGTAAGAGAACATCATCCTGATTTAGTTTGATGTGCTCATGGCCCAGGGCCTATTTTGGCTGGGTTTGCTTCCTCTTGCTCTTCGAGACGTCTCTTGACCCTGGCTCTGCAGTGTGATCCATGCCTCTCTGTGGGCAGGGGAACTCGGCACACGGGATGGCTGCAGGATAGGGGCTATAAACAGCTGTGCCTGGGGAAGACAGGTTTGTGGAGCCTTTTATGGTACTGGGACTAGAGTTTTTCTTCCCCTCCTGAAGCTGAGAGGCTGGTTGTAGCATAGAGACCAGAGCAGAGCATGCAGGCACGGTCTGCTGAAGTGCTGTGGTTTAGCAGGGGCAAGCTGGGAGAGCACAGACACTGGAAGGGCAGTGCTGGCAGGGGCAGCCGGGCAAATAGCACCACCTTATAAGCCGATACAAATGCAGGTGTAGCATTTTACTGTCCCAGGCTGGCAAATCCCCAGGTAGCTGAATATGGGGTTTGAGCCGAGGTGTTGTGAGCTGGTTGTTTTTCTTGGATCTGTGGACGTGCGTGTCCAGTGAGTGCATCCCACGGCATGCCAGTTTGGTACTTCTGGGTGCTCTGGTCTCTTTGCCAGTGGAAAAAGCAAGCTTGGAAGAAACTGTGAAAAAGCAGAAGCGACCTACTGCAGCTGGGTGAGAGAAACATGGTTAGAACTGTTCCCTTCCATGAGGGCAGCCCAGCATTTGGTGCAGTAAAACCAATTACAGGGAATGTATCTGCAGAAAAAGCAAAAGTAGGATCTGTTTAAGAAAGTCGTTTGTGTGAAGGGGTAATTATGTGTAGCCTAATGACAAAGGGTGCAGTGGATTGACTATTAATTGGGGTAGAGTGAGCAGGAGATGGCTGGTGTTTCTTGCTGACTTCCTCCTGTTTAAAGAAGGAGAGGGTGAGGAGGAGCAGATGATGGGAGGGGGGTGTTTGCTCTCAATCCACTTTCCCATGCAATGAAAAAGCCATTTTCCCACCCTTTCTCTCACAGCGAAATGTTCAGATTTTGCCAGCAACACTTAGCACAGTTGCTTACTAAGCTGCAGTTAAATTGATTTCCCACCCTCTTTCCCCTTTTTGGTTCCAAAATCTCAGCAGGAGTCAGCGTTACAGGAAGAGCGAGCCAAGGAGGAGAGCTTGGGGCCCCATCTTCTGCTCATCTAAATCAGTATTGCTCCACTCTTCCTATGTATTTCCACAGCGGCCAGGAAAGGTGGGATTCCTAGATATAGGTTTTCCCATATAGCTGCTGCTCTGGTGGGGAGGGCAGCCCTAGGTTGGGCTGAATCATTCTGTAGAGTACCCTGGAAGCTGCCTGCTGTGGGATGGGTGCTGGGTGCCTCAAGGAGGGCTGGGGCTCTGGGTGCCTGGGGCACAGGGCTGCTGGGAGGAGGAGGATTTCTCATCCTCAACGGGTGCCTTTGGGAAATGATCAGTGGTGTCAGGTTCAGCAGGAGTTCACTGCTTTGTTTATGGAGGTGGCATTAGTAGTACTAATAGTTTGTCTTCAATCCTGCTTTTTGGAGACTCCTTATGAGCTTTAATTAACCCTTACTGCAGCCCTGAGGGAGCAAGAGAGCTGCAGCAGCCCGTTGTCTGTCATGGAGGAGCGTTTTGGGGAAAGGACAATGTGCCAGTTTTCCTTCTCCATGGGGGGGATACACTGGCTTGGGGGCTGTCCCCAGCCAGAAGGGATGCAGAGGCATTGGTGGTAGCACCCCTGGGGCTGGAGCAGGCCTTGTGTCCCCCTCCAAAGCCTGCTGTGCTGCACATAGACAGAGATTAGTGATGATTTACGGCAAAGCAGCTTGAGCTCCAGCTTTCTAGTATTATTTGGAGTAGCAAGTGAGCTAATGATTGCTTCTCGACTCAGAAAGGACCGCGGGAAGTGTGGTGCCAGAAGAGAATTGATTCAGAAGCAAAACAGGTTCATTTTCAGATCAGGCTGAAAGACAAGGAAAAGATAGATGATTCTTCTTCTTTTTCTTAAAAAAAAAATTTTTTTTTTCCTCTTGGTTTCAAGTGTGACTGACGGGTTTTAGTCATTCCCTCCTTGATTTTCTAGTGGGAACGCCAACAATAAACCTGATTAGAAAGTGATACGAGGAGGACAGGGTTCATGTGGTGCAAAACCAAATGAGCTCTGAAATCACCTTTTATTCTCTAAATATTATTCACAGAGCCAAAGAAATTGAAACAGATTATTCCTTTTTTTTTTTAAGCCACTGAAGGAGTAAGTCCAAAGCATGTAATTTGGCCCAGGCAAGGAGAGCAAGGCTGCTTTGTCCTGGCTTTCTAAATAGCTTTGCCTGCATTTAGACACAGGCCATTTCCCCCTCAAGGACCACTGTCGGCATCCGCTGGTTACAAACACACCTCATAACACATTATGGAGGCACATGGCTTGCAAATAAGACACGGATATGTTCAGTGGCGCGGGCCTCGATTGCAGAGTTCATGCACATCTTTTCTTGCTTATGCATTGAATATTTAGTAGCTTGTCTTTAAGTGAGATGGAGAAAAGATGGGAGGGAGAAGTTACAGGTGCAAACAGGCTAATTTTCAATGGCTTGAGTTAGTTCTTTTTATTAAACATTGATTTTTTTTTTTTTTTTTAAAGAGGTTTTTTCCTCTGAGTCAGGGTAATCTGCTCTACCCAATGGCTTGCTTCAGGGTCCTTCAAGATGGAATAATATCCTCTAATGTCCTTTGGGATATACCTTGGGGGATGTTTGAGATACAGCCTGTTTGCATTTTGATGTTGCCTAGCTGAAAATGTGAAAGTCAGATGTGGTTGGGGAAGGCAGGTGATTTTTCCAGCAGGGTGGGCAGTGGGAAGATGTAGGGGAGTTGCTGGAGCTAGTGTTTTGGGAGGGAAGCTGTTGTGTTGCATGGTCCTACCTTTTGGCAAGAGTGGAACTGGATGGGGAAGGAGCAGAGAAGAGCTGTGGCGTTTATAATGCCCATTGCATTTTCCTGGTGCCATAATATGGTATAATTTGGAGAGAGAGAGGCTCAAACATGCATTAACCAGCCATCTGCTCCTGTGACTGGGATCAAAATGGATGAATATCTGTGTAACACTCAGAGTTAAACTGTGTACATCGTATAGGCTGCATATGGTGTGCTCCTTGTGGTATTGTGAAATGCTTCATGAAGAGCCCTCCCATCCTGTCCTCTCATCCAGCAGGAAGATCTCTGGTTTAGGTATCCTAAAAAAAGAAAGAACCAACCAGTATGCTGCCCTTGGGAATGGGTGCTCAGCCTAGCAGTGCCCCGGTGGCCCTATCTGCTGGTCATGGCATCGGAGGAGCTGATTTTGGGGTGGAGGAGATGACAAGCGTTGCCTGGGGCTGGCCAGCACCAGCTCTTCCTGCCCTGCTGCCGTGGCATGGAGCAAAGGAGGGATGGGCAGACAGCTTGCACATGTCTTGGGAAGCTATTAGCAGTGATTCTACTGTGAGGCTGAAATTCTGGGAAGTGAGAAAGAAAATCAATTTGCCTTTTTTCTTAAGTTTTGACATTTTGTACCATATAATCAAGTACCCACAAAAATGCTGTTCTGGGTGTTTGAAGACCATGGCTGAGGTTTTAAAGTGAGATGTGCTGCCGTGCCTATTGCCACTTTAATTTAGCCCCTTTTAAGAGGGTTTAGTTTGAATCCTGCCTTCACAAGCAGTAATAATGGTATTTGCACAGCTCCTGGATAAAAATGTACGTCCGCCTTGCAGAGGTGATACATGAAGGATTTGATCAGCACTAGAAATGGGGAGAAGATCAAACCTACAAAGAGCCTGAAATCTGCTGAGACTTCAGCTGCTGCTGTCTTAGGAAGTGTCAGGTATTTGTGCAAAATTAGGCTTTGCACAGGCTTCTTCCTTTGCCTGATTCAGTGGCATTCTTGAAGGGAAGAGTGAAATAGCTGAGCCCATTAGAGAGGCTGTTGTCTGCCCAATTTGAAGTCCCAGCCCCAGAGCTTGGAGAAGGAAGAGATGACTCAAAACAGAGGTCAACAGGATTTCATAACAGGAGCAAAACAACTTTTTTTTTTCCTCCCTGGTTTTGTTATTTGAAAGCGAGTCTGATTCTCCCTACTCAGTGTTGAATCTCCATGCAGTAGAAAACCAACCAGGACATTTTTGAGTGAAATAGCTGAAATGTGAAATTAGACTTGCAAGTGGCAAAAAAAGAGAATCGGATGATGAGCGGTACGTTGGTGGTTCCCGCTGCTCCTGGTGACGCGTGCCCTCATTACTGCTCACAGATATGAATGTATCTCCTCAACAGGGACCTCCTGGAGGCATCCACATACTCACGAAATGCAACAGTTCCAAAATCAAACACTAAATACAAACACAGTCTACCTTGCAAGGTGAGAGTGAGCTCTGGTCGGCATCTGAATGTTGGAGAATGTTGTTCAGATGTTGTTCTTCACTGGAGGCACCGTGGGATTTGGGGAGATGAGGACACCTTGTCTTTTGGAGGCAACGTCAGCGAAGGAATTTCAATTTGGCCTTTGCAAGCAGAAACTCGGCTAGTGCGTGTGAGGCAGGAGGAAAACACATCAGCACTTGAGGGCATCGGCTGCTGGGAGGTGAAGTGCGGTCAGCCTTCCCCGACAGGCATGAGTGGCATTTTGCAGAACAGGATTGCTTTGCTTTCAGTGCTTTATTGCATCCTTTGTAAATCAGGTCCCATTGCCAGTGTCATGGCCAAGTCCTGGCAGTGGATGCGTCCCAGAGGTGAAGAGCATCTCAGCTATTTAACCACACCCTTGTACATCTGCCATTTAACTAGAGAGCTGGACTTAGATTGCAGTTGCAGAACTGGGGCAGAAGCTGGTATAAAGACATTGACTGTAGGTGGACCAACACATGCAGGTCTAGCACAGGGGTTTGCCCATGCGATAGTTGGAAATGAGCCTGTTAAATAAAGTGTAATTTATACCTTTTAATCTCAGTGATTCCTGCATGCGGGCACCTGTATTTGGGGTAAAAGTTTATTCTGCTTCAATTAACTTTGTATCAATATAAGCTGAATAATTAAAGGTGTGAATGAAAGGCCGAGGAGTTATTTCCCTTCCTTCTGGTGCAGAGGCTATGCTGAGATAACCAGGGTGGTAGGAGCACCTAGCAATGTGAGTGTTAGTCCAGCTGAAGCCTGCATGTACCATCTCACAGCCAAACCATTCTGAGTTTCTTTATGTAAATGTCAACCAGGATCAACTAATTTTTGATGCAGATCTCCTGGTATTAATACTGGTTTGGGCATTAGCACCAGCTGTGTGTATGGCCTTGGACAAGCCAGCATCTCTTCCTGGATGCAGGCTTGGGGCTCATGATGTCCTCCACATCTTCAGGCAGAACTAGCAGCTGGTACTAGATGAATTACCACTTTTTCTCCTTATTTCCAGAAACTGTATTTCAAGTCTGTAGGCCAGGAGGGGCTGTATTTCGTAGGCATTTCTTACAGTAGGCTGCAATAGATAAGTGTCCATTTCTGCATCAAAGTCACAGGGAGTTTTTCAGAATGATATTAACCCAATAAAAGAGTAAAAACTTTTAAAATGTAAAAGCTGGGGATCTTTTTCCTTTGAGAATGGACTAACGCTTAACCTGAAATGTATTACACATCTCTAGTTCTGAGGTGCAGCTAAACTCGTGGCCGTGCTCAGGATTTCTTTTCCTCACCCGGTAATCAATCCTTTCCCAGTGCCTCAAACACAGGTACAGGAGGTGCCTTGCTGAAAGTCTTCATGTTTTCTCTGTGTTACAGGGACCTGGATTTCACACAGGGCCAGCTTTCACTGAAGGAGGCCTTAAAGCCACCCAGTTCATCCCAGCACATGCTTAAGGGCTTCTGCCACATGGGATTTGGTTTGGAGGGAACGTAGTGGGAAGCCCACACTCGCTTTTCTGTAAGTGGGACTGATTTCAGATGCCATAAGGAGCACAGCGAAGTTTGATAACCCAGCAGCGTGGTTCAGTGCCTTCCCTCGTGCTGCCTGGCTGTGCCCTTGCAAGGAGCCACAGCGTGATTACAAGGGCTGTTAAATGCCCTTAATATTCATGCTGTTAGAGTGAGCGTTCCTCCTGCAGGCTCTGCTGGCTGCTGCTGTTTGCAATAGCATTGCACCGATGATTAAATCACCGATGCCGCATTGAATAGCATGTAGAGCCCCTCTAGCCAGGAGATTCAAAAGTAGAGTAAAATCTCTCCAGTTTGCCTGCCTCCTTTTTTCTCCATCTCTTAAGTAATAGCATTTTTTAAGCAAACAAAACACAGAGAGAATGGTTTAGAGCCATGAAATGAGATGGGAAATGAGGCCCTTGCAGAGAGGGGAAGAGAACAGGGCACGGGTGCTGCAAGAGAAAAGAGCCGGGGGGGCCAGGGGGACATGTGAGTAGTGTAGTGCTGCTGTACACGCTGCTTCTCCTTGTACTTTTTTCAGGTGTCGTTGGGAAAAGCAGCAAACTGAGTTTTATATATATATATATATATATGTATATATACTGTACTTGGTAGTGCAGCAAGTGGGTGAGTGGCAGGGGGTGCTACAGTGGTGATATGGGGAGGTGTTTGACACTGAAGCCAGCAGCTGCTTATCATGAAAGAGCCCTGTTCCATCCTAACCTCTTCTGAGTGCTGGGAGGAAGCTGCTCCCTGGTGGTTTTTACCCTGTAGCTCAGCTGGTGTTGGGTTTGGGGAGTGTCCACCCCCTGCCAAGCCCACACTATCATCCCAGCTCCCAGGTTTCCTTGGCTGGGTTGCAGCCATTTCCCCATCAAAGCCTTGTCATTCACACGCAGCCTCAGCTACCGTAGAGGGGTCTTCAGCTTGCCAGGTGTTTTAGGGAAAAGAGCCAGAAGCAAGTCCTTGGTACCCTGCTTCACTCATAGTGCTGCTCACCATCCCTCTCAGTCCCCCCAGGGCTGTGTCTTCTCTCTCCTGCCTGCTTCCCTGCTCAACTGCAGGTATCACAAGTGGGTGGCTTGTCTCAGAGATGTCCCAGTGCTTCTTGTTCAGCCCCAAAATGTGCAGTGGCCATAAAGACTTGGATTTAGCTCATGGGGCAAGGGGCTTTGAAAGGCCCATGGGTGTCTGGGAGAGAGGTGCTCAGCCGAACATCCTTGTCTGTGGGGAAACATCTGGGGGCTTTTCCAAGGATGGTTTCCAGAGGCACCTTAGTGGCCTCAGCAACCCCTCTTTTCTGTGCTGGTATTGTCATGGAGAAGGCTGGCACCTCCACAAATGACTCATTTCTATGGCTTGCTTTCATGGGGCCTTGGTGAGAAGAGTCCTGACAGGGTGGCCATTAACGAACCTGTTGGTTAATCGCTTCCCTGTCGGTTTCAGTTAAGGAGAGCAGTGCGGCGGGGATGCCTGGCTGGGCACTAGCAGGAGGCTTTACTCAGGGTTCACCGAACCTCCATTGATTTTTGAGCTTGTCACGCTGTTCAGTAGGAGAGGGAGAGCAAACTAGGTGCTTAGCAGAAATGCTCCAAGTCGATCCTGATGGAGCAGGTTTCTCTGCTGCCTGGTTAGGGCAGGGAAAGAATGGTCTTGCCCAAATCTCCTCTGTTCCTAGAGCACTCAGCCTCAAACCTCCCAGCTTCCAGGGGTGGCCAGCAGGACGTATGTTTGTCCCAATATTGCTGCATCTTTCTAGATTTGCTGCATCTGAGAAAGAAGAAAATTGTGCTGTTGGTGCCCTTGCATGTTGGTCCCCATTGCGTCTTGGGCTTGATGCATCCCTTCTTCACACAGCTCATCCTGGAGCTGTGCTGATCGAGGCAGTAAATCAGCTTGCCAGTGCTGTGGAGATAAATGATGGCTGTAATGTGAACTGAGGGGGAGCAGATAAAACTGAAAAAAAAAAAAAGTTAGGAAGAAAATGGTGTACTCAGCAACAGATGGGCTATGAAATGAGATATCTACCTGGACCACGGCCCCTTGGCACAGCAGCATGGTCCCAACAATGACTTGGTGCTGCAATGGGACCTGACAGGGGAGGAAGAGGGGGTTCCCGTGAGTGCAGAGGTGTGCTGGCACCTTGCCTTCCACCCCATCACTTGCTGACAGCAGCTAACGGATGGCAGAGATAAGGATGGAAGCTGGTATCTGCAGCGTGGGCTGGGGCACAGGACTGACTAAAGGCCACCAAATGGAGAGAAATCATGGGCCAATTCATAGTCTCGCTGGCTTCAGCTGCAGGGAAGGTTTGAGCTGAGATGCTGAGATACTATTGTTTGAATGTCTCTGCAGCTCTTAAGGTTGCAACCTCTCCATTTGCTGCCTGCCTTAGCTGGGTTTCCTTTTTTTTTCTTTAAGCTTTAAAATGCTTTCATGCTAGTGAAGGGCTGACTGCCCCCAAGGCCTAAGTCTCATAGAATCATTAAGGTTGGAAAAGACCTCTAACATGGCCAAGTCCAACCATCAACCCAACACTACCATGACCACTAAACCATGTCCTGAAGTGCCATGCCTACATTTTTTATGAACACCTCCAGGGATGGTGACTCCACCACTTCCCTGAGCAGCCTGCTCCAGGGCTTGGCCACTCTTTTGGTAAAGAAATTTTTCCTAATATCTAACCTTAACCACTCTTGACTACAGTCTTCTACTAATTTTGGCAGATGTCAGCCGTTTCTGGGTCCTTGGGCTACCCAGGCCATGTCCCTTAGCCCTGGCTTGCGCTTTGGGGATGGAGAAGGGTGTTTGGAGCTGAGTCGGTGGCATCTCTGCCAGTGGGTTATTATCTCCTTGGAGCTGAACAGAGCCCAGCAGCTCTGCATGGGCAGCAAACCAGATGTCAGGTAGCAGTGATTTAAAGCCTCTGTCATCTGGAGACAAACCAGTGATAATGACACTCATTTATAGACAGAGACTTCGAGGCACAGGAAGATTTAATGGCGAGATGCTTTGTAAAATTAGCTACTTAGCTAAGTTTAGTGAAATCTTAGCCAAATTAACTAAAATTGGGCTAAATTTAGCTAAAATCATTGGAGAATTGTCATTCTTGATGGGAAAAAGCAGAAATCGGAGGGGAAAGTGAAGAGTTAGTAATGCTGATGAAGTTGTAACACTGGCTGGTAGTTCAGGAATGTGCCCCTCCCTTGAGTATGCTGCTGAGTTTTGGGCTTCTCACTGTGATGAGTCCTGAGCTGGAAGAAATGAAGGCGGATAATGGAAAGTTACCTGCAGGGAAAGAGACAAATTTCACTGGTGGAACTCACTGCTGCCAGGCTTCTGTGGGGCTGAGCACCTGACGGCTGGCAGCAGGAGGATTCAACACCTTCATGGCCATCCTCAGCCACAGCTTTTGTAAGAGGAGGAAAAAGAGATGGAAAAAAAAAAGTCTTGTCACTCAGGATGGTCTCTTGCTGGCAAAAAATTGGTGAAAAACATCACTCATAAGGTAGTTGCATGTAGCTAATCAGCGTGGGGAGATTTACATCTTCCTGGCCCGTGTTGGAGGCAAGGTGTCCGGTCGGATGGTTTGGGAATGATTTGTTTTCTGAGGTTGGGTATGGAGAAAAAAATCAACACTGTTGTAGTCTTGTGCCCTTGGAAGTGAAATATGAGGAAGGAGAGATGAAGAAAAGCCTCTGTGGCTGAAGGAAGAGGTGAAAGAGGGTAAGATGAAATTCAATTCTGTGAGCCTGGCCATCAGCCAGGAGGCTGTGCTGAACTTCTGCCGTGTGCCTCAGGATCTGTCACGACCGGGAGCACTTAGGAGCTATTTTTCCTACAGCAGAGCTACATCTTTCTGGAGATGTTAAGCTGCCAGAGACAAGACAGATTATTGCAAATGTAAAAAGGACTTGGATCTACATTTTTCCCTTTATCCCAATTTACGTTTGAGATAGTTGGAAGCCCCGTGGAAAATTATTCCTGGTAGAGGATCTGGTGATGTGCTATGGCTTTCTGCCTTTTGGCTTTTCCCAGAGGCAATCCCAATGGACTGACCAAGGGAAGTCAGTGTTACTGGCCAGCAGTGGAGAAGCCCGTCCAAGGGATCACCATCTCCTCCTCCTCTGCTGAGGGAAGCCAGGGAGCTGTGGGTCGGGAGAGACCAGAGGATGTGGTTTTGTGGACTGTGCGTGCCTGTTCTGGCTCTTGTCTGCCTATCTAATTTCAGCCCTCAGAGCCGGCAGAGTCGTGTCTGAGCGGTACCAATGAAATCGGAGCCAGGTGGACTGATACCAAGGGTATCTGTGTGGCAGCATCCTTACCTGCAGCACTGGGGCTGAGGACCACAAAATGGGACTTAAGGCTAACCCCAGAGCCTGCACCACTGGAATATGAGGAGGGGGTGCAGAGATGGTTTGGTGAGCAACGCAGGGGTTTGCCCGGCATCCCCACCTCACTTCTGGGGCAGGAATTATTGTGGCACTTTCAAGAAGTTGCTCTTGGAAGAAATATTCTTGTGGAGGCAGAAATCTGAATAATCTCTCAGTTTGCAGGCTGCTCTGATTGATAAACTTTTTTTTCAGAAGTGAGAAACAGGTCACACAGTCTTTTTGTTTCCTCCAAAAAAACCCCAACCCCCTCCCTGCATTTAACCCAGTGAGTGGGATGAGGAAAAAATAGTTCTTTCTTTTTCATTCGCTCTTATTAAATACTTTATCAAGAAACATTCACCTTGGCCTGTCCAAAAGCACTCAGTTTTAGTTAATGAATCAATTTTTTCCCTCTGGAAACCCTCCACCAACAGCAGTCCCCATGCTGGTGGGGCAAACCCTGGCTCTGCAGCTTTCTTGGGGTCCGTGGGGATGAGCCCAGACAGCGTTTTGCCATTGTTAGTGTTCTTCTGTGGGTGCAGCAGCCAGGATACTTTTGGATGATGGACATCATTTCAGTTTGATACCTCCTGTGCTGGGTGTGGGGCTTGATGTCCCACCCTAACCTTGACCTTGGTTTCCCCTCCTGTGTGCCCATCAGGAACACGGCGTGGTTGGGGCCGCTCTCACGAGCAAGCATTGCTCTTTTAGGTTTGTGGGTAATCATGAGCCACGGTGTGAAACAGCAGTTTCTATTGAAGCAGCCTTCTCTACAAAAATCCCCTTCAGTTTAATGAAAACTTAGAAAAGTTGTTCCTCAAATTTTTATGCCAGCATATAGAGATTCATAAAAGAGCCTTCCTGTAAGTGTAACAGAAAGGAAACCATTCATTTTAGCGTCTGTGCATTTATGGATTGATTTTTACGGAATCCTATTAGTTTCACTGCCAGCAAATGGCACAAGGGCTCTATTTCAAACCAGACAATGTCGAGGTATAGAGGTGGGCATTAAGTATCATCCCACCTGTTGCTGTTCAGCCACAGTTCTTGCTTGTGTCTGAGCAGAATATAATTGCAGAGATCAGGAATGCCAAGTTGATCTCCTTCCAGCTCTTTAGCTAATAAAATCATTAGGAAGCAGGATAACAGAGGAGGCTGGCATGACACTGTTTCAACAGCTCATTACATAGATTTGACTATTTTTGTGCAATGCTTTCATAAAAGCAAAGAAATACTCTCCTGTAGCCGTTACTTGGTGCCTGCTTTTGAGAAAGCAGTGATTTATAAACCTCATCCTAAATAAATGAGTTACATATAATGAAAAAAAAACCGACAAACCAACCCAAACTGCAGACTGCTACTCCTCCCCATAATGCAGAGAATTTCTGGATTTTTTGCCTCGCCCCATGCCAGCCGGGCTCTGGGCTGCCTGCAGCTGGTGACGTGATGCAGTGGCCATTTACACTTTACCTTCACACAGTGTTTGAGCAGCTGACAGCCAGATGGTTTCATAAATAGCCACGTCTCCTTGGGCTGAGGATGGCTCACCTTCCAGTGTCATTATTGTCTTTCACTTTAGTCTGAATCAAAATATGCTGTTAATGTCATTTCCATTTTTCCCCTATTTAAGCTTTGTGCATCTCACTCAGTTTTGGCAGAGCAGGGCTTTGATTTTCATTGACAGGCAGTTTTACTTTCCAATTTCAATTCTGGTTACATTTGGGTTGCAGGATATGGGGACTTTGCAATTAAAAGCAAAACTGAGCCGCATGCATGGAAGTGAGGCAGGAAAAGCAACAGGCTGACACTGTCAGTATGACTGGGTTTTCTAAAGGTCACTCTATGGCCTGGGGGAAGAGTGGGTAAATTTGTTGCTTCAGATTGCGTATGGCTACCCTGGGGATGAGGGGATGCTCTAGGGGACATCCACGATGGCTGGTGTGCCTTGGGTGCAGAGTGGCATCCCGATGCTTCACACCCCACCCGGAGGGGACCGACTGATGCCACCTGGCATCACCTCCTGTTCACCATGATCCTGCTGCAAGTGTAGTACATTACAGACTTATTGAAGGGGACACTGGTAGTGCTGACAGCTGCGATAGGGATGTGGAGCCCGTTGCGAGCAACAGGCATCATTCATGACAGAGGAAGACACAAGCTTGTTCATAAGAAGTTTGTAAACCAGTTAAGCACAGCCCTGTTATTAACTGCTTGTATTTGTCCCCGCCACTTAGGCTGTGCCTTTTGCGGCCTGACAGCCTTAATTCTCTCTTCCATCCATGTAAAGATCATGCTTGGATAAATGCAAAGATGGTAGCCTGACGAAGATTAGGAATATTTTGGATCCATTTTAGGTAGTTTGCCATAGTGATTTAATCCTCCTCTCCACAACTTTCAGTGACACTGGTAGAGAATAGAAGGTGCCTGAGACTTGAGATGGAGAGGAGTGTGGCATGGCAGGCAGGGGACACTGCTTAGCTGTGGGCGTGTCAATCTCCTGCTTGGGAAAAGCGAATCCGTGGTGCTTTACTGGATTGTTTAGAAAAGACAAAATAACATGCAAGTCATCTGTCTGTCTCTCTCTGTTTTCCTCTATAGAGGTTTTCTGTAGCTGACAGGGAGGGGGTTGTTGCCAGGATCAGTGGTGTAGCCTCAGATGCTGCGTGTTATCTAGAGAGCTGATGCTGCTGGTTTTCAGCCTCCTGATCACAGACACAGAGATATGTGTTGTTCTTCCTGTTTCATCTCTGTGGGCTGCCCAGGTTACACCTCTGTTGAGGCTGACCTTGTGGCAGTGGAAACTGAGGATGTCAAAGGACCTTTTTTGGGGGCAGGTGGAAGAAAGGAAGAGGATGTTAATAGAACAGCCTGGCTCTGAATTTATCCTCTCCCTGGATCTTGCCCTACTCGCTTCCTTCACCTGCTGCATCTTACAGGCTGTTCAAGTAGAGAGCTGTTGGGGTGGACAGTGATGCCCAACTTATAGCTCCACCATTCCCTTGGCCATGTCAGGCACCTGCCAACACAGCCTTGCCATGAGTTTTTCCTGCTTTAATATTGGGGAATAGTTTCCGGGAGTGGAGGAGCACGTAAGCAGAATGCCAGTCTGAGTGAGGGGCTCACCTGCTCTACCTGGGGACCCATAAAGGCCTTGGTAAACTAGATCAGCCCTGAACTCTCAAAAGTGACGTAGATGCTTTGAGCTTGTCCTTTTTGCCGTGTGTAATTTATGAGTGTGGCGGAGGCTGGGGGCCACATTTGGGGTGAGTTTGTGCCAGGGCACCTTTAAATTGCAGGGCTTGGCTCCTGACAGTAACAGGATCTGTCTGTAACATCTGTAGCCTAAATTTCAGCCTGTCCCAAGGTTTTTGAGTTTATTTGGAGCAGAGTTGGTTTTTTTTTTTACTTATTTTTTTTTAAGCTTGGATTAGACTGTACCTGAAGAGCTGCCACATATACCTGCGGCTCTAGGGGAGCTCAGCAGTTGGGGTAACATCTTATAAAACATTCCTGGTGGGCTTACATCCCATGGAGAGTTTCTGGGCTGCTGTGGGCAAAGCAGTCACCGTCTCTGCACTTCAGCTGCCCCATCGGGACATGGAGAAGGGATGGAGAGCCTTGGGTGAAGCTGTGCTGTGCTCTGGGGGCATGGGGAAGCGACCAAGGGGAGCTCCCCATACCAGCCCCACTGCTCTGTGCTTCCTGATGCAGGGGAAAATGTGTCCCGGGAGCATGGCAGAAGCTGGCTTTGCTGCCTACTTCACCTACTTCAAGGGTTAAAAACAGCTTGGTAGCTCCCCTTGTAAGGCTGTGCGGAGCGGGGCTTAAATCCCATTTCTTTTGCCCTTTAATTATTTAATTTATTTTCTATATTTAACACACTTGCTCTTCATGAGTCAACTGGATTTTTCTGTAATATTTTTTTGCTCAAATATTTATCCATGTTGGCAGAGGGAACATTTTTAAATGAGCCTTGCAGAGCTTGCCCTAGATGCCCTAGTGTTTCTTTTGGCTTCTCCCGCTACAGAGCCAGAGCGGTTCCTCAGTTTACATTTCCCACGTGTTTTCCCTGCTGCTTCCAATGCAGATAAAATGTTAAATTGAAACACAAAGAAGAACTTCAATTTTATTGCTCATGTTCACCACTTTTGTCTTGGAAGGTAAGGGGCTGGTGGGCTAAGCCTGGTGTCGGTGGCAGAGTCCCACTCCAGTAGTGCTGGCTGCCCATTCCCGTTCGGCACCGCTGGTGCTGGGCGAGGGTGAGGGATAAGCTGAAGTGATCCTGCTGGAGCTCAGCTGGAAGAAGCAGAGCCCCTGCCAAATGCCTTGCGGAGGGGAAGAACATCTTGTCCTGATGTACCAGGATCCCAGTGCCTTGTAGCAGCCTGGACTCATAGTTTAAAATAATGAGGCTTTTGCTGCTTGTCCTTTTGTAGATGTTTCAGTAGCGAGGCAGAGGTTGGGACTGTTGAACAGCCTCTCCTGGGTGACTTGTGCTTGGTTTTTACTGTGCTGCCAGCGGAGGTGAGTGATGCTTGGGGAGAGCAGCTGGCCCCAGAGCAAGCACTGAGGGCTGGAGCACGTTGGGCAGATCGGTTGCATTGCTGGTGAACCATGGATGTCTGAGGGGTGAGGGCAGGCGGGGTGTTGCTGCATGAATCCCTGGTGAATCCTGCCTGCTGTTTGCTTCCTGTCATCTTGGAGAGGTGGAAATGGTGCAGAAGTGGGGACCTGGGGTGATAGAGGTTTTGGGATGGCTTATTGAGAAGTAGGCTTGGGCTGCTTAGCCTGGAATGGAGGAGAGAAGTTGTGTTGGAGATCTAGAGGATGATTAATGGCAGAGAAAGGGTGGATAGGAAGTGCCTTCTGTCTCTTCTTGGACAAAAGCTGGGGTCATCAAAGGAAGCTGGTAGGGGCAGGTTCCGTGTGGGTGGATGCAGGGTGTTTATGGAGCCTCCTGCAACAGCATCTTCTGGCTGCTGAAAGCCTGCATGGGTTCAGTGCTGACTGGATGGATGCATGGGAAAAAGGTCTGTGTGAGTGTTAAATGAGAAGGCAGTGTGCTGGCAGCAGCAGGGTGCTCAGAAGAAGCATCCCTCTGCTCACTCACCCGTAGTTTTCCCCTGATCTTTGCTGTTAGACTCCCATCAGAGATGGAGTATTTAGGCAGATGTGACCCAGCACCGCTTCCTTTCTGAGCAGCCCTTCTGTGTGTGGCTGTCACCCTGCTCCTCAATGGTCAGATCTTCTTCTCCCAGCCCCTAGCACATCCCCAGGGCAGCTTGAACAGTTCAGCTTGGAGGCTCCTTGCAGGGAAGAGTGTGTAACTGAGCTGGAAAAACGTGGCATGCATGCTTCTATATGTGTATACACCGATATATTTCATTTACCACATCCCTGTAAGGAAACTGGTGTGTGGAAGGTGAGGCTGTGTGTGGGAGCGAGCAGCTCGACAGGGAGGGAGCTGTGTGCACATGGTCCTTTCCACCTGGGATGCAGAGGGAAGCCAGCTGCGGGGTTGGATGGGGCCCAAACTCCTCATCCCTCGCCCTGCCACTCTGCACCCCTCCACTGGCTGCATGACTCCGTGCTGGCCCTCAGCCGGGACGTGACGACCCCATGCCAGGCGCTGCCCTGCACGCCCTGCCCGCACCTCGCCCTGCCTGGTGCTTGTTGCTGGGCACAGAGCCCAGGAGCAGGTCAAAGTTGGCAGAGAGGAGGAAGCCTTTTAAAATAACTTGTTTCCTTTAGCATCGCTTGATTTATTTTTGTTTTTCTCTTTCTTTTTCCCTGTTCCTCTGAACACCATGCTCCCCAGCTCAGGAGTTTCAGAGGCGGGCAGTACAACCAGGTGCCACCACCGTGGCTGTGCCTGGCTGGGCTGAGACCCCCTGCCAATGCAAGGGAGCTGGGCAGACCTTGCTGGTGCCCGTCCAGGGTGGGGAGGAGGGTGCACCCCTGCTGCTGGGGCTGCCATGCATCCTCCTCTGAAGTGTTAAGCGGTGCTAGGGATGCCGTACCGGGGACGGTAGCACAGCACAGACCATTAGTCTTGCTGAATATGGCTATGATTGTACTTAGCGCTGCCTTCCTATCTCTCGTTGCTGAACCATAGAGCACTTTGCTACGATTAATTTAGCATGAGACTCTTAAGTGAGCATTATTGCCCCTGTTTTAGAGCAGACATAAAGGTTGCTGGCAGAGCAAGAGCAGCGGCTCTCTGCTGTACAGATGTTCACCAGCCTAGCTGTCACAAGGCATCGGTACCTCCCGCTGGCCTTTTGTCTCAGCATTTTTTTAGGTCCATTTCATTGCCCTTGAGATGTTGTTCCTTCTGCAAAAAGGAGGGATGCATTCAGATGCTCAGCTGTACCTGGTAGTTAGGGATTAAAACTCTCTTTGCCTGTGTGCAAGAAGTCCTGGCTTGGGTAACCAGTGCAGCTGGTGCAGCTCTCCAGGCATCTGTGTTGATGTGGGCAGCAGCAGTAGATGCTGCCAGCTGCTGAGGGACCGGTCCCATTGCCATCTGTGTGCAGGTTTGCTGGGGCTGTGGCCGGCATCTCTGCCTTTCCTAGGGCTGTGCACGAGCTGGTGGGAGGTCATCCAGATCAGAGCTGGGAACCTGCCATGGTGTGTGTGGAGCTCTTCACTTCTCATGAGAGTTTTTTCTCCTTTGGGACCAACAAGAGCAGAAAGAGTATATGCTTGTGCTCCAGTTACAAGTAGTAACTCAAATATAAATGCAGTCAAGTGGGGTTTTTTTTAGAGCCACCAGGACCAGTGGTGGTTGAGATGTTCAAGCCTGCCTGCTCCACAGCTGGTAGGACCTCTGCACTGTCTGCTGTGTGTTTGGGAAGGATCCATGGAGTAGCATGACTGCTCTTCAGCAGGTCTTCTCCATCTACAGGGTTTCTTATCCCCACCAATCCTTCCATGAGGTGTTGTGCTCCAGCATGCCTGTCAAAGCCAGAGTGTACCCTGATCCCTTTGTATTGCGATTTTCTCCCCTCCATTTGAAGGCATGCCATGGCTGGTGCCAAGGGCTTGGGGACCAAGAGGAGGTAGAAGCATGCCTGTGACTGGGAGGAGAGAGCTGCTGAGGGATGTAGGAGAACATGAGGATGGAAAAAGACCCAGGAGAAGAAATGAGACAAGGGATGCCCAGCATTAAGGGAAACAGCATCACCAATCTGGGGCTTGAGTCAGGGCTTTCAGGACCATCCAGATAACAAAAGGATTTTGTTTCATCTCCAGTTATGCAAAACTATGCAGGGGTGGTGTGAGAGACATCCCTCTGGTGGCAGGGAGCCTTCCTGCTGCTTCCACCCCTCACCTCCCCTGGTTTCCACCAGGAAGCCTGGCTGGAGACGTAGTTCCTCTGCAAGGAGAGTCCCTTCCCTGTGTAGCTGCGGGCCATCAGGCACTGCAGTGGTATATCCAAATCTGCGGGCAGTGAAGCTGCATTAGCCTGGTCTCAGCCATACCCCTCCTTTCCTCTCCTGCTTGGCTGGAGTTTAACAACATCTCATTTCCTTCTGGCTGGGAAAACTGGCTCCTCATTTCTTTGCAGCTACTGTCAGCAGCAAACGCAACCTCATTTGTATTATCCCGTCTCTGATCCCACCTAATCCTTAATGCAGTGCTGCCGGCGAGGGGAGCGTGTTGCTGCAGGAGCAAGGAGGATCAAAGGTGTGCAGGACTGGCTGTGGAGCTGCCTGAAAGCGTGTCCAACCTCAGCTCTCCACTCCTCATTTTCTGCAGGGGCACTTACCCTCTCTCCCCATGGCTTCCTGAGAGCAGGGACTTTTGCCTTTGGTAGATATTGCACAGGTTCTGGTGGAGTTCATGTGTCCACCCAGCACAAAATGCTCTCTGTTGAAGCTTGAATTGGGCTGTTTCAGTGCTCTTTGAGTTTGGAGGTCTTGGAGGTGTTGCTTATCGACTTGTTTCTGGTAGACAGGTGGGCATGCCTTGTATAGTGACAGGTCCGTGATGCTATGGCCAGCGAATGAACCATGTGTTTACTTGTCACCCAGCTGTCCTGCGAGAAGCTGTACCATACCTGCAACTACCACCTTCCTCCAAGCCAAATGCTGGAGGGCATCAAGAACCAACATATATGGGGGGGCTTATTTCTGCCTTGATTTGAGCCCTGCCGCTGGCTTGTATCATGCTTGCTTTGCTTGCCCACATGCGTGGTGCCTCCTAACGTCATGCACTAATACAAGATGCTGTCTATGGGAGTGCTTTGATGTCTCCATTGAAGAGGATGAGGTTTTGGGGTTTGATGAGTTGGGGTTCATGTCAAGGCTCGCTGCCTCCAGATGTGGGTTAGCCGTGGTGTGCAGAGTCATGGTGGAGCTGAGCAGAACCGTGGCAGGAGCCGTTACTGTACTGCCTCACCACTCTTCCTGCATCAGCCACGGGGGCTGGTGCATGCCCAAGCAGGAGCTAACCAGCAAAACTTCCATGCTACATTTCCACAACTGATGACTCCAAAAATGCTCTTTTCCTTATTGCAGTGAAACGTGTGTGTGAGAGAATCAGTGCCAAATGCAGATTTAATTTTTTTCCTGATAATGACAACAAAGCTCAGTGCCTGGTTGCTGGTTTCCATCCAGATCCCTGTGCTCTCGGGAGGTGTTTTGAGTTTGCTACATCAGGTGACTTAGCAATGCGTTTGTTTTTTATTTTTATTTTGATTGGAGTTTTTTTATTTTATTTTATTTTTTTTGGCTTCTAGAATAGTGCAGAAATATTGATCAGATGTTGCCAGTGTGTTAGGGAAAGGGGGAAGGGAAGGTTGTCCTGTGTCTCTGGACTGTGACATAGCAGTGCTTTTTGAACTAGTGTCCTCCTGGGTGTGAGACCTCCAGTGATGGGCCCTTGGTGGTAACAACAGCTGTCCTCCAAATTACAGATGTCATTTGATACAAGCCCAATTACAGCTCTATGGTTTTGGTTTGGTCTTTTTTTTTTCTGTTGTTCCCACCTCTTCTGTTTTCCTTTTGCATCTGTGATCTTCCTAGCAATGTGGGAAGCTGTGCTTGTGCCTTCACACGAGCACAGCAGGAGGGGGTGATGGGATGTGCATCTCCGTGCTCATTTGTTTCCTTTTTTTGGGAAAGATGCTGCTGCTTAAGCCTGTCCCTCAAAGGAAGCAGGTGGCTTTTGTAGTGGCAGAAGGGGGTCTTTGCTCCAGAAGAGGCTGTGATTCATTCCCCACGCCATCTTTTCTCTCCCTGTGGAGATTATTTTTGGGGCAAATTTACCCTAAAATGTCGCTCAGGCCTCCATACAAGCTTTAGTCCATGTCATCCTCAGGCTGTCCCTGCTGCACGGACCTGGCATGTCCCGTGCCCTGGCTCCTGTGGCCAGCAGCAACTCTGCCCAGGATTTGTTCACGTGAGTAGCAGCACTGTGCTGCTGGAAGGTGACCAGACCCTGGAGATCTGCCTGGCCAGGCCACACCAGCCATGCCCTGCCTCTGGTCTCCCTCATCCCCAGCTAACCCCGGATCATCCCAAGGCACAGCACCTTTCTTGAGGCTCCTGCAGCACCCGTGCTTGTGGCCGGCAGGGATCCTCAACAGGCTGATTTATTTCTAACTCCCCATGCCTTGCTTCGGTGCATTTCTTGCTAGGCAGGGTTGGGTTTTTTAATTCCTATTACTGAGCTGATATCGGGGAAGCTTGGGCTGACACATACGTTCTAAATTATGCTGCTGTATCTCTGGCGCTGTCAGTCATGTTGCTCCTAGGCCTGGGATCTGAGAGACACTCCAGCAGCAGGTACCTAAGGATCAAAGGTTTAGATCAGTTCTTTCTGTCACAAATGTTTTATATCTAATTTCTCCTTGAGGAAAGTTGGGGGAAGGATGGGCTGGCAGCTGAGTAGTGCATGCGACCTGGAGCGTCGTCAGTGTGACCTGAGCTTCGTCTCCCTCTGCCTGTGTGTTGAGGACCAGCTCCAGGTTACAGAAATACCTGCCCCTCTGCAAAATGCGTATGTGTGAGACAAGGCTTCACATTGAAGCCTTGGAACTTTTTGTTGGTGAGATGGCATCTGACAGGCAGCCACTGATGGGTCCTGCACTCCAGCTGTGCACTGAGGGTTTGAAAGATGCCCCAGGGGTTGGTACCTCACAGCCTGCACTGCCCCTGCCAGCTGCAGAAAACCTGTCCCTGGCTCCTCCATCCTCTTGAAGCAGGGTATGGCACGTCTTTTCTAGTGGTGCTTTAAAATATGTTCTTGGTCATGGTCTGACCAAGAATTCCCCACTGGTAACAGGGTAGCTGCTTAGTGTAGTTTGGGCTGGGCTGGCCTGCAGCATATCACCGCACTGCATGTATCTGCAAGGAAAGCTCTCCGAGAGGGCTTGGGGCATTTTGATTAGTCACCAGCAAGGGTTTTCTTCTGCTCTTCCTGCTCTGCAAAGAGTGAGAAAAGGGAAGAGGAAAAAAAGCTCTTGTGCTGGAGCTGCTTGGAGCAGGTGATGCTCCCTGGTGAGCCTCCCATCGAGCAGGAGTCTGGTGAGTTAATTGTAGGAGCAGGGAAACTGAGGCATGGCTGGAGGTGGGGCTGAGGCTTTTCCAGAGCTGGAAATCAATCACAAGAGCAGGGAGTTCTGACTGAGAGCGTTTCTTGTCCTTGCTGAGCTCCTCCCTTGGAGCAGGTTATGCCTTGGTGCCCACTTGGTAACCCTCTGCTCCTCAAAGGCAGTTCAGCTGACAGAGAGAGGGCAAGCTGGTGGCTTCCTGGAGACAATGAAGGCCATGCATATAACTGCCTGGTGTATTTGTGATTATTTTATTTTGCTTGAATATCCCTTTTTCTAATCTCTGGGTCTTTTTCTCCCTGTTAGAATAAACCAAGGTGAAATAAAGGCTGAGCTTTCCCTCCCTTGGAGGCACTTTTCCTTTCACGTTAATATGCTGCTGTTATCCATCACCCCTTGTTGCTGCTCCGTTTGGAAGGGCGGCTGCTCAGGGAAGGATAGTAGCATTAGTTTCTAAAGCTGTGTAAAGATCCCCATGGAAGCAATTACTAGATGGATTACCTCTGGCTTTGCTGCTGCGAAAAGGCCATGTCGGGTTGAGGATGTCGGGTGTATTAACAGTACGATCCTTTCCTTGCTCGGGAGGTGCGGGTCGGATTAGCCGCCTGCTTTTTAAAGGGCTGTGTTCAGAGCAGGATATGGGCTGCTGGCTCTTTTACCCTTCCTTCCCTGCTCCCTTTTCCCCCACCCTTTCTCCCATCCCAGGCTGTCCTTTGGCATGTGGGACCCACAGCTCTTGGGGGAAGGGAGAGACCTTCTCTGACCTCCAAGATGCTCAGGCTCTGTTGTTTGGTAGGAGCTTTGGCTTTTACGCAGAAGGATGAGCACAGCTCAGCTGGAGACCAAGCACAGCTATGGGCTCCTAAGTACTAAATCATCTGCTGCTCCTGCTGAAGCCTGGGAAGTCTGGTTTGACCTTCATGGCTGGGAAGCAGCTCATGTCTGTCCTGAAAAGAGACAGAAAGAAAACAAAACACTGTCTGTCCAAGCAGGAGCTCCCTTTTGCTGCTCTTACTTACCCACCATGGGTCTGAGCTCTTCCCAAATGCCTTTGACCGCTGATGATCCTGGGGATAAGCTGAACCTGGCTGGCATTGGGGGAACACAGGTTGCTGCCTTCATTTCTTTCCCGATTACCACCCCATGTAATTGCTGCCAGCCTTGAGGGGAGAAGCTCTGAGGCTCAGCCATGCTGTGCTGTCAGCGGAAGGTGGCACTGAGTGGTGGCAATGGGCCATGGAGGGGCTGCTGGCGGTACTCCAGTTAATGTGGCACAGTGGCCACAAAGATGCTCTCTGCCATCTCCTGACGCCCTGGAGAGCCCAGAGTAGGGGGCCAAGGGGACCTTTTCTGGCAGGGGACAAAGGTGCTCTGGGGAGCTGGTATCAGAGAGGGCCCAGGGGAGCTACAAGTGTCCCACTGCTGACGGGAACGGCAGTTGGGGCACAAGCTGAGGCCTATTGCCAGTAACCTGGGGGGTTCATCACGGAGCAGAGCTGCTGCCAGACCAACAGTTTTCCACCTTTTTTTGTTTTTTAAACCTGAAATTTAAAAAAAAAAAAAAAAAAAATCTCAGTGGAAGCAGAGACTCTCTTACAGACACTTAAAACCTATTTGATCTTGTTTGACATACAGAATTACTGTTTGCAGACCCATTAGAAGAGTTCACAGGTGCCAGTGGGCTTGGTCTGCTCTTGCTCATCCTTTCTTGGGGGGCTGTGGGGGAGCTCAGAAGACCTTTCTGGATGTAGGCTTGGGAAGACCAATGCAGCCTGAGCACAAGCAGTTGGGAGTGAGCAGTTGAACCGAGCAGTCCCACAACATCTCAGGGGAGCTGTGGGCAGGGGGAGGAGGAGATGACCAGAAATCTACTCCATCCTCCTGCTTGGCTCCCGGCACAGACAGAGTTGGGACTTCTCTTTTCTCCAGTCAGCATCTTGGTTTGTGCTGACCTCCTAAATATTCAGCTCATTATACAGTGTAACATATAAATAAAACAGAAGCAGGCAGCAATATTCTCCAGGAGGATATAATCGGCTTCCTTTCCTTTTTAATTATACAGGATTTGTCTTCATGTGTCAGGCTATCCTATGGGCTGATTTATTGTTTTAAAGAATTAAAGTCTGTGTTCTTTACGCAGCAAGGCTCTTCTGCACGCACCTGAGTTTAGGGGTCTAAGAAGGAAAGCATCTTTCCAAGTGGGAGCACAGGATTTTGTAGCTGAATGTTGTTTCTAGAGCTCAGTGGCCTGGATCGTGCTCTCCTCTCCATCATCACAGGGAGGCAGGAGGTACCTAAGCACGTTGGAGATGATGGGGGTCACCACAGGGATTCCTTGGGTGGGGTGCGCGATGCTGGCTGGGTGTGTGCATTGCCTCTCCCTCCATAGAGGCAGGATGGTGGCCTGGTGCTACAGCCAGTGGATAGAAGCATTGTCCGTGTGTGAAATTAAAGGCCCAGGCTGCCTGGGAAAGGTGGGAGTATATTTTAACCTGGCACCGCTGCTGGCATGGCAAGTGCTTGCTGATAAGCACGGTTTGAACTCTAAGCTGACTTGCTTTCTCCTAAGGGAAGCCCGGGAAACAAGATTTGGCCTTTCATCAAAGCAATGAGTCTGTCATCTTTCCCTCCTTGCAACTTGGGGTCTTCTGCTCCTGATTTGCAAATAAATTCCTCATTTTGGTGGCTGCCCTGGCCATCCTTTTTGAAATGAAAGCTTTGGTGTCCTTACTGGAAAAAAAACATCAATAATCCTCTGGCAGCTTTTTGTGCCGTTGTGTTTGGCCGGAGACTTTAGCAGATTTAAACCTCTGGAGGGTGTTTTGGACCCTGTATATCATTTACTGCAGATGTGGACAAGAAGATACACAGAGTTGGTTTTATCTATGATTGACCTAATGATGGCCCAGCTGCCCTAGCTCTGGGATGGCAACTTGCACTGAATCAGTGGCCAACAGCCTGTGCTGATACTAGTTGAGCATGGGGACATTCAGAGGAAGGCACTGGAGAGTCTTCTCCAGAGCTGAATGAGGCTGTTTTGATCCAGGAAATGGTGGCAGGTGTAGTTCTTTAAGGTCAAGTCTTTTCCATGGGCACTCTCCAGCCTTTGTCAGTCCTGTTGCCTGATGCAGTTGGTGTTTTAATTGTGTAAATGTGTGTGCAACACAGGAGAGATCCAGACACTGCCCATGCAGGAGTGGGTGTGAGAGAGTGGGTTGGAGAGACAGAGAAAGGAAATGGGGCAGTGGGCAGGGAGGGCAGCAAGGGCGTTGATAGCATGGCCTTGGCCTCAGGGCCAAGTGAGAAAGTGGGACACTTGCGGGAGAGTCCTCAGAGACACGTGTTCCCTGCTGAGCTAGCAGAGGAGGAGGCAACGCTCTATCCTTTGAAGATGGAGCAGCATGCCTGCGGATGTGCGCGAGCAGGGAAAGGTCATTGGCAGCAAGAGGCTAGTGGTGAATGCTCAGAGCTTCTCCAGGGACCCCAGCTGGAGGACAGGATTTGCTGGAGAAGTGCTTTGCTTTAATTAGGCATCTGTATGAATATTTTATTCTTTTTAAAAAATTATTCTTTCTTCCTCCAGCAAGTGGGGTCAGAGCAGACTCAGAGCTGCAAGTCTCCCCTGGGAGGCAGTAAATCACCTCCAAGCAGTGGGAGATGCCAGTCCGCCTTGTGATAGGGTGAGATCCTGGCAGACATGGGTTGGTGATGCATCCCTGTGGGGTACTGGAGGAGCTGCCACCAATGTGCACCTGGGTATTGTTCCCAGGTACCCGTGCAAAAGGAAGAGGAGCTTCACAGCTCCTCAAATAAAGGAATTGGAGCTAAAATTCCCATGAGGCAGGAGACTAATTAGGGGCAGATGATAGCCAGGGCCAAGAACTACCTCCGTGTTTCTGATGCATGGTTGGTGTCAGCACAAAGCTGGAGAAGGCAGCGCTAAGCCAGTGAAGCACTTAAGTAAGTACTTAACTTCAAGCATTTGAACAGGGATTTCTGTGGGCTCCTCCAAATGCCTAGAGTCACTTAAGTTCGTATTTAGGTGCTTGATTGTCTTGGGGGCTGTGCAGTTCGAGGAAGAGGGATAACAGAGAGGAAGTGTGGGATGTGACCCTTCCAGGGTCTGTGCCAGTTTGCTGCTGAGTGGTACCTGATGCACCGGAGGATGTGCTGCAGGGTGGGTACGAAGCCTGTTCTCCAGAGACCTGCTGCCTGGTTTTGGCACTGCCACATGCTCTTCAGACAGGGCAAAGAGTGTGGCCATGGTCCTCTGTAACTCCCTTGTATCTTGGGGATGAGGCTGCCGGGATGCACAATACCATGCGCAGGGCTAAACCAAGCCGCTGCGCTCTAGTGTCAGGAAAACAACACCAGAGCTTGACTGAAGGATGTACTTCAGTGCTCCATCTGGGCTATTTGGGGAGACAGGGAAGAGGATGGAGACAGCGTGATGCTGCCCTCCTTTCTCTTCTGGGGCTGCTGACCCTCTTAGCTCATGCCCTGGCACTGGTGGATGAGGAGGGATGAGCCCCATCCTGTTTGAAGTATTATAATCCTTTCAGATGGCACTAGCGCCTCGGCCAGTAACAGCTCTATAATTGAACCTCCTGCTTGCAGGGGCCCTGTGCTTCAGCGAGATGTTTAAATCTCATTTGTGTAATGCCTGGTTGCAATTCCCGCTGGAAGATTGCCCTCTGCCTCCAGTGCCACACACACACATGTGTTCCCACTGTCTGCAGGCAGAGGAGTGACTGGGCAGCAGTGTGCAGTCCGGCACCAAAATTCTAGAGCTTTTGCTTGTTTATTGGAGCTTTTGCTATGCTGATGTATTTTTTAATTTCCCCCTCATCTCCCTGAGTCCAAGGGAAGGCAGGAGGGAGGCTCAGCAGTGAGTGCTTGGTTGGGGGTTTTGGAGGGATGAGATTTTCCAGGGAAAGCTGGGTGTGAGGGGGGCCGAGGTAGAGGCACATTTGGCAGCTGGGGTCACCATTACACCCACCACAGGCAAAACCCCTTCACCTGAGCAAAGCCCTGCGCTCTCCAGCAAACACCAGCAGCTCTGCTGGCCACCAGGCTGGCTTGGGTTTGCTGCCTCCTGAAAGGGTGTGCACAGTGCCAGCCCAATTAGCTTCCATCTAAAGGCAATGCTCAACAGTCCCAGAAGGAAAACAGCTTTTATTTTAGCAAAAGCTTATGTTCTCTACTTTAAAACGGCACCACGAAAGAAGGGAGTGAATCAGACTCCGCTTTTGGCTTGTGCCACCCACTCCTTTTCTTCCTGGGCAGCTGGAGGCTGGCCCTGGGGACCAGTGCGTCCTGCCCATCCCCTGTCATCACCAGCTCTTCTTGGGCCAGGCTTTTCACCTGAAACATTCTTTCCTGGCCAGGCCACCTCACTGCAGCCAAGATGCTACCGCAACCTGCTGGTCCCCTGCCCAGTGTCCAGCCTCCTGTGCTGGCAAGGGGTGCTGGGGGCTGCCTGTGTGTGCAGAGCATCCCACAGGGTCCCCGCGGGCCCGCGGTGGCAGCCGGCTGGGTTGCTTGTTCCTCCTTCCCGCTCCAGCGATCCCTGCTGTACTGTAATCACACAATTATTATGCCATTAAAATGTCATAGTCGCAGAAATCCACATAAACAAGGCATTAGTAGCTGCCAGAAAATTGTAGTTTTAGTGCTAACAACCCTCTCTCCCCCTACAGCACCACTCCTTTTTTTTTTAATATTATTTTTCCCTTTTTTTTTTTGTTTTGTTTCTGAGTGGTGATTTAAGAGGCAGAAGACAAATTACATCTTTGCACTGAGAGGCTTTTGATCTCTAAAGTTGTGGTGAAAAACTGTCTCCATGCATGCTCTGGGGGTTTGCTCCTTGTCCTTCACCAGCAAGGTGGTGGGCGATTTTGGGGGGGTGCCTTTTAGTGAATGGTTTTGGGGGGTACTTTCAGAAAGCTGGCAAAGGAAGAGGCTCTTGGCAAGCCCTGCTCTCAGCTGGATGCTGGTGTGAGATGGGACCTCCTCTCCACAATGAGTTTTGTCCATGTCTCTTTGCCTGGAGTGGTCCTTCTCATTGACCCCTCCAGGGTTTCCCCAATGTGGTGTCAGAAGGGGCAGCACTTGTTTGCCAAGAACATCCAGCTACCCCTTGGGCAGTTTTTTCCTCTCTTTCCTGTAGACTCATTGAGTCTCTCAAACACTTTTAAGCACTCACTGTGTTTCCTATAATTAATACCAGCCATTAAACTGCAGTGTTGAGAGAGAAATTACCTAATTCTAAGAAGAGAAAATTTATTACTAGTACATGAGAGAAAATGAATATGAAACTTGGAGAGAGTAGCCCTGTAGAAGATAAATAGAAAGGCAAGTGGAGTATTGACTTGATCCTTTTCTAGTGTCTGGTAATTTGGCTTCTAAAGTGAGTTAGATCATAATAAATTAAATTTAGATTTCTGCACATCAGTTATTTAGTTCCCAAGACAGAATTCTGGTGTGAGGAAGAGGTGATAATACACGGTGGAAATATTATAATGAAGACCTTACCTAGTAACCTGTAACTGATGTGCTGTCCCATGAGTGAGCGAAGAGGATGTCTTCCTTACACTTTAACTTGCTTTCCTTATCCCTGATCAGGTGCCAGGAAACAGGAAAGTCCCAGTGTGCAGGTGGGGGAAGTCTCCTGGTCTCCCACCACTTGTGTAGCTGGGAGCTTTTAATGAGGCCACTGTCTTGCTTCCCCTCACTGCTTTGTACAGGTATTTTTTTGAAGAGATCAGTGCATGTGTGTGCCCAAGCATCCTGCTCCCCTTTCAGTTACCCCGTGGGGAAGCTTGGGATGCAGGGCTGAAGAACACCCAGAAGATTTGGACAGGAGATGTGAATGGAAAGCAGATGACCAAACCTGGGTATCTACTTCTGGTTGAGGAAGTTAACCCAATCCCTGGGCTTGTTTTGTGGCCAGTGGTTAAAATAACCCTTTGATCTCTATTTGGCATCTGTTTGTTCTTGATCTCAGCTATTGTTTGCTCTTGATCTCGATATTCCTCGACTCAAAAAGGAAAGTGGATCAAGGTAGGCTGATGACTTTCAGCTGGAGATTTCACAGGGATGTTAGTTATTCACTGTGGTGAACCCAGAATGCAACCCTTAGATGCAAGGTATATCTAGGGCAGGATGAGCAGAAAATGCCATGGGATAACACACTGGTATCTGTCCATGTATCCATTTACTGCTGGGACCCCCCACAGAATCACAGGATCACGGAATGGTAGTGGTTGGAAGAGACCTCTGGAGATCATGTAGCCTAATTCCCCTGCCAAAGCAGGTTCACCTAGATGAGGTTTCCCAGGAATGTGTCCAGGTGGGTTTTGAAAGCCTGTAGAGAAGGAGACTGCCCCCCAGTAACAGGATGGTAGTGGGGTTAGATGGATGCTGGGGAAATGCTGTTCTGAACCTTGAAGCACGTGCCAGGACCCTCCCATGCACCACCTCTCTGCTTCTGCTGGCCTGGCCAGAGCCTCACAGCCCTCACAGCACATACACAAACTCCCAGTTTTCCTGGAGCCACAGGAATCCTCCAGCCCTCCTGCTTGAGCCTTCAGGTTCTTGCCCAGCTGCACCCTGCTAGTTGATCCAAGGCTACTGAGTTTAACTAACTTAAATAAATAAATAAATATACATCAAACAACCTTAAGTGATAGGTAGCCACTTTAAAAAGCCATTTCCCCTCTTATTAAGTTTGATAAAACCAACTTTTACTTTTCTTCACAGCATTAAAATTTAGGGACTGCAACTCTGTGGTGCCCCCCCCCACCCTCCCCGAGGGTCATCATGAAATCTTATGAACGTCAGGCTGTCAGTGCCTCTGCGATGCAATCGGCTCACTTTTCCCTGATCTTTTACTGCGGCAGTAAATCATGTTTTGCAAAAAATGCCTTAGAAAAAACATAAACAATATTTATCACCCTGTGTACATTGGTCCTCCTGAAAGCCCACAGGAGTTTTATGTGCATCCTCCTCATAAACCTCCTGCAGTGACTGCTTTTATAACTTTCTCCCAGCCTTGAATAACTTTCTCCTGGTCCTGAGTAACTTTCTCTGAGTATGGCTGGTAGGTTGGGGGTTTCTTCTGATCTTCTTTGCACTGGGGTAAGTGCTGGAGGAGCTCCTGAGAAGGCTACGGGGTCACACCAGGAGAGGACGAATGTGATCCTGTATCTGGATACCCCTGCATCCCTAGGCTCTGTCACCTTTTTGAGGGTGCTTGTGTCTCTGTCACCCAGGGCAGTGTGGGGCATCATGTGGTTGGAGGCACTCAGCTGGGTCCTGCCATGGTTGATTTGCAGGAGCTGGTGCTCCCTCCTCCCCTTCCTCTGACTAGAGAAAACGCGCTGCCAGATGCAAGTAAAATCAATTATGGGATAAAAATCACCCGTTTCAAAAGCTTCATTTTGCGCTATTAGCAGACAAAATCAGCTTTGAGATGGTATGAACTGAGGAGGGGAAAAAAAAAAAAAAGAAAAGAAGAAAAGATCAATTATGGGATAAGATCACAATTTTCTTTAGGGCTGAGATGTCTGTAAATGTTTGCATCTCTCCGTGTTACACGTAGGCTGAGATCAAAGAGGTTGTGCTGCTGTAACGATGAGATCTTATCGGTGCTGCATTGTGCTCGCTGGCTCAGGAGCTGTGCCGCCGAGAAATGCTTAAACCCCCCCGACAGCATGGTGCCGCTGAGGGATGCTTAAACCCTCTGATGGCACCAAGCCACCAAGGGATGCTTAAACCCTCTGACAGCTGTTGGAGCTGTAGTGTAACCCCCAAATGCAGCTCCCCCATCCTTTTGGAGGGGGGAACCGCATGGGCACATGCTTGCCTGCTCCTTTCCGTGTGGTAGGGCTGAAGTCTTCTGCGGGAGACGTGACAAAGATGGACTGAAATCAGGCTGGAAGGGTGATGGCCCCCTTCTTCCAGGATGCCAATGCTGGATCCAGCCCTGAGGACGGGGTACAGCTGTGGAAAAGTGGGGTTGTGCTTGATGAAAGTGCTCCTGTCTGATGGCCTTTTCCCACTTGAAGGATTACAGGGGAGATGGGCATGGGGTGTAAAATACCTTTGTTTTTTGACTGGAGAGAACACTAACAAGACCTTTACACTTTTGTATTTCTTGAGACTGTGCTGTTTGAGAGGGAGAACCACCAGAGACCTGAACTTGGTTTCAAATTAGTAATATTAAATTCAAATTAACAGGCTTTCTTTGACATGCTGTTTCAAGACCTAGGAAAAAAACTAAACCTGAAGACCTAATGAGGCTCCTTGTTAGCCTGTTCTTGTGGTGCTTGCCCGTGTTGCAGGGCTGAGTGACCTCCAGTGGGTGCATGGGAGGACCTCTGAAGCGAGGTCAGGTGTCCTCTGGTCACTCCTCTCTCTAACGGGGCTGACTTTGTGCGCGCAGGGCACGGACGTGGACTGGGACGACCTTTGGGATCAGTTTGAAGAACGGAGGTACCTGAGCGCCCGGAGGTGGAAGGGCGGCGAGGACCCTTACCGGCTCCATGCCTTTAACCAGCGGGAGAGCGAGAGGATCCCCAGTGACCGCGCCATCCGTGACACCCGCCATCACAGGTTCTGCCTACCCCCTGGTTTCTCCTGATCTTCCTCACGAAACTTCATTATATGGGTGGATGGTCCTATTCCTCTTCAGGGCTGTGGTTTTGGGATGCTAGGTGGGTTTGGGCCCTTCACCCACGCCTAGTGGGTGCGCTTGGGAAGGGTTCTTCCTGGATTGTATTTTTTGGATTGAATCTTTCACTTTGCTTGATTGCTTGGCATGTGTGGATGTCCTAAACCTATCAATTAAAATCTGTGTAAATTATTCCAGGACCATAGGGAAAGAAAGGAAAAGCCTATTTTTTTTTCACTTTCAGAAAAGTAATGGGTGAGTGAGAGCACGTCTACATGATGGGCAAAGTCTTCACTGATGCTGGGAACCCTTGCTCTGCAGGGGATGTAATGAGATGGTGCAAGGGGGATAAAATAACTCTTGAGCACTTGTTTTGCTCTGCAGACAGAGGAGTTAATGTGGGAAATAAGGGACTACTGCTGAGTGAGGGGGTGAGGAAGGTAAGTCCTTGCTGGGTTACTAGCTGCTCCAGCACCACTGGAGTCAAAAATGTCCTTTGGCACCCAAAGGACCTCTTGGGACAGGCAGGGAGGATTGCAGTGAGTGTTGCCCTTGCAGGACCTGCACTCCCTTGGTGCTCTCAGCATGAGAAGGGCAGAGTGGGAGTTTTGGTGCACCCTCACTTGCCATGAGCACAGCTGTAGCCTCCCTCTGGTTGCCTCTCCAAGCTCATTGGGGAAGAGCTGCTCTTCATGGCTGCAGGTTATTGATAGTTGGTGTGGTTAATTGCCAGTTTACTAGACAGAGCGATGTTGGAGCGTCCTACTGGTGTAGGAAATACTCCCAAGGTTCCCTCATTGCAGTTGTCCTCCTTGTCCTCTGAGGGCACAGCATATGCCTGGCCCCCACCAGCGGTCTCCAGTCCACAGCTGGTGCAAGTCCTTCCTGAGGACTTACCTGGTATTAAGTGCCAGCCTGCTGGCAGCAGTCATCTGGCACTGCCTTCTCTTGGGAGCTCTTTGTGGGAAAGTCCTGCTCTGATGGGAGCTCTTGGCTGGATCCAGCCATGGCACCTTGCTGCCCGTGCTCCCCAGGCTGCATCTTGCTCCCAGGTCTGAGCAACTCAACCCCCAGCATCTGCCCCAAGTCTGAATTTCCCCTATTCCAGTCCAAATGCAGCACTTAGGCAGAAATGCTGAAACAGCACTGGTTCTCCAGCTCTATAGCTGGCAACGTGCTTATTTATTTATTTATTCTTTTAGCTCCTTTTCATAGTAAGGACCAGATGCTCCTTTCTCCAGAGAGGAGCTGTCAGCCCTGACGGACGCCTGTTATAGCTGTGCAGAGAGCGAGTGTGCTATTCCTGGAGAGAATTAATGCCAGGGATGTTAACCATCTGCCCTATTAAAAGGGAAGATCGACTCGGCTGCCCGCTCACCGTACCCCCCCTGCGTGGTGGCAGCCACCTTGTTCCCGGGCGGGCAGATGAGCACTGAGTGCTCCTGTGAAAGAAAAGTTCTCATTAAGGAGGAAGCAAGGGCACAGCACGTGGGAGGGGCTGGGGCTAATTGCATTTGCTTCCAATTTCCTTAACCCGGTAATTGGATTCTGATTTATTAAATATGTCTGAACAATGCTGTGGATGATGCACCATTAGCCGAGCATTAGGCCGGCCACAGAGGAAATGGGGCTGCCGAGAGATCTGGGGGAGGCAGGCGCTGATGGGGGGAGTTGGAGGAGGGAGAAGGGTCCAGGCATGGTGGTCAATAGGGAGAGGAAGGTGCAGAGCTTGCAAAGCTGTCTCAAATCCTTGCTCGTGGTGCTGTCTCAAATCCTTGCAAAGCTGCCACAGGCAATGCTTTGGCACTGCCATGCAACCTGGGAGTGGGTCTTGAGTTGCCCAGTGGACCTGGGTGGGAAAGCATGGATGAGTGTGGCCTGCTCTTGGAGCGTGGAGAAATTGCTGGTGGCTGTGCAAGAAGGTGTGAAGACTGTCCAGCATAGAGTTGTTTAGAGAGGTCCCTCCTGCAAAGTGGAGAGCAGAGTAACACAGACCAGGCTAGAGTGAGAGATGGGAAACCCCCAGGGCTCATGCTGCATGACCTGCTGAAGGCTGTGCTTAGACATTCAGTTTCAACAACAAACCTGGCCTAGGCTGCTTTGTGCGAGACAGACTAGAATGCTCAGGCTTTCTTATATGACGGTGAAGCCAAAGAGGTAGACCTTGATTCTGCTCTAGCTGAACTCAGAGGAAGGTGCATCCTAGCATGGGCCCCACGCCAAAGGGCATCACTGTACCAGGAGCTGTGCTGAGGGGCACCACGATGCCAAGGGCCTCCTACCCAGCTCACATGAGGTGTTAGGAGTCTTTGAAGAGGATCTCACCCAACTCTTCATCTCATCCTGATGAAGCAAGCAGGTTCTCCTTCAGCCTTTCAGCCAGATGTTATTGCCTGAAGCAGCTTGCTCTGCTCTGTGACCAGGTTTTCAGCGTGTTTGTGGTCCATCTTTTATCCCCTCTGCAGGATGTGAGGTAGCACCTAGACTAACAGACCTGCAGACTACAAAAATGCCCTGAGACCAGCACCTCATAGTCCTGATTCTAGTGCCCAGGGCATGGGAGGGCTGCTCTTAGAGCCTCTCTGTGGGGTGTTTTTCACCAGGATGGTTGCAGAGGATTTCCTGGAGTTTTCTTTGCTAATCCAGCCAAGCCTCTGGACTTGCCAACAATAGCTGAATATTCAAAATCTGGCAAAGGCTGAGCAGCAAGCTCCTTGCCAGAAGGTCACAGAGAGGGCAAATACTTTTGGTGGGATGGGATGTGGCACTGACAGCCAGTTGCTTAGCAATGTTTGCTGGAGTGATTTTGTTTTTAAATTGCAGCCAGTGGAATAGTTTCAGATGGAGAAGAACTGCAGTGCTCTGAGGAATCAGAGCTGGAGAAACCGTGGTGGCTCCCCTTGCCTGCTTCCAGCTAACACAGGGCTGTGAGCCTGTGCTTGGTTTGTGGGTGATTTCAGCAGGGGAAATGCCACAGCTTCCATAGGCCATGTTGTGTCCCTCAGCATGGGAGATCTCACAGCTGGAGCATTGCTCCTGGTGACCTGCCCACATTTCCTTGCCATTAACCGTGTTCCTGGTTGTGCATTGACTAAGCCCTCGGACCATGTTGGGGGTCTCTGGAAGACCAAGCATGATGTCATGGTGGCGTATCCCATACCCACCAAGAGTCAAGTTTAAAAAATCGCTGTGACCACTGCAGCAGGCCGGACCCAGATCTGGTTTGCACATCCACGTCACACACAGCCAGCTCATGCTGCTGGAGTGGGTGGCTAGTCCTCCTCCGCTGCAGTAGCCACCCACCATTGAGATTACCTCATTGCCATATCCCACCTTCTGCCACTCCCACTGGCAAACCGGAGGTCCAAAACGGCAGCAAGTGAGTCAGTGCCAGGAGCACGCATGAAGGGAGAGGAGCTGAGGTTTCCAGTATTGCTCAGCAGCTTGGAAAGCCAACAGGGAGGATGCATCACCCCCAGACAGAAGATTTTGTCGTGATGGCTCCTGGGCTTTTTCCATCTGTGGCAGACAGCTCCTGGGGAGGCCAGTATTCACCATGCGGTGGCTCCATATGCTGCTTAGGCTGACCTCCGCCTCCCAAATGCTCCGCTGGGTTTCATAGATGTGCGGATGCTGTTGTGGCTGCCAGGCTGGGCTGTGACCCTGAGGGGTGGCCAGCACCAGCCTGAGCTGGGGTTTGTGCTTGCTGATGGCTCAAAGCAGGGAGGTGTAATTGGGGATGAGGAGAGTAGATGAGGGAGAGGGTAGTGGTTGGAGGAGAGGTAAAAGCCTCCAGCAGACTTCTGTAGCTATTGCGAATCATGTCAGCCAGCCTCAGGCATCCCCCGCTGCCTGCTTTCCTCTACTCATCTTGCTGTTTCCCTCCGCAGCACCAATGCGAGTTTAGTAGTGCTGTCTCAAGAGACAGCAGGATGACAGAGAGCAAGGATGCCAAGGATGGAGCCCTCTCGAATCCTGGCATGAGGCAATAATCTGCCAAATTTTTGAAGCTCCCTTCCTCTCAAGTCCCAAGTGCTTTACAAGAGGCCCTGCCTCCCCAGCTGAGCTTGAATTTTACAGCTGCTTGAGGGGCTGCGTTTGTGTGCGTATATGTGTGTCTGAGAGGGAGAAAGCAGCTGCTAAATTCAAGTTGTGATTGAAATGCGAGGCTGGCAGGGATGCTGGCAGATATGGAGATCAAGTGTTGCATTGTCTGCTGCTGATGAGAGCATCCTGGCAGTTTGGCAGCCTGGTAATGTCAACTTGTGTCCCCTGGAAAAGCTCTGCCCTGCTCCCATTGTGAGGAACAACACACACCATAAGACTTCCTCCAGGTTTCCTCACTCAAACCACAGTGCGGTGCCAGCTGGAGAGTGTCGGTTAGGTGTGAGAGCTGCCCGGGGCTGGTGACTCTGCTTGCAGGCTTTGTTCATGGAGGGATGGGAAGAGGTGATGCCTGTGATGTTGCCCTGAGGCAGAGAGCTCCTGTCTTGAGTTGTCAAGGTCCAGAAAAGTCAGGATTTCAGCCCTGAAGCACCACACGCTGCAGCATTACTTTGACCCATTAATTGCAGCGAGCATCCCAGGGATGCAGATGCAGAGGCTGCATGTTCAGCGTTACATTGGAGCAGCTCTGGTTGGGGTAGTTGAAAATACCTGACTGTGCTGTGCATGGGGGTGATGTGCATGTTCCAGGAGGAACATGCTGTCGCAAGGTTGGTCCTACCTCCGCCAGGTGTCATACCTGTGTACAGAGGCATGTAGGGTTGAGTGTGCGTCTCTGCTGCTGCATGCCTTCCATGTGTCCCTGTGTCCCATGTGAACACATTTGGTGCACAGCATGTGAAAGCACGTGTACACAGCCACATGCAGATTGCATGAGGGCAGCTGGAACTCATGCAGGTTTTGAAGTGGCTCTGGTTTTGGCTGAGTTGATGATTGCTTTCCAGGAGTGGCAAGCAGTCAAGTGCACTGAGAGTATTGTAATATCTACTTGGAAGTGAAGAGTTGAAGAGGAGGAAAGTAGATTTTGCCAGCATTGCCTTTGGCTTAGCGTGTTTGTTATCCCCTTGGACTTCTCACATTGTTTTGTCTTCCTTCAACTTCCTTGCTCGCTAGACCAAAACCACTTTGAGATTAATAGAGGTGAACACTGTGTCTCAGCAGCTAGAAATGCATTTTGTACCCCATACAGGGATTTAGGCATCTTTATCTTTCTTGCCTGGTTTCTTAAGAGTCCCCAGAGGAGGAACTTAGTGTCTGGACAATGACATGTGTGGAAAAGTCCAACTTATTCCACAGCCAGGACTCTGTTCTGCTCTGCCATCCTCAGCAGAACCTGAGCATTAGACCTGCAGAAGCAGATAGGTACCTAGCAGGTGGCCAAACCTGCTTTAAATTTGGGGCAAAGTTTTCAGGGACGTTACCCAGATGGACCTTAAACAGTTGAGAGCAGACCTGAACCTAGAGGCTTTCCTGGTCTACTCTTGCCTTTCCCTTTGCTAACTCCATACATTTCTCACTGAGGCCTCTGGATTGTAGCGGAGCTAATCCAGTTTCATGCGTAATGGAAACTAAGACCAAAGGGATTCTGTTATTTTTAAAATTTGCTTATTCAGGCAGTGTCTTGCAATTTTCCCGGCTCTAGATATGTTGTGTTGTAGACCAGGGCAAGAAGTGGGATGCGTACAAGTGTGTGTGCACATGTTCTCCCTGCACCTGATGCTGCAGGGTGCATCTGCTTGGGGCAGAGGGGTGGTGGGACAGCAGAGAACGGGGCATGTCTGAGCAGAGGTGCCCTAAGTGTGATGGGAGTGGATGGACCTCTGTCCATGAGGATGGTTGGAGCTGTACAGTCTAAGATGTGAAGGAGGGAACCAGCTGAGGAGGATGGGAGACAGGGAGTGCTCAAATGCTGCCACGTCTCCAGATGCAGCTGGATAAAGTGTCCTTGCGTGGCCATGTGTGCATGCAGCTAGCTTTGCTCTGTCCTGCACCCTGTTGTGGGGGCTGGGGGTCCCTGTGTGGGTGCTCCCCCGTGAGAAGTGCATGATGCCCTGGCTGGCAGCATCTTGTGTGGCCTGGGAGTGGCTGGATGCAGGGGGGTACAGGTCTTTTCTTGCTTTTGGGGTTCATTATGAGCTGCTGTGTGACTGCCAGCAATATCCCAAAGAGTTTTTCTGTCCCTTGATGTGTTATTCCAGCTGTTACACTGACCTCTGGGCAGAGCCAGGTCATTTGTGGTTTCATTACAAAATAAGATTTATCACATTTGGGCAAAGCCCTGTATGCACAAGGGCTGCCCCTGGATCTCTTGCCTACAGAACGTACTCTGAGGCTGAATTAGCTTGGTAAGAGAAGATCTGGGATTCCCCTGCCTTTGGTCTTGGTCTCCTTATTTCTAATGAGAGGCAAGAGAACAGCATGACCCAGGAGAGCAGCAGTTATACAAGTGAACGGTGGAAAACACATTTCAGACAAAAGCATCTCCATTAGGTAACAGCATGATTGCTTTCATCTCTTGGACACCAGACCCTAAGAGGTTAGTGCTCAATGTTGGATTTTTTCCATCACCTCCTTAGGCTGAGACCTCTGGGGCTGAAGCTAGGAGGACAGCACATCAAGTAGAGCAGGGGCTGGTGTGTGTCTTGAGGATAAACAAGGTTTTGTTTCTGCCATCAGATGGCTTTTGTGGCCTAAGTTGGAAACTTTCACTGGCTGGACAATGTCTTGAGAGAGCAAATTGCTCATGCCTCTTCTATGCAACCTGGCAACCCTTTGGCGATGGTGGAAATAGCTTGCACAGGTCAGCAATGGGAAGGAAAGTATCTTAATATGTTCTGTAGCTTCTATTAATGCAGTTGGGCAGCTGAAAGTCAGTGAGAGAGACAGCTTTGGACAGCCAGCTCCCTCTCCGCATTCTGTCTCAAACCACTGATCAACCATTTGAGATCCAGCTGCACCATCTATGTAAGAGGGGATCATCATGTGATGCTGAGATTCATTTTATTTTTTAGGGAACTGTTGTTGTTATCTCTTCTCGTCATAGTTATCCTGTTTTCAAGCTCTTCAGCCCTCCAGAAATTTAGACCTTTGCTATACAGGTTGGTTACTAGCACAGTCAGTTCCCCTAACGGGAAAAATTTGCTGTCTGTTAACAAGAGACCCAGTATGGAGCTCCCCTTACCAAAACCCATTATCTATAGCTTTGTGCTGGAGTTCATACCTGCTGTCATGAATAGTTTGGACCTACCTGTTGCTGGAGAGCTGAGGCATTTGAATGAAGTGAAACGTGAAGCCCAAAGTGCAATTTAGAGGATGCAAATGGGGAAGGTCTTATCTGGCCAAAGACTTAAAGGTGAGGCATAGTTTGAGTAAGTGTGTGCACTGTGTCCCCCCAGACTACCACGCACTAGTTATTTTGGCCTCCCAGCCCCTGTCAGACAGCTATACCAGCATCTCTCCGTTGTGATGGCCAGTTTGTTGCCCATCCTGGGCCAACACTGGCCTTATTGTGTCTGTTGGCTAAACTTATAGGTGGGCCAAAATCTGAGTCTTTCACCCAAAAGAGCTCAGTTCTGCACTTTGTAGGTTCAGTCCATCTGGAGTACTCGCCACATGTTGTGGCATTTTGCACTTGGTCTTCTGGGCAAATTTGAACTTGAAACTGCAAGGAGGTTTGAGGAACAGGTATGTGATCAAACCCCAGAAAGGTTTTCAGGTAGCACAGAGAACAAGGAGCGCTGAGATTTGCAATTGTTGGCAGCTAAGCAAGGAAAGCAAGACAGATATTCATCAGAAACGGGCACTTCATAAAGTCATAGAATAATTCAGGTTGGAAGAGACCACAGGAGGTCTTTAATCCAGCCACCTGCTCAAAGCAGGGTCAGCTATGAAATCAGCCCAGGTTTCTCTCATTGCAGAAACAACTGAGCCCTCTGAGGCTCCTGCCTCTCAGGCTTGGCCCAGTGCTTTGTAAGAGCTGACATAATTTACAAACCTTGATTGCGGCGCATGTCATTTATAGTTCTTCTCCCCCAGCTGCTTGTGTTTGTGTAACAAGCTTTGAAGTTGCCTGAGTCGTTGTCCTTGCAGCGCTCGTGTTACCCATATCTTTCCTATCTTGCGGACACCGTGGGCCTAATACTCCAGTCACTCATGGCGAGCTCATTTAAATGAGAGGAGGGGTCAGTGCACTTCTAAGCATGCTTGCTAAAGCCTCCCTTCCTCACTGCTTGCCATCTTTTCCAGGATTGATCATTGTGCCGGCAGCAAATCTGTGTTTTGAATCTGTGTATCACTGTGCGGTTGCCCCAATGGAGGACTGCTGAGGTAACTGAAGACCTTCATCCATGTGATTAATGAGCTAGAGTCTGTGCTGCTGCCTGGGTCACACTGAAATGTTTGGTGGTCTAGGGTCATTCTTGGTGAGACAGCAGTGAGGGGAGTTCTCTCATCTCCTCTTTTGGGGTTCATCACCTATGAGTGATGCACTTACCTACTGCACACATGTACCTTTTCTAGCTTGACATTGGAAGGCTTTGCCAGTGGTGGTGGTGCTGCTTAGACTCCATCACTGTCCCCACAGTGTTTCAGTACCAGCTTTTCATGCTGCTGTTTCCATGCCCTGCTTTGCACTGGGCATCCTCTGCAGTATATCCAGTGTGAGATGTGGTAGCCTTAGCACTGCATCTGTCCATGATCGTCTCATTGTGTCAGCTGGCCAGAGCTGTCTTACAGTCCACATCAGCAAAGGGCAAAGCCTCCATGGCTGGGCTGTAGGCAGCACCCTGTGTTTTCCCTGTGTTTCCATGTGCTTTTTAGTCCCTGGTATTTCAGAATATGCTGTGTATACAGAACTCCACTTTTTTTTTCTTTACATTTGTGTAAATCCAAAACCCATTCACTTCTTCCAGTAGAGAGGCTCAGGCTCATGGTTTATGTGCATTTCTCAGAGAGTAGGACATCCCAACATCCACTTGTCCTGGAGAGCCCATTCTTTCCTCAGATGTGACAGGGCTTATGCCATGATCCATGCTGGCTCTGCTGCTTGTCCTGGAACTTCGGCTGTTTCCTGGGCCTCACCAACATCCAAACTGCACTGTGTGACTTGCACAGACCTTCCTGGGGAGGAGAGAGGCTTCCAAAGGCCAAGATCGCAACCCAACCCTGGATTTTTATTTTTTTTTTACTGTGAGAGTGGTGTGACACTGGAACAGGTTGCCCAGAGAAGTTGTGCCTGCCTTCTCCCTAGAAGTGTTCAAGGCCAGGCTGGATGAGGCTTTGAGCAACATAATCTACTGGAAGGTGTCCCTACCCATGGTGGGGGGTGTTGGAACTAAATTATCTTTAAGGTCCCTTCTAATCCAAACCATTATGTGGTTCTGTGATTTTGCTCTGATGTCTGAAGTGGCCTGTGATGTTGCTCTGCCCTCCAAGACCTTCCTAATCACTCTCTGGAGTTGTAGGTGGTGGGTCAGGTCAGTCAATATCGCCTCCTTGGCAGAGACAGAGGGTAATTGTTGCCACCAGGCTAACAGCATCACAGTGAAAGGACTGCCACCTTAGGTGCTCTGTCTTCCCCACCCTGGCAGTGCAGTGGCTCCACTCAGGTTTTTGAACTACAGCTCAACTGATCCCAGGTTGCAAATTGTGCCCTGGAGTCACAGGCTCTGGCACTGGATATTTGGGGTCACCAAGGGGGCAGGATCTGAAGTGCCATGAGATGCCATGGTTTTGTATCTTGAGGGGCTGCCCAGAGAAAAGGCAGACTGAGGAGCTTTAATTAAAAATGGCACTGGGAAGGGATGCTGGGGCAGGGTGCAGCTGATGTTTCTTCAGGAGCAGGGTTGGTTGTGTCTCAATCATGGATACTGTAGAGAAACGGCAAATGTGATGATGCTTATTCTGCAGCGGTGGATTTGCAGTTCTATTCCTCCCCACTCCTTTTCTTTTTCTTGATTGAAAAGGATGAGGGCAACTCTTGGGAAGTTGAAGAGCGAGCCAGACTGTACAAGGAGCTGATGGAAATGTATAAGCAGGTGTTTTGAATGCAGGAGGATGTGTCAGTTAAGTGGCTGTGTTACTCATTTTTTTTCTGGAGGGCAAAGCTAGTTATGTCTGAAAGAGCTGTGCTCGGAGTGTGAGTTATGGCATCTGTCTGCACAGCAAGCAGAAATGATTCCTGAGCTGTGTTCTTGGCTAAAAGTTGTCTGCGGGGCAAAGGAGATAGGCAGCAACAGGTACTGGGGAGCCCATAGGACCTTGATGTCTTGAAGCCTGGCTTTTTGCAGTGGGGGTGACTCTGGAATGTTCCAGGAAACATCGTGATATTTCCTACTGCTGTGCTTTCTTTCTCCAAGTTGTCTCCTGTCCCAGCCCCACAGTGCTGCGCTGGGTAGGAAGAGCATCTGCATGGGACAGACACTGTCCTGAGAAGAGTCTGAGGAGCTCACTCAGAAGCAGGCACAGCCTCCATCCCACCTGCCCCTTCCCTGGAGAACACCTTTTTTTTTTTTTTTTGGTTGGACTAACATTTTGCATGCCAAAAATTGCTGTTTCAGAGAGAAAAGCTGAAAACAGTTTCTCCCCCCAATCCACGTGATGGATTTCCTTCACCTGAGTTATTTTGGTTTTCTTTCCCTATGGGACAGTTTTGGTTTCATTTTGGAAACTCCCCACCCACCCATACATTGCATTTTGCCGAGAAAAATGCACACACAAGATAGTTCTGGGCTGACCTGAAATGACCCTCCCCTCATCCTTTTCCAATTACTCCATTTACCCCGCTTGCATTCTGGTCTGGTTCTTAGCAGCCTTGTGGAGAGATGTTGTGCATTGTACCTCCCGATGAGGACTGCTGTGCAAGCACTGGGAGGACCTTCTTCTCTGCAGTCCTTATGGGAATTTGCTTCAGCAGTTGGTTCCCCCCATGAGAACAGGTTTGTTGTTGGGATGGAAGAGTTAGGAGAGCCCTTGGGATTTCCCTCTTGTTGTGTAGACCAGGGCAATGAGAGAAGAGACTGCCTCAGAGCTGGTGCTGGTGGAGGTGCATGGGGAGAAGGGGCTTGGACTGGTGCTGCGGTGCCAGAACTGTGAAGCTCTTGGCTGAGTTGCAGTGCCTTGGTCTAAAGGTAGGCTGCTGAGGGCATAGAACAGGACAAGCAGAACATGTACAGCCTTTGGAGCAGGGCTTTGTCTCTGTTAATATTCTACAGTAGGTTAGTTTCTGTTGAGAAGTAACCACTGGTTAGCTGCACTGCTAGCCCAGAGTTGAGATGCTGTCTATCCATCAATACCACGTGTTTTTCTCCAGTCTCCAGTCTCTTGCTCAGTCCCTTGGGAAACAGCAGAGCTGGTACTGTCAGGGCTAATTATTCCTCAAGACAGAAGACATGTGATAAAATATTAACCTTTTTCAAAAACAGAGACCCAGTTAATTAGCTCCACTCTTGCGACACATTCACCCAGAGATAAAAGCTCGTTCCCCAGATATCTGTCTGTGGCCCGGTGATCTTTCTGCATGTCCCTGTCACGATGAGGGACGAGGAGGAGGGAGAGCTGGGAATTTAATAAAAGACAGTGACCTGTCAGTCTCTGTGCCCTGAGGACAAAACGCTCTGTTTCAAGGTAAGCGATGTCGGGGCACAAGCACCGCTGCTTTTGTTTGAAGGGCGGAAGCTGGAAATGGAGATGGAGCAAGTGGTGGGGTCTGCTTTGCTCCCCACGCCTGGGTTATGTCCATATTGTCAGTACCACATCTCTGGAGTTTGAATCTGGGGGCTATGCAGATGAGTAGAGCTGAGTGAGTACCCATGTTTTAGTTCTTTGGTTATTTAAGAAAAAGAAAAGCCAGGAGAGAGCAATTTTGGGATAAACCAAACACAAAGCTCCCAGTAAATCTAAAAGCAAAAATACAGGAAAACTTGTTGCTAAAGGGATCTGTTTTTCTCATCCTGAAAAGGAAAAAAATTCATTTAGATCTCAAATGTTTTTGACACTTTTAGTCATCTAAAAATGACAGGCTGTATTTAAAAGCAGGTGATTTTGAGCATCAGATGAAAAGTACACATTGGGCTCTTCTGAAACAAACGATGTGCTGGAGTGGAAGTGATGCTGTGATGTGTGTCACCGGCTGCAGGAATTGCTGGTGGGGGGATGTGGTATCATCATGGCAGTCACTGTGCCAGGGAGAGGGCTTCTTGCTGCTGGAGAAAGGGATGGGGGTTTCTTACAGATCAGGATTGACTGCAGCCCCAGCCATGGCCATCAGGGTGGGTGTGGTGATACGCGTCAGTCCATGGAGGCATGGGGTTCCCTATTTAAATTCCACGTGCCTCCTTCTCTGTGATGGACAGAGAGGATCCTGCAGTTTTTATAGGGAAGAGAAAACCTTGCTTGTCTCAGTGTCCTTTGCAGGGAGCAATGTGGCACTCACCTGAACCATACTGGGGCCTGCTGATAACTTCATAGAGTCATAGACTCACTTTGGTTGGAAGAGGTCACAGAGTTCAACCATTAACCCAGCAGTGCCAGGTCACCACTAACACATGTCCCTCAGCACCACATCTACACATCTTTTAAATAGCTCCAGGGGTGGTGACTCCACTACTTCCATGGGCAGCCTGCTCCAATGCTTGACAACCCTTTCTGTGAAGAAATTTTTCCTGATAGCCAATCAGAACCTGTCTTGGTGCAACTTGAGGCCTTTTCCTCTTGTCTTATTGCTTGTTATATGGGAGAAGAGACCAGCACCTACCTCACTACAACCTCCTTTCAGGTAGTCGTAGAGAGTGATAAGGTCTCCCCCGAGCCTGCTTTTGTCCAGGCTACACAGCCCCCGTTCCCTCAGCTGCTCCTCATAAGATTTGTTCTCTAGATCCTGTAGCATTGCATGGGGTTTTTGTGGCCCACGTGCCGGACCCGTCACTTGGCCTTGTTGAACCTCATATTGTTGGCCTGGGCCTATCCATCCAGCCTGTCCAGAACCCTCTGTAGAGCTTCCCTACCTTCACGCAGATCAACACTCCCGCCTAACTTGGTGTTGTCTGCAAACGCACCGAGGGTGCCTTCAATCCCCTCATCTAGATCATTGATAAAGATATTAAAGAGAACAGTCCCCAGTACTGAGCCCTGTGCAACACCACTTGCCAAATGGATTTAACTCCATTCACTACAACTCTTTGGGCCCATCCATCCAGCCAATTTTTTATCCAGTGAAGCGTATGCGCATCCAAGCCATGAGCAGCCATTTTCTCCAAGAGAATGCTGTGGGAAATGGTGTCAAGAGCTTTACTAAAGTCCAGGTAGACAACATCCACAACCTTTCCTTCATCAACTAGGTGGGTCACCTTGTCATAGAAGCAGATTAGGTTAGTAAGGCAGGACCTGCCTTTCATAAACCAATGCAGATTGGGCCTGATCACCTGGTTGTCCTGTATGTGCTAGGTGGTGGCACTCAATAAGATCTGCTCCATAGCTTCCTCTGGCACTAAGGTCAGACTGACAGGCCTGTAGTTCCCTGGATCCTCCCTCCAGCCCTTCTTGTAGATAGGTGTCATATTTTCTAACCTTCAGTCAACTGGAACTTTCCTGGTTAGCCAGGACTGCTGATAAATGGTGGAGAGTGGCTTGGTGGTGAGCACTCCTGCCAGCTCCCTCAGTACCGTTGTGTGGATCCCATCCAGCTCCACAGACCTGTGTGTGTCTAAGTGGTGTAGTAGGTCACTGACCGTTTCCTCTTGGATTATGGAGGCTTCATTCTGCTCCCCATCTCTGTCTTCCAGCTCAGAGGACTGGGCACTCAGAGAACAACTGGTCTTACTATGAAAGATTAAGGCAAAGAAGGTGTTAAGTACCTCAGCCTTTTCCTCATCCTTGGTCACTATATTTCCTCCCACATCCAGTAGAGGATGGAGAGTCTCTTTAGTCCTCCTTTTGCTGTTAATGTATTTACAGAAACATTTTTTGTTGTCTTTTATGGCAGTAGTCAGATTAAGTTCCAGTTGGGCTTTGGTCTTTCTAATTTTCTCCCTGCATATCCTCATAAAATCTTTGTTGTCTTCTTCATGACGGACATTGCTTCATCACCAAGTGCTTCAGCATTCCCAAAGTGTGCCATTGATCACTCTGCTAGAGCTATCCTCTGCCTTTGACTGCTGTAACGTATTGACCACTTGTCTTACAGTTATTACGTGCCATCGATTACTTTGATAACTTGCTCCAAGTAATTCTGACAGAATGAAGTTGTTTAACTTTCGTGCTTGTCTTGGTATTTCTATTGACCCAATATGTTTGCGTAGGCTGAAATCGAAGTCAAGTATTAGTAAGTGATGGAACTAATTCTCCAAGGCTCTCTACTATTGATAATTAAGGCCATGAGACAGTTTCTTCCATCAAACTCTTGTTTGCTTTTTCAGCTATGCAGTGCCTTACAGTCCTACTCCATCAACTGTTTGCCTACTGCTCCATCACAGGCAATGTTTTGTGGCCATTTGGGTGGATTTTTGCGTCAAGCACTGCAGATCCCTGCATGCTTAAAGTGGTTTTGAGCCACAGCATGGAGTTGGGTTTGTGCTTCTCCAGTTATGATGAAGGACGGATTGTGGGGATGGAGACTTTCTCTGCTTTGATTTGCCACGTGGTGTCGGGAAGATCTGATCAGAAAGTGCCATCCCTAATGAATCTTTACATCCATGGTTCTGACCCTCTGAAACGTAATTTCAGGATGTCCTGGCTTTTAAAGATCTTTAAAAAAGGATTGATGGCTTTCCAGGAAAGTGCAAGGTGCCAGATTTTGCTTTCACTTTCACTAGGTGAAAACCTTTGATGTCAGGTCTGGTATTCCAATAAAACTGGCATCAGAAATTTGGCCACAATTTAAAACTCTACTGAAAACAAAGAAGGTTCTTTTTTGGGGGTTTTCCGTTTTTTTTCCCTTTTGTTGGCTCCTTTTTTCTTTTTGCCTCAGATCTGAGGAAGGAAGGGTGAGGGGAGTCAAGAAGCAAGACAGACCCTGAGTCTGTGTGGAGGGCCCTAGAAGTCTAAATTATTCATGAGCTGCTTTGAAAATCAAGACGCACAATCTGGTTTAACTTGTTTTTAAATGCAGCCGTGCTATTCTCTCCTGCCTTTTCAGTAGGTTCTCTTTTTTTTTTTCCCCCTCCCCTTTTCCAAAGAGAAAAATCCAGCGAATTTTTAATAAATTATAAATGCATCATCTCATCAGTTTTGAGGTTCTCAGGCAGCAGCACGTCATATGCACAGAAGGTTATTTTTGCCTTCTTGCATTTCCCCCTTTCTTCGAATTTAGCTGTTTGATTAATTTTTTAGATATCTATCTTGCAGGGAAAAGAAAGAAAGAGACTGAAAGAGGCAGTGTGTTAGAGGAAATACTAATTGCGCACTAGCCAAATATAGCACTGTTTCAATTTCCAGAAGCTATGTAGAAAAATGTCCTTCATGGTCAATTGAAGTAGGCTGACCTTCTCAGGTCAACCAGCAGTTGAGTTGAACTCCGATTCCCACTGGCTCCCACTCCCTGCACTGGTGGGCCGTGTACATGGAGGTCCCCTGCCAAGGCTTGGAGCTGCTTGCCTTCAGGCAAGCACTATCTGTGACCATCGCATTCAAGGCAGCACATAGGCTGAGCCTAGGCAGAGCCTAGGCTCTGGAAGAACACAGAGGTTGAGAAGACCTCTTTCATGAGTGCCTGCATCTTCTGCCCTTGGGAAGACTCTTCTCTTTTGCCCGTTTTCTAGTATTTTGCAGTAGCATGTGCTGGGAAGGGAAGAGGTGGAGCCTTGGACAGGTTCCTCTGGGAGTCTAATCTACAGGCAGCGCCCTGGTTCAGCGCCCTGGCAGTGTTTTCCTGACGGTCTTCCTTACAGTTTTATCCAATTACATCTAGTTAAAGCCTGCTGAATAATTCCTTGTCAGCTCTGATGCTAACCACCATTGAATATTTGTTGCATATGTGCCACCCTCACTGAAGTCCTTGCACACCCCCAAGCCGTCTGCTCAACTGGGTATTCCTCTCTTTGGATCACCTCTGTTTCTCCCAGCCCCAGCAGCCACTGCAGCCGTTGCATGCCAACTGGGGATTTTTCAGTCCCTTTTTGGTAGTGGGCACCTGAGGCACATGCCAGTCCAGCACAGAGAAATCCTACCAACCATTCTCAAGGGTATTTTTTCACTTTGGCAGGCCAAACTTGAGCTGGCATTCCCTGCAATCATGTGGCATCACCAGCTGACATCTGACTCCTTGTTCCTTCTTCTTTCCTTTTAGCATGGCTGCTTTCCAGAGTCCTTCACCTTCCAGCTGTTTTTTCAGTCTTTCTTTGCTGTAGGCCTTTTGGTGTTTTGGTAGCACCAACCTGCCCCTGGTCACAGCCAGCTCAAAGTGGACCTGCAGGATTAGGATAGATGCGAGAGGGTCTGTAGCTAATGGCAATCCCCGCAGCCACTGCTCTTCTTATTGTGCTACAAAGCTCACATATATGCTCTGAGCAGTGATGTCCCTACTCAGATTGTGGTGTGTCCCGGTGGAGTGGTCAGCATCTATAGTGCTCTTGGCATTATGGAGGAACCCTCAGAGCTTCCTCAGCAGGGCTTTGTCTCAGACTCAATCCCAAGTGCAGGATGTGCAAGCAGCCTGCCCACTGCTAGCAGCGGTCCTCTGGCAAGGCCCCAGGTGCCAGCCAGCACATGCAATGTATGGTGGTGCTGGGGATGTGCAGCAAGGCAGGCCATGGTCAGCCCTCCGTTTGGGTGCCTTATCCTGGTTGAGGGCCTGCAAAGCATATCCATAGCAGGAGAAGGAGATGTTGGCATATCCTGGGAAGACAAAGCAGGATTTCAAAGGTCTCTTAAGGCTGAGTGACAAAATATTTTGAGGTAATGTGCAGGAAGGATGGATTGAGGAGAGTCGAGAAGAACCGAGGGTGGTGATGGGAGGTGAACACTGTAAAGAAGGCCGCTGACCCCTCTGTGCGCTCTGGTTGTGCAAATACTGAATTGTTGTCGTCCATTTATACTGTCCTATGAGACTGATGCAGTGACAGTAACGTGAACAGTGATTCTTGGATTTTCTATCTCTGGAGGGCCTGAAGTAGTGATTTTTTGAAAAGTACTCTGCACCCAAACACAAGTCACTGGGGCTTAATGTATGGACGACTGAGAAATGCACAGGTAATGGGGAAAAATGCCAGAGACCATATTACCCAGAGGCCAGGTGGGACAGTGCATGGTTCTGTCTAGCAGTAAGCTCTGTGAACTCATTAGCATCCATACAAATGGGCACATGCATTGCTGTGTAGCTCTAAATCTCAATGTGTCCAGGGTTCCTGTTTTTGGAGTGTTTTTATGGAAGTCACCTGTAATTTTGCTTTAGCCCAAAGCATTTAGGCACAACGGTTTCTCACTGGCTGGGGCTGTGCCACCCTGAGAGGTTGTCCTGAGAGGTATGACCAAGGCACCCACATGTCCTGCCATCCCTGCAGGTGTGGAGACCCTGGGCATGTTCACTACTGCCTGGGGCAAGGCAGCTGGGGCTCCGATCTCTTCCTTCCCACCGGTGACTGTTTGCTTGCCTACAAAAGTAGGCGAGGTGGTTTCCTCACTCCCTAGGGCAGTAATTTTCCTTTTTCTCCGAGGGACTAATTTTTTGCACTGAATTGGTTGTCAAGGCTTAACTGCAGCTTCCTCTGAGGTCCTAGAGGGAGGAATTGCAGTGACTGCACCAAGGATGCCCACCTGCAATAGTTAGGTGAAGCAATTCAAACCAGAGGGGGCTGAGCTGGTTTTCTTGGCTCTCCTTGTTTTTATTTCCTGAACTGCCAACCATTTCCAGAAGCAGACTGGCTCTTGTCCCTTCGGTAAGGTACAGACATATTTTCAGCATCTCTGGTCTTTCTCCTCCACTTTTCCTTCACTTGTCTTCATTAAAGGGAGCCATCAAGCTTGGAGAGCTAGTCAGAGTCAAGGAATGTCATCTGAAACCCAAGGTGCTTGTAGGTTTGTCCGCGGGCGGTGGTGTGAACCTGTAGTGTTTCTGATGGCAGGTCCCTGTCCCCTGGACTGGTGAGAGTGAGAGCCCTGTGAGTCCACAGTGTGGAGACAAATCCAAATACTTGTGTTATAGATGTGTGATGAGGAGACTACTCTCTGATGTGTTTCCCAGGAGAAGAGAAAAGCCAAGAGAGAGCTGAAAGATGGTGTAGCTCTGTCTGATGTGGCTGGCTGTTTGAAATAAGTAAGCAGAGAGCATTTTGGATGTGGGGAGCTGTGTTGAGGGAGAGTTTGGACTGCATGGAAAATGTTAAAAATTCAAAGCAACTATGTTGGCAAGTGGTGACCATCAAGGCAGAAAAGAGGAATGAGCAGAAGCCTGGCAGGGGAAGCTGGAGAAGTGGGATGAGGATAATAATCTCTTGAAGGAAGTTAACAAGGCAGAGGAGAGGCTGAGCATGGGAGGTGGGTTTTGGGAGACACAGCGCAGCTCTGTGAGCATGATATGGCAGGTGTCAAGGAGAAGACACACTCTGGATGAGCTGAGCTGTTCCTCCTGGCTGGGGAACAGAGTGCATCTCTGTTCACACCGTTAGTCTTTACCATTGTGCTGCCTAGTGGTGTTTCCAAGGTGGGCTTTGTTTTTGTAAGGGGCACTATGAGTTGAGTCTGCCATTTTAAATGTAGAACGGTTTGAAATGCCTTGGGAATAGGCATGTGTTGCCTCATCAGGTGGACCTCTAGAGATGTAGGGGGGGCTGTGTGCAGAGGCCACCAGGGTGTGCTACCTCAGTGCTCACCAAGAGCACAGGGGTCAAAGCAATCCAAGAAAAATGTCCCAAAGTGAGGGACTTTAAGGGCCTGTGAGGAACACTGGGGTGTCCAAAGTTTTGGGTTTTGCAGGAGGGCTTTGAAATTCCTGCGATGAGTGCAGGGATCCAGCTGTCTGCCCCAAAAACGAATGCGCCATAATTTATTCCTGAGCTGTTAAATTGCATATTAGGAACACAGAGATGAGATGTGCTGCTTCTTCCACCCTGAAGGAAGTATGGTGAGCAACTAGTCCAGGCTGAGACTTTCCAAGTGTGATTCTTAAAGTGTCTGCAGCCGGAATGCCCCTTTCATAACTTTCTGATTCTGAAATTATTTCAGATTTCAATGGGAAATAACTTTAAAACAGAAACGTAAAACTTCCCATCAAATTAAGTCTGACTTCTGGGTTTTCAGGGGGAAACAATAATTTTTTCTCCACTGGATGCTCTCTCTGGGGTTTTTAGGGCAGGCCAGCCTAGCTTCTGTCTTCTTTTGCCCCCTTGGATGCTGTGAGCTGGTGGAGCAGCCCACATTGCAGGTGTTTCTGCTAGCACTTGCTGTGCTAAGATTGCTCCTCAGTCCTACTGCAAGGTTTCAAAGCATACAACTTTAAATTCCATTAGCTAGTGAGTTTCAACACACTGCAAATATAAGCAATGCAGTTAAAACCTTTTTTTACTTTTTTTTTTTAAAAAAATGATCTATAAAAAACCCCCCAAACTCAACCCTCAAACTGTCATTGGTTTCCTGAAAATGTTATGGGTGTTGTTTTTCTTTTTTTTTTTTTTTCTTGTTGGCAACTGGGTGACCTATGAAATACCATAAGCAGCACAAAACGTTATCCAGTGACAGCCTGAGGTAGCACAGGCAGCTCTTAGCAGGTTAATGTTCATTATTACAGCAATTTTAGGGCTGCATGCTGCAATTTTCACTTGCAGTGAGGTATTAAATTGAAATTACCCCAGATGTAATTGTCACACAAAATAATTCTGGACATGCTGGATTTAATGCTTTTCCAAGCCGTGGCTTTTATTATCCAAGCATGTGCCAAAAAAACACTTGTAGGCAACAACTTAAGCTGGAATCTGCCTTCTGGGGAGCCAGGATGTTTTGCTGCAGTTACACCAACTGCAGGAAACTTTGGGAGGGCTCCTGAAAGAAAGGCCCACAGGTAAAATCCTGGGCAAGGTCAGAGTCAGGACCACACAGGGAGCCTGGAGGAGCCCTGGCACATGCAGCTGCTGAGCCTAACCCTTTTCAGGCTGGGTTTTTGGGGAGCTGAGTCCCACCTGAGATGTAGTGCTGGTCACAGAGGAAAAGCAAGGCTGGGGGTACTGCCGAGTCCCTGCCTGCTCTGTAGGAGCAGCGCAGTCATCAGTCCCATCCTCAGGATGCAACAAGCCTCATTAGACAGGAGCAAGTCATGGAGCCTGTGACCAAGCTCTGATGGTGCTCGTGTATGACATTTCAGTGTTTCCCACTGTTAGGCTGATCTGGTGCATAGACATCTGGAGCTTTAAAAGCAAGTTGTTGTCACACACAAGGAGAATTCCTTGCACCGCTGGCAAGCTCAGCCAGCGTGTGATATCCCCGGCACTCCCACGGGTGGATGATACAGCACGCATCCGCTGTGGATTTATTTATTAGCTCAGCTTAACTATTGTAGTAACATAAGTCAAGTATTGATGACTTTGTATTTTCCGCCCTCTTTTCCAGAAATAGCTTCCCTTGTTTGCTCCACAGAACCCCTCCTGATGCCACACTGGAAGTGGGTGGAAGGACACGCATCTGGGAATGGTTAGGAGAGAATGGTGTATAAATAGCACAGGGAGAGCAATTGTCATAGTCTGTCCCTGCAGCTCTGCAAAGTGAGTGAGAGCTGAGCCTGAGCATGGCAAGAAAGGCACTGAGCAGCAGCAGCAGCAGCTTCTTTCTCATCATAACAGGTTTGGAAAGCTCAGTTGAAGTTGCTTACTAGGTGATGCAAGGGCTCACAGTGACCTAGACAAGCAGCGCAGGGCATGACCTGGTGCTGATTAGTAATTCAGAATCCATGTCTTTTTAGCGTTCCTGAGATGTAATTTTGATGAATGAGGATGTTGTCACATGGGGCAACGTCACTGAACTTTCTCCTGCATGAGGAGTGTCCATGCAACTTTAGTGTCCTTTGAGAATGGACTTAGAATTAGAATTGGTTGAATGATGAATTTTGGGGGTTGGTGACTATGTTGAAAGAGCAAGTTGCTCAAGTTGAGGCAGGATTTGGGAAAGGTTTTGATGAGAGAAGGCAGCAACTGATTTAGTGTAAGCTTGCAAATATGGTGTCCCACCCAAGATGCCATTTTTGTCTTTGAAATTGTTTCACCTGTTGCACACTCTTTTTTCCCCTCCATTACTTTGTAAATAATCAGAAATGCAATTTCAAAATGAAAAGGTGAAAAAAATCATTAAAAACAGTATTTCAAGCATTTTGGCATTTCCGAGCTGTAACATGCTGTGTTGATAGCATAAACAAGCGGTATTTGGCTACTGTTACTTGCTTTGTCCTCATCATCCCCACCTCAATATTTCCATCTACTTTCACTTCCAGTTGCAGATACTGTGGTCCAGAGCTCTAGAGGAGCAAACTGAGGGTTTGTTGATGGTTGCTCAGTCCACTTTCCTGCTTCATTTGAGGGTGGTAGTAGTAGCATTTGAGCAGTGACACAAGGGCAGGTGAGTGGCACATGGATGGGAAGGGACACGATGTCTCCTTAGGCTGGGCACAGGGTCCCCTCCTGCCACTGGTGTGTTATCTTAAGACCATCACAGGGACAGACAGAGACCTGGAAAGGGCAGCACGGATAGAAGGGGTGTGTCTGGATTTCCTGAGCTAGGAGTATGTTGGCATTGGTCTATAAAAGGCAAAAATTTCTTCAGCTAAAGGTCAAAGTAATTACAGAGTCTATGATGTTTCCTCCTGGGAAGGAGGCAGCAGGGACTGTGGTTGCAGCTGTGGGTTTTCATCTTCTGGAGATTAGCTTGCAAAGTGTTAAATCTCAATCTTCCCTGTAGTCAGGTTATGCCACTAAGGCAGAATGAGTAAGGAAACAATCAATTTAGAAACAGGACTTGGCTTACCTTGCAGCTGACTGGTGGAAATTGCTGCCTTGTGAGGTGCAAGTGAGGTGGCTCAGAACAGCAGCTGCAACAATGCTCTTACCTCTGCCAGTGCCACCAGCTGGGTGGAAAGAAAAAAACGGGCTGAAAGAAAAAAACCTTGTCATGAAAACCTGGTGCTTCTGGGATGACACCGAAATCCCCATGAAGCTCACAAAGCCACTGAGACAGCGTAAGACTTGCAGGTGGCCTTCTGCAAGCACCTCACCCACGCCTTACCTTTGACATGAAGGACTCGTTTCTGATCCCATCATGCCAACATGTCAGCAAGGAGCATCCCTGCTGAAGGTGGCTTTACCCTAACTGGTATAAAAATGGAGAGCCTTTATCCTCTCACAGCCTGGTGGTGGGGGTGGCACCAGGAGGGTGTGCTAGCTGTGAAGCAGTGGTTAGAGAAAGGGCTGCAAGCTGGGTGCCTCCTTTCTCATCCCTTCCTATTAATGACAGTTAAGTTCTTTATGCTGCTTTTATCCTCAGTGACTTACTTGGCAGTTTCTGGACTCCTTCAGAAGGGATTCACACAGAAAAAAGTATATATTTTTTTTAATAGCAGCTGGAGGACCATCTACTGATGGACTCTGCTGCCCGTGTTAATGAAGTGAGCTCCCACTTTGAATCCCAGTGCCTAAATAGCCTTCTCCTCTTTCTCCCTCCCCAGGTGTACGACTTTGCGCTACCGCCAGGACCTCCCGCCAACCAGCGTCATCATCACCTTCCACAATGAGGCCAGGTCAACCCTGCTAAGGACAATTCGGAGGTAAGAGCTCCTGATTTGCTGGAAATGCTCCTATTCATAAATGCTCTTAAAAAGGGGTGAGTGGGGTAGAGGTTTTTGGGAATAAAGGCAGAATCTGTTTGCACTCATTGTGGCAACAGGACTGGACCTACCAGCTATGGTCTCAAATAACTGCTGGAGTAAATTAGCATGAAAGGTGGTCTCTGAGAAGTAGGCTTTACAGTGGGATGCTCAGGAAAGCAAGTAGCTGTGCTCCCTTTGCAGGGTCTAGCACAGGGCGTGCTTGGGGGAGTGGCAGAAGGTTAGACAGTGTCTGGGATAAGAGGTTTTATATCCAGCTGGGTATCAACACTCAGCTGTATTTTGTCCCAGTTCTCTAGGGACAGCTATTATTCCACAGATGTCTGCTCCGATACTGCTCTTTGAGCTTCTCCCATCGAGTGCTAGAAAGGCTTGCTAATTGAGAAGCCTTAATGATGCACATGCAGACTAGATTTTCAAGGATGGTTTCTGTACTCCTCTGGATACACAGTGGAGCTCTGGGCATGTGGCCATTCCTTCATTTTTCAGTTTGTTCTTGGCTGTGTTTTGCTGTAGTGGGTAGACTAAAGGCCTCATTTTCACTGCAGGTATTTGAAATTAGCATTTAATCTCAGTGTGTGCCTTGAATCTGCAAGTCCTCTTGTGAGAAGATTTAGTGAGATGTATCCACCACACCTTCGAGGGGTCTATCTGCAGGTCTCGGCTGGTGGGTTCCTCTGTAATGAGCTTGGACGTACTTTGCTGTGTACCAGTAATAAGTGTTTTGTAGCTGTGTGTCATGCCCACATAGTGAAGGTTTGTGCCCTGCTGCAAGCCTTGTTGGTTAAACCCTGACATCCCCAGGACCCCTTGTCATTGTTAGTATTGGGTTGCAGGCTGTGGGGAGGCTTCAGCTATGCTCTGTTCACCATCATGTCCTTGCTGGGCTATTCTCTGAGAAGAGCATCCTTCCTTAAGTGAACGCACCCAGTGCCACAAGTGAGTTTGACAGTCCTGAAATTGAATTCCTGCTTTGCTTTATGGTTTCATGCCCAATCCCATCTCCTTCACTTCACTCTTAATAATCTATCACTGCTTTCTCTAGGGTGTGTGGATTTCAGGTGTGCATAGCACTGCCACTTGGTGCTGTGTACCACCTCCTTGATTGTGGACCTTCTCTTTTATCTTTACAGTGCCTTTCGTAGGTTTACCATTCTCTGGAACCCCTTGTAACAGAGATGACAAGGCAAAGCCAAGTGCAGTCCTCTAGCCCTTGAGATATAGGATGCTTATCACATGTAAAGTGCAGGGATGGTCTTTAATCTCATTTCTCCCCGTAACACAGCACTTGACCGTCCTGGCAGGTACAATCGTGAGTGATATTGTCACATAAGAGATGTTAGACCCATAATATGGATCTTATGCCTGGATCCCCTGTATCTGGCTTCATTAGAGAACTGTGCATTGATAAGGTTAGAAAAACAGTGAGTTTGTAATTTTCCTTCTTCTTCTAGGATACTGTCCTCTGAAGTTTCTGATTTCCAGCTATAAAAAGGCTTTCTTCCTTGTTACTCTTATTTTCTTTACTTGACTTGGTTAGTTGGCTTTACTGCCTTCCTTACCCAGTTGCATGTGATTTCCACCACAGCTTTAACCCTGTGCACTGCTCCTCCCTGCTCATGTGCCCTGATGATTCCAGCACTTGTATTTTGTCTGTGGTGAGGTTTTCCTCAGCTCTGGGGCCCCTTCTGAGCCCTCTTTCCTGTAGACTGATCTCCAAAGGGTGCCGGAGCCCCATGGAGCATCCCACTGAGCTGCACCACAGAGGCAAGCCCAGGTGATGAGGAACCAAGATGACAGCCTTGGGTCTTCATCTCCCCTGCCTCTCCTTGGGCAGAGGCCCTGAGCTCTCCTGAGCTGACACTCCTTTCTCTGGCCTCCATGGTTTGGAGGTGGCCTCCTGGCATTGAGGGTCACCATTTTCCTCTTGGATGCAGTACTTAGAGGCTTGCTTTGATCCAACTGGTCCTAGGGGTTTCCAGCCCTTTGTGGCAAGTCGTACTGGTGATGTGGCTTCTGCTCTGCTCCTCTCCGGCCATGGTTGTGCATGTATTGCCACCACTCTGCCTGTTTTTGGACCCAGCTGAAAGCTCATCTGCCTCTTCAGCCTCTGTAGGTTAATTTGCTGTGCCTTCTGACTGCTCTGGTTTTTTCCCCCTTGCTCAACAAATGGTTAGTTTAATTAGATCTTCCAGATAACTCCATCCCGTGGTGGCTATAACAACATGGATCATTTTCCACGGCCAGTCAAAACAAGCTCTTGTCCTCCTGATACTGCTTCGTGTCTTTTGGCGCAGTCTGCGGCCGACTGTCTCCAAGCACTTTGAGAATGGCTGTGAGTAAAATGGGCACGCCTTCTACTCTGTTCGCACCAGTACGGCTCCACGGTGCACTCTTGATATAACCCAGGTGGCAAACGGACAGACTGAGGAACAGAGAGGTGTCTGTGGCTGGGCAAAGATTTTGGGTTGCAAACCTGTTTCCTGAGTTCCAGCAAGTTGGGTTTTTCAGCCTCATCTCAAAATGAATGTTCTCAGTTAACCACCAGGGTGGGAGCAAGAAACAGGGCAAAGGGCCGTTGCTCTGCTTGTCCAAAGCTATGGCTGACAGAGCATTGTCCCCTCAAAGAGAGCCTTTCACATTTGCATGGGGTCCTGTAAGGAGTGGCAGAGGGAAGTGCTGGTGAAGGGATCCTCTAGCAGGGAATGAAATCAGCTCCTGCAGAAGGTACCACATACATAACGAGCAGGAGGGATTTTGCTATTTCCATGCTTTTCCTAGGTGCTTCAGAGCTCTAATGCTCACCAGGTGCTGAGGCTGGGCTGTATCCCAGGCTCAGTCTGTTGCATGTGAGGTGAGCTCTTGGTTGAGGATGCAAGTGCTCTGACTCATGAAGCAGAAGCACCAACACATGGCCTCTGCAGTGCCCCTTACACTAGTCACCTTACGAGCATTTGGGATGGTTCATTTATGAACAATTTGCATCATCAGAGCTATTGAGAAAAGCTAGTGAACTGTGTTGAATAATGAATTCATTTAAAAGTTTCATGATCTTTTCTCTGACTGATTGCCAGCTGGACACAAAGGAGGAGGAAAAAAAAAAAAGAAAAGCTAAATTAGTCAAATACCCAAATCTCTACAAATTATTAAGTCAGCATTTATAAATGCACAATGTAACTACCCTTGTGAATACATTCAAGTGTCCAGGTAGTAGGGGATGAGCGTCACAAGAAAGGGACGTAGAAAAGGGGAGAAGGGGCCAGAAAGGAGAAGATGGTGAATAGCAAAGTAGCTCTTGAGATTTTTTTTTTTTACTGGGTAGACAGTGGAGAAACTGCCCTTGGGTTGTCGTTTCAGCCATTCACTGACCTTGGGCAAGTTTCTAATCCCCCCATGGCTCAGTTTCATGTATTTCAAGCTCCAAGGCTCAGTGCATTAAAGATACTGAGAGTCTCCAAAGGTATTGGGGTGGTACCATGTGAGTAAACCCAAGGAGGGAAGGCAGGAGCCAAGGAGAGAATAAGCAATACAGAGGCATTATTAAAAAAATACAACTTAATCTGTCCTCTCTTTCCTTCCTGTGCTAGCCTGGATTTAGGAAGGAAATCCATCTTATTGCCCAGCTCCAACTGCTCATATCCTCCAGAGGGAGAACTTAAGGATGGCCCCAAGGCTGCAGCAGTCAGTGGAGGGGAAGGAGCAGCAGATGTGCTCCTTGTCACCTGGGGCCAGGCTGGGTGCTGGGACTCTTGACACAGATGCATAATAGGGCCTCTCCATCATGTAACTGCATGTGGTTAGGGGGACTTAGTAGGTAGCGCATCTTGCTTATGAGAAGATCATCTCCTTTCTTTTGCTGTCCCTCCTCTGCAGGCATCAGCATGCTCACATGCTGAGATGTGGCCACTTTGTTGGTTGTTGTTGTGCTTTCAGGGCTTGATGTGGGGTGGCATCCCATGCCAAGATCCGCAAGGAGCAAGGCTTGGTGTGTACTCCATCCCTGGGAGCATTCCTGGGAGCAGCAGGAAGAGAAATGCTGCTTGCCGTGGAGGTAGGGATGGGGGAGGCAGAATTGTGGGCAACCTGGGGTGATACTCTGCTTCTGGACCATCAGAGACCACCATGCTGTGACTTTCTCCAGTGGCATGGTTTTGGGAGCTTGACAGCCAGTCATTGCTGGCACAGGCTGGGCAGGAGAGGAGCGTAGGAGGCTGTTGTGCCGGAAACCTGCCAGGCCGAGGGTGAGACAGTCCCATCTACTCTGCCGAGTGGTCTTTATTTATTTATTCTTCAAACTTGCAGCTGGGTAGCTCAGAACAGGAATCAGGAAATTTAATTATTTACCTCTCGCTGACAAACCAAAACACATCCTTTGGCAAAAGTCCTGATGCGAATGCTACACATCAAATATTTAGATCATTAATTAGCACAGAGTATATCATGCTTTTCATTTTCCAGCGCTCATAAGTAAGAGGTGTTCTGGACAGCCAGCACCTCGCACCTTCCCATGTGCTGCTACCTGGTCTGCACCCAGACACATCTGAGACAGGGAGATGACAAAGCCATGGGCCTCCTTCCTTAGGCAGCAGTGGCACTGTATAGAGTCTGTGCCATAATGAAACGAGCCTGATTAAAGAAGCAAAACCAAGCCAGGTGTTGCGCAGAAACTGTATAATTAGCACTTTGTGCTGACTATTTTTTAATTTTTTTCTTTTTTTTTCTTTCTGCTTTTTGCTTAAACCCTGGACTTTTTTTTTTTCTTAATTTGCTAATCGTCTCTCGCGGTGACTAAGTACACAGCCCTCTATGCGCTTTTACCTTTTGATGTTAACATAAGAGAACTCTTGAATTTCAAAGAGCTTGGTGGGTATTTGAAAGAATAAAATGCGAAAGCCGCAGTGTAATCAAAGCTCATTATCGTTATTCTTGGTGTGATGTCTCTCTTTCTATGTAATTAGCCATTTTTGGTTGTTGAAGCAGTTCATTTTGGCGGGCATTTTCTCTCTGCGCTCTTGGTCTGATTTCGATAATTGTGACCCTTGGTCCTTTTGACACTTTATTATACTCCCAAAGGTGGGTTCCCCCCCGCTCCCAACAAGTCCCAGTATGTTGCTGTGGAGAGCATTAATGTGCCCATGAGTTCCCAAGGATCGATGTCCATAGTCACCTCTCTAAAGCAACTGGTGTTCTGGGTGATGACCAAAACCTTGCTGACCTTTGGTCAGAAGATCTGAACTCCTCCCTGCAAACATTTTCTGTATCTTACATGTCAGGGTGACTGTTGCACTAGTATTTATCTGGAGGTGAAATTGTTAAATCCAGAGCTTACCTCTGGGTGGATAGGATTGTTAGGAGGATGAAGGAAGGACCTTACAATGAAAATTTAAGGTGAAATTCTGTGTAGTTACACGTGCATAATGTCTGCTAAATCCATAGAAAGAAAGAAAATTTTAGCATTAACTTTTGAAGATAATTCAGCAGTGAATCTGGTCTTAGGGGGCTGAATAAGCATAAGCACTTTCTGGACATGAGTTTTCATTTCAGTGGTAACAGGTCTTTTGGTGATTTAAGGGAGGAAATGTTGTGATCTCTGGCTCAAGAGAACTCAAAAGCTGTTTTGATTTGTTAAAAGACACCCATCACTGCAGTATATCCACCTATGTTTGATTTCAGGGAAAAAAATCTATAAATAACAGAGCGACTTCAAAGCACTTTAATATTAATTGTCTTCTGATTTTACTCATATAGAAGGAAAAAAAGGCCATGCACGCATAAAGAAAAGAAAGCATAAAAAAAAAAATCAAAGCTGAGCAAAGGCACAAGTAATAGAAAAGCTGGCTTTGAATTTTTAAAAGTGCTTTTATAGTCTGTCTGAAAAATAAAAAAAATCCCCGTAACACTGAAAACATGCAGGATTCGGTGTCCCTGTTTCCCGTCTTCCCCAGGGAGCGCCGCAGGAGAGACGTTTATAATCTCCTGTGTTTCAAGCGGTGGGTATGAATTCTCATGTGATTAACAGAGCACAGGTAGAAAATGTGTTGGAGAGGTGAATTTGGCTTTGCTGCAGAGCTGATGCTCTTGCGCTTGACTGCGTTGGGAAGCGAGCTGTGGTTGCGGCGTTGCAGCCTTTGCTGTGGATCTCTTTGTGCCTGCATCAAGTGGCTCTTGGCTTAGCAGTAATCTGGGGGCTTGCAGGTGTCTATGGACAGATTTGCAAGGGCAATAATGGCCTCAAAGCCCACTGAAATTGATGGATGTCAGGTCCCTTTGAGCTGTGGTAGACCCAGCTTTTGGACCACTCTCACCAGGGCTTTGTTCACTTTGTTCACTCAGGATTTGGGAAAGTGTCAAGCGGTGGGTGAGTCCCACAAGGAAGTGATGGGAGAGGAATATGATGGTGCGGGGTGAGGCTGCTTGCAGTGCTCTGGGGTGCTGCGTCACCCACGGTGTCTGTCATTACCTCATGGAAGGATGACTGTGGAGCCAGAGCAGTCCTTGGAGACATCCTTCCCTCCTCAGTCAGCATGCTGACATGTTCTCCCTTGCTCTGGTCAACCCTCTGCATCGCATAGGTGGCCATCATTGGCATTCAGGGGAACATCATCCCTGATTTACGGGGTGGCAAGCTGAAGCACAGAGTAGGCAGCAAGCTGCTTGACCTGGGAGCAGCAGGACTCTGCAGCTGAGCAGGGGTTGGCTGCACATCTCCCCAGTCCAGCACCTTGAAAACGGTCCATGCTGGATTTTCTTCCTTAAGAGGTGCACTGGGGAGGATTCATCCAAGGCACTGAGTACCACTTTGAGCCCAGGTCTGAGTCTACAGCCCTGGATTTGGTAGAGCTACTCTTACTGGTACCAGCAAAACCAGAATCAGCCCCTTCTGCAATTGTCTTCCTGAAGAGTTAAGCCTTGCGTTACTTCTGGCAGCCGAATCTATCGGGGAGACTGGGCGGAGGCAGGCTTTGAATATTCACGTTGCCCACTGCCTCCCTCCCTCCCACTCTCAGCGGGTTATTTATTTATTTGGCTGGCTTTTTTACAAGCCTGCTTCTTTCCTGCAGGTTTCACCAAGTTAGGTTTCCAGGCAATCAGCGCTTGTTAAATATTCCACTGAGCATGATATTGCTCTCCTGTCTCTCTGTACTGATGCTCAGCTCCGGTAATTTGCTGAACTCAGCTCTCGCATATGGGGATTTTTTAAAAATAACAAACCTATTAATAATAATAATTAAAAAATACTTGACAGGTGGGAACAGCACATCTAAATTGTGCTGTGTGCCTCAGCGGGAGGAGGGGCGTTCAGCCACTTTTTCTAATACTTTGTGCAGGCTGCGGGTGTTAGCGAGGCGGTGTTGTCTAACTCTGCTTGGTGCAAGCCTTAGTGATGCCGAGGTGGCCACAGCAGCTCCTGGCTGTTAGAGCTCCCACCGTGACTGTTGCTTAGGGGACTGAGGCTTTCTCTTCCTCCCCACTCCAGCTTTAAGATGCAAGACATCTGAAGTGGGGGGAAAATCATGGCTTTTGCCAAGATCCTGAAACTGGAGGAGGCAGAGATTGTGTTTCCAGGGAAAGTAATTATTGGAAGTGATTTTTGAGAGGCTCCATAAGGGAGGTGCCAGCCTTACCCACTCTAGTCTGAGATAACCTCCCCTTTTTTTTTTTCAGGATTTCTGCTGGGAAAAAAAACCACAAAAAACATGGAGGGAGGATCCATTTCAAGCATTTGCCTTGAGATATCCTATTTTCCTTCCAAAACAATCTCTCTGGAGGGTTGTAATCCCAACACCCGGTGTGGTGGGAGTACACCAGTGCAGGCAGCGGGCACCTGGCAATAAGCATAGATAATCCAAGCCCTCCTTGGTGTGGTGGGTTTGCAGTTTCTCATCAAGAAGGTTTTGTCAGAGAAATGCAGCCTTTTGGCTGAATGTCCTCAGGTATCCGGGGGTGATGCCATGAGACCCCTCCAGTTTCCTGCCAGCTGAGCCGGTGGCTCCTGAGCACCCAGGTACCCTGGGAATCCTGCCTTTCAGAGCCCTCTTGACTAGGGTCTGAGCCAGGAATGTGGTTTTCCAGACTTCCAGGCTTTTTGCCAGAGCTTTAGAAGCCTGAAAGACCAGGGAAACCTGTCATTAAAGATCCAGAAGTATCAGGGTCTTCAAGGTTGTTAACCCCTGGGGTGTCTGCCCTTTTCTGCCAGTGGGAGGTTTGAAGGTTTTCTCTAATCCAGACCAGAAGGCAGACTCAGGTATGAAATTTGGGGGAATTTTAAATCCTGTGTGAAATTCTAAATCCTATGTGAAAAAGGAACCATGCTAAGGATGAAGGCAAAGAAATTTAAATGCTGGAAAAACCCGTACAACCCAACTGGTGTTATCAAAGCCCGAGTCAAGCACTTTGGAGATTTTTGGGATGCCCAGGGATTTCTGCTTCAAGAAGTCAGCCTTGACCCTTTTCTGGGGCAGGATTTTAAGCAGAGTGTAATTCTCCCGACCTCTGCGCCATGCAAGAAAGGGGAAGAACAAGTCTAGGCTTTCAAATAATAAGAGTAACAACAAAAAACTCCTTGGTGGCATAATTAAGGGACGATTGTAGCTTTCAGCCCCATTTCACAGTGTCTGTCCACCTGGGGGGAGCTGTGAACCACATCCTTCAGCCTCTCTCTTTCATTAAATAGGTGGGCACCAACTCTGCTCTTATCCTCTCCGCAGTCTCTGAAAGGCAGTCAGCTCATGGATAAAAACAGGAGTTGTCCTGCCATGGCTGTGAGCTCTGTAAAGATGGGTTTGAGCTGGGTAATCTTCTCTTGTGTTGGCCCTGCTGTCAGTGGACAACATATCATTAGCCCTGGGAGAGGTGGTGAGGTGATGGCAGCTTTGCCCTAAGTCCTGTTAGGAAACTCGGTGCAATGTGCATGTTGCTGAAAAGCTGGTTTCTTCTGGCTTTACGTGTTACTCTGCTTCTGCTCACAGAGGTGGTAAGGGTGAATCTCAGTTATTTCCCGGGAATACCGGGCACTTGGCCCTTAGATCAGGCCACAGGGAGCTGATAGCCAGGCACTGTAACTTACTGGGGGGTGGTGAAGGGTGATTTCTGGGTCTTATCTAGTGTATCCTTTCTGAAAATCCAAGCCTGGTCTTCTGTGCTTTGGCCGGGATCAGTTCCTAGGCTTTCCTGTCCCATTGGCTGGGTTGTTGAGTTGGTCAAGCACTGTCATGGATTTTCTCTCTTCATTCTTTAGTGTGCTGAACCGCACCCCAATGCACCTCGTCCATGAAATCATACTAGTGGATGACTTCAGTGATGATCGTAAGTGACCCTTTCTATGATAAAAGCAAGGGGCCAAGCTGAAAGAGACTGTGAGAGACTGGGATTTATGCAGAGAAGGGGGGAGAGTGTGTCAAAGTGGAAGGAAATTTAAAGCACCATAGGTGTGGAGAGCAAACTGCGCTGTGCCAAGTTTTCATCACCGCATGAAGAATTCAAATTCCAAATGAGCAAACCTCTTCTCCTGAAAATAATGGAAGAAAAGTGTATGGCAAATAACTTTTATGCCTAGCAGGTATGAATCCAGTCTTTACCCAGTTGTATCCTGCCGCAGCTGTGGTGTGTTTAATCTGTCTTTCAGCTGCAGTGAAGAGCAGTTCTGGGTTAACACCATTGGAATTGCACAGGATAATGATAGTCTGACCCTTCTGATGTATGCATAAGTTCCGCATACCTTTATGTAGGTGGCCAGCAACTCTTGATTGACTTTTTCTTTTTTTCCACCCTCTTTTTCACCCATGTAAATAGGATTTCCTGCATAGTTTGCCCATTTCTGAAATGCACCACAAATAGCGTTGTATGCCACAAACAGCCCATGTCATCATCCCATCCTCTCCTGGTTAATAGCAACTGAAATCAATAGGTCTGCCCTCGAACGGAAGTCAGTAGCTGAAGCTGTGGAGGCTCCTAAGGAACCACCCAAGCTAAAGACCTTGCCTGATGAGATGGGCAAATGGAAGATCCAGGTGCTGAGAGTAACTGCTCAAAAAAACTGTCACAGGCATAAAAAGGATGATAAAGCACATCTAAGGCTGAGTGGTCTGTGGCACTTACATTTCAAGGAGCTGCAAAATGTAGCTATTTACTAGGAAACATGAAAACAAAGCCAGAGAGTTTTTTTTGAAAAAGGATCTTTGCTTTGCTCTTGGACGTTATAAATAGGCACTGCCTCAGAGAGCATTAGGAACAGATTTCACATGAGACCTGCTTCTCGGCATCGATGCCTCCTTGGGGAGTCATTGAAGCCAGAGGAAGGGGTTACAGTGGTTACGGTGAGCTTGGAGCAACTCCAGTGCATGGGAGCCCAGGCTAGGCAAGCCTGGGGACCATCAGGGTGGCTGGAGAAAAGGAGGAGGTACAAGGACTTGAGCTGCCCTGGCGTACAGCAGACCAGGCTTTTTGAAGAGTGGAGGAAGTAAATGCCAGCTATTTGGCTAAATAGACAAAACACTTGCCTTCCTGAAAGGAGAAAGGTTTGCGGAAATGCAGTTTCCCTGTCACAGCACACCCCATGGTCTGCACCGTGGAAGAGGAGCAGGGTTTAAACTCCCCTCGTTCCTGGGGCACCTGGGGAGAGGCTGTTTCCCACCTAACTTAGAGCAGCCCCTTGGCCACTCGAAATCAGCGCTTCTCAGCTGTCTTACATCTCCTTTCCTGTGATAGTCTGAGCCTGCTGGCATCTAGTCTGCATACATTTACATAAAATACATGTATTTGCATAATATGCTATACAGACACAAACGGTCAGTTTTTTCCCTGCAACCCACCCTGAGCAATTGGTGCTTTTATCTTGTGCCTCGTTGTGTCTCATGTCTCACTTTTGTGTCCCCTGACCTTTTATTCAATGAGCTGCAGTTGTTCTGCACATGGGTTCCCGCTCTTCCCAGCAGATGTCCATGATAGGTCCATAGGTCCCTTGCTACTTCTGCTCCCCTGGTGTGTGCAGAGCAATGCAGCTCTGTACCCAAGTTGTTAGGGATACAGCTACAGTGATGTCTCTTGTCGACAAAGGTTGCAGGACGGGCTGAAAGGTCTCAGAGGTCTGTGTGGGTGCACAGGGTGGGTGGAGGGAATGGGGCACATGCATGTGTGTTTATAGTGCTGAGGAAGAAGAGGCAGAGGAGTGGTGAGAGATAGGAAGGGGTGGTAGAGGTCACAGCTTGGGTGTGTGGAACTAGAAGGGGCTGTGATGGGTGCACCTGCCTGCAGACCCACCTCTTGCTGGAAGAAATCTGGGCAAGGAGGGATGCTGGGACTTCAGGCAAAAGCAATGGCAGCAACTACATGTGGGATTACAGGACATCCCAGCTCCTGTGTGACTGGCTGTGGAGCTTCTATGCCCCATGGAGCTGCTGCCCTGGGAATGGGGATCCTCCAGCTGCTCCATGGGTTACTTTTCGGCCACCCCTTTCTCCTCACTTAAGGCTTGTTGCCCACCTCAGGAGGTTTCTGTCCTGCCAGGCAGACATGCATCAAACAGTTTGTGTTGCTTTGCAGCTACCAAAAATAGTCATTTGCATTAATGTGCAAAAATTCTGACTCTGACCCCAACCACAGCTCTTCTATGCTGACTTTACAGCTCAATTCAGCTGTTCTCAGCGTAAATCTGCTGGGTTTACATTAGTTTTATGAAAGCTGCTGTTCTGCCAGTCCTGACTTACACTGCACAAGCCAAATAGTAAGACTGTTGTGCCCCAGCAGTGCTGTCATCCTAACAAGCCATCAACTAGTCCACGATGGGGTCCTCTGCCTGCTCCAGTTTCCTCTGGGACCATTCCTGCTGCCAGAGTCACCACTTGAGGGCTGCCAGGTGATGTGTCCTCCCTTTGTGTTTCCCAAGCTGACGACTGCCGCTTGTTGGGCAAGCTCCCCAAGGTGAAGTGCCTACGGAATGGACGGCGAGAAGGTAAGAGCTGCCTTCCCACAACCCAGGTGGGAAACACAGATTTTGGGAGGCCTGAGAGTGATGGAGTGGGGAGGAGACATCCATGGAGTGGTCAACAAGGTAGGTCAGTGGCTCCTGGGGATGGGGGGGGGGCCCTGATAAAAGGATAATGTGATAAAGGGCTGGGATTTGAAATGGATGCCCCCTCTCTCACTGAAAATGATGGGACTATTAAGATATCCAATGAGGCTCAGCTGTAGCTTATTAGCCAGAAAATTAGAACAGGCAAAACAAAGCCCCGGGTCTTATTTTTAAAGATGTTTGCTCTAATGAAAGAGATGAGATCTGCTCCTGCTGCTTCTGTGGGATTTTTTTTTTACAAAATAATTAATTATATTTGAAAGATTAAGAAGGGCTATATGGGGGATGAATGTATGCCCTACTGGGCTGCTGCTGGCAACCTTCTGAGACATTTCGTTTCCTAGCTCCTCATAGTCTGAACGGATGTTTTCAAGTCCTGCTTCACAGTATTAGGAAAACAAAAAAACCAAAGAAGTTTCTTTCATGCTGAAAATCGAAGATGTGAGTCCAGGTCTGTGTCAGGCCAGGGAGATTAAGGAGCGGAGAGGGTTTGTGGATTCTTTCTGCAGAAGGTTTCAGCTCTGTAGGTCTGCTGTCAGGATGGCATCACCTGCCCATGGGTGTAAGAGACATATCAGATTGGGCAGGAAAGTAGGGGGGTTCTCCATAGGTCTACATTTCTTTCTCTCCTTTGTTATTGGGGTACATATGTGCTCACCCCTAGCACTGGATGGACCTGGAGGTGTTGGTGCTCTATAAAGCAATCAGGATTTGGAAATCCAGCCTGGAGGGCTTACCTCACTTTTAGTAGGTCACTGAGGCTCTGTCCTTCAGGACCTGCCAGGATTTGGGGAGGGCTGGGGTGGGTACAGCAAACTGTGCCTACCCACAAGGTCTTAGAAGTTGCAGAGAAATACAGGGACAACCTGTGTTGCAGGAGACAACCTTGGTAAATGCTGGATTGCTCCAGGCTTCATTCTTCCATCCCTCTCCCTCCTGCTCCTTGGCCCCTTACCTCTAGGGAGCTTTGACATGAAATCAGTGACCACCTCCTGTGTGGACTAGAGGTGCAGCTGCTCCTGAAACCCTTCTGTATGTCTTTATCTGCCCCTATCTCCTCTCATATTATTGCTCTTTCTCCCTCATCAAGAAGCTCTGCTCCCCTTGAGCAACCTGCCTGTCCTCCTGTTTGCCAACAGACCATCTCCTTTCTTACATGGCGATTCACTTGAGCTGCAGGCAGGAGGAGTTTTGGAAAGCTGGTTGACTCCTGTATAAATAGACATAGAACATCTTTAAGAGCAGTGATTTTTTTTCAGAGAGTCCGGTGTGAAATCCACACATGCAGCTGTTTTCTGTGACCTCCCTCTTTGTTGATTTTTCTCTCTCATAAGCACATGCAGCAATCCATCTCTAGCTCTGAAGGACTTGAAATTCATCATCAGGGCCCTGGTGAGCCAGGTGGGCTCTTAGCACCTCGAGAGCCAACCCTCTTGCCTTGTGTTCTCATTGAGGTGCAGATCAGCAGAGCCCCCAGGGTGGGAGAGAGATCTAGGGGTCACTGGGACACAGACCTAGGCACAGCGAGGGAAAGTCAGCAGGCTAAGAAAAGCGCAGTTCTGGCATGAGGTGATCCCACCCTCAACTCCCCTGGCCCATTCTCCACTGACTTAGGTCTATGTTATATCTATTACCTGCAGGGGGTTGTGGGAGCATTTCGAGTCGTGTTTTGCCCCAGAAGGTGACACCAGAAATAATCGTGCAAATTAAGGATTGGCATAAATGCTATAAATCATTAATCTTGGTGGAGCCATTTATTTGTGTTGGTGACCTTGGGAAACAGTTCATGTGCCTTGCAGCACTGGGATGGAGGCAGTGAACCTGAACTGTGTTTTATCCGAGTGGGAGTTAGATGGGTCACAGACCAGAAGATGCATGAGTGCAGGAGACCATGCTGGAGGAGCACGGGGAGAACATTGTCCATCCATCTGGGCAGCAGCTGATGTAGTGTGTCCCTGAACAGGTCTGATCCGATCGCGAATCCGCGGAGCAGATATGGCCCAAGCAGGAGTCCTGACCTTCCTTGACAGTCACTGCGAGGTGAATAAGGACTGGCTGCTCCCTCTGCTGCAAAGAATCAAAGAGGTGAGTGCTCCTGAGAGACCAGGGCCACCCTCAGGGGATGCATTGCTGATATCCATCTCCTTTTCCCTCTCAATGGGCATGACCACCCAACTGTAACGAACTGCATGCAGGTATCCGTGTAAGAAAGTGATGAGCTTCTGAGGAGAAAAGTGGCCTTTGCTGGTTTTCCTCCACCCAGCAGCCAGGTGGGGTTGTCTCCTTGACTGGGAGAGCATGTGGGTGGGGGGGACAAGGTGCCTTCCAGGGCAGTGGGGCATTAACCGGCAAGCACAGGTTGAGTGGTGAAAGGGGAGTACGTGGGCAGTGCTCCAGCAGAGTTTTTAATTAGGCTCATGTAAAATGCTCAGAGCTGATGATTTAAGGGAGTGATGGCTCCTTGAATAGGGGCCGAATTTAATTTCATGCAAATTAAGTGCTAATAAATTGGTTTAATAGGATTTAAATTCTGCTGATTTCAGAGCAGACAATGACATTCACCTTTTGCCGGCGGCAGCTCTCTCACCAGACGTGTGCATGGAGGCTCCTGGCACTTTGTCACTGAGTCAGAGGGAGCTCTGCGCTAGTGACCTGCTGGCAAGGTGCAGGGCATGAAGCCTTCAGCTCTGGCACAGACACACGGTCCTTTCCCTTTGCTGTGCCTTGTTCCTCCACCCTTGCTACACCTCTGGCTCCTGATTGCTAGTATTTGTTACTCAGCAATTTTAAAACTAATGAATTATGCTAAAATAAGGGTAGCTGAGGAGCAAGGGGAAGCCAAGGCAGTGGGTTATGGAGAAACCTGCTCTGCTGGTGTTCATAGTACCACTCATCCAAGGTGTCCTGCTTTTCACACCTCCATACATGATAGCTGTGCTGGTGGGGCTGTGCATCCCCTGTGTTCAGCAGCGATGGGACAGAGAGAAGGGGGTTACATCACCAGGTCATGTCCCTCTGTGGTGGGAGAGGGCAGTTGGTGCTGCTGGTGCTCATAACGCAGCCAGTGCTGGAGAGGTCCCAACCTCAGTTTGCAGGCTGGGCCACGTTGCTGCTGATAAACGGTAATATAATGAAACTGGCCTTTTCATATTATCGATCGCAGCTCCAGTGGAGTTACGAGAACGTGCTAGGATACCCAGCTTGAGCCTCGTAGCTGGCCTGACCCAGGGTGGGATTCACCACTAAATTTACTGCATTGGTTGTTCCTCTGAGCTTTTTTAAGGCAGGCATTCCTTATTCTCTGCCAAAGCCCTGCTGTATTTCAGTGAGGAACATCCAGAGCCATTGCCTCTTTCCCAGGCAGAGCTTTTGATGTGTTTTGGCAGGAGAAGGGCAGCGGTGGTGGCAGAAAGGGAGCAGGCAGAGCTGCTTTCCTGTACAGCTCCAGGACTGTGCCCCATGTTCAGCACCTGTGGGGCAGGTGAATGTGGATGCCACGTGTGACATCACCATAGGAGTTTCCCTGCATCGTGGTCTGAATATAGCATCAAATGCACATGTCACCTCCCCAAACTTCTCTTTATTATCTCTTCTGGGTTAAATCTTTCTCTGGCTACAAGTAAGGCAGTCTGTAAGCTTGCACTGCTCCTCATGCTGCTCTTAACCTGCCCAGTGTCTTGCAGCCCAGGCAGCAAGGGAGAGACTTGCTATGAAGATGGTTGAGGGGCTTGCAAAGCAAGTGAGGTCCCGCTTGCTTGCTTTTTAACAGCTTGCAAAAGCTGCAGGGTAAGGGCAAAGAGTCCTCAATTTCCTCCTCCCCAGGCCCACCGTACCCATCCTTTCCATCAGGGTTAAAATATTGATCAATGAAGTGTATGAAATGTTACTGCTGCCACCTTCAGGCTGTGTTAAAGAGGTGGCTTTCCTGTCTGACAGCTTCGGTGAAGATTAGCCGCCTCGAAAGAGCGTTTTTGTACTGTTACTCCTAGGAACAGTCTGCTCTGAGTTAATGTGGTTTAAGTTTCAAGCAAAGGAGCAGTGACTGGCTCTCGTCACCATCAGCCATCCCATGCATTGCTTCTCTCTTATTTTCTTGGGCAGAGCAGCTATTCCCACAGCTTTCCGTGGTGGGAAACACAGAAGCCTGTGTGTGCCACCATGCACTTGCATAGACACATGTGAAGATGCCCCTTGAGCACCACATTGAGCTTTCTGGGCAGCTGATGGCACCCTCCTCAGGCCCACACTCACCTTTGGGTGTGGGCTGTTCATGCCTAGCATGTGAGTTTGGAAATGAGCAGGACTAGAAAGTCTAAGAGCAAGTGGTAGGGTGTGGAGGGAAGACGGGGGTCTGGGGAGTCTTGGACCCATGCTCACAAGGGCGCATGTCCCAAGGAGAGGCAGCAACAGCAGGTGCTTTGCACTGCCATGTTTATGAATGTATGACTGTGACTGCGTGGACACAAGCTCTTTTTGCCCCCAAACTGGATTTGCAAATGGCACTGGGATGAACCAGTGGATGGTGACCTCCCACTTCCAGCTCAAGCATCCTCCCCGGTTTGACGCTCTCCTGAGGCAGAGGGAGGCAGGTGAGGCACAACCTCGCCCTCTCACCTTGCCTGATGCTGCTGAAAAGCCAGAAGAGCAACCATGGCCCTTTTGGTTGACCATTACAAGGTCATGATGTGAAGACCGGGAGGCAAACTGCAGTCAAGGTCCTTTAACAACATTGAAATGTATCCCATGTCTTCAGGACCATTTTCAGAGGTTTTTCCTGTTTAGTTCCATAATTTGGTTTGTTTGAGAAGTGCATTGGAAAAATACATTCTCAGGTTTTTGAGAATTTCATGTGAAAGAGAATTTGAAGATTCGGGTATTGTTAATAACAACAATGGCATGGGAGAGTATAAAAAAAAAAAGAAAGGTGAAGCTGCCTATAGTAAGATCTGGTGCTCAACCCAAAATAAATCATAGCAGCAGCAGTGTGCTGTTGAGCATGCTGTGCTTTTCTGTTGAGGGTCAGAGAGACCTTCATGAAAGCTGGATAAATACAAATGTCCTGATGACACGTCAGGGAAAGTGAGGCAGGGAGAAGGTTGCACTGCTGCAGGCTGCTGGCACTCTGCAGTCATGCACTCAACCAAGAGGTCAAGGGGATTTTCTTGCAAGAAGTTATGCCATGTGATGAGTATAGGTGTGGAAGTGAAACTGGGGATGAGCGTGGGCTAGTTAGAAGTGCTCACCAGTAAGATGCTTGAGAGGCAATTTTTAAATGACTAGATAAGATCTTTTCCCTGCAATGTTCAGCACACAAAGCAGATAGATGCTTTGTTTAAAACCTTTCCCCTACCCTCAGGCAAGTAAAGGATGCTTGGCTATATTGAGCTGTGGCAGTTTGGGGGACACTATGCAGAAGCTATGATGGATTTGAAAGGCTCATCGCATTTGGACGTGACTTGAGTTTCTCCATGTGGTACGTGACTCGGTGTTGTTATGGAAATACCAAGCATTTGTCATGCTCATTTGGAAAATCTGAACTCTAGTCCAGCTTCCAGCTCATGGCCTTTGGTTGCTTCATCCTACAGCTGCATTTGAATATGTCTTTGTTAGGGCTAATTTCTAAAACAAAGACTTTTCCAAGCCCCATGTGTGCTCAGATGCTTTCCTTTGCATGGCTGTGAAAAATTATTTGATCTGGGGAGGGTAAAAGCCTGAAGTTTTAGTTATAATTGGAGTTCGGGATTTTTGAAAAGAAAAAGGGAGATAAGAGACCAGTGAAAGCTGTAAGAGTCTCTTCCTCCTGTAGATATTTTCATTCCTAACTGTTTGTATAATCTCTTTGCCCATAACAAGATGTTAATTAAACCACCACCAACTATTTAAAATAATTCAGGTCTTTTTTTGTTAACCCTCTCACACCTTTGGCAAAACTAACTTATCCCCATGGTTTGCACATTTAAAAAATGCCTGGATTTAAGCTGCTTGACTGCCTGTGTTTTCCCTCTGTCATTCCAACTGCCTGATTGTTACCTGGCTTCTGAAATCCAGTAAGAAGAATTTAAGGGGCGGGGGGGGGGGAAGGGGAATACATTGGTCAATTTGCAAAAGACAGATAGACCTTTGCATCCAGCAAGTTCGGTGCTGAGGGCACGCATAGCCTGCTGAGGGAGAGACAGCGGGTGAATCCAAAGCTGGTGAGAGAAAGCAGCTGGAGAGGCTGCCAACAATACCCCTGCCACTTAGTGCTGCTGCCATTAATGCCTTGGTTGAACTGATGTGATGACTGAGGAGGAGAAGCCAACGATGGGCTCTTGTCCCTGGCAAACCTGACACCAAGATTTCCAGCCACCTGGTATCTCCAGGAGTTTAGAGCATCCCTTGACCAGTTTGAGTGATGTAATCTGAAGTCATGGGTCATTTTACTTCTGCTTTCCAGGATTCCACCCGAGTAGTCAGCCCCGTTATTGACATCATCAACTTGGACACTTTTGCCTATGTAGCAGCTTCCTCAGACCTCAGAGGAGGTAAGTCCAAGCTGCGTGCATGCCCCATGGGCATCCATCTCATGGGGTGAACATGCACTGGCCCGAGGAGCTGGTGGCTCTGCACCACACCACGCCGCTGGCTCCCGCTATCTTGCAAGAAGCACATTAGCACCATTCAGTGCTCCCCGCTGGCTGTTTTCAGGCTATTATAGAGACAGGTAAGTGTGGCGTGAGGAATGGTGTTTGCTACAGTGGATAAGGCGGTCAAGCAGGAAAGAAGGGTCATGCCGAAGCCACCCTTGGCAGAACTGAAAGCCAGGCTGCCGACAAAAGGAGGTGGGGGATGTCTAGGCAACAAACAGAGGGGTGTCACTGTAGCGCTTATTAGTATGCCTGTGCTATTTGTACCATGCAATATCCATCAGAGCGTGTGTCTGTGTGCACAAGGGGACAAAGTGAGGCTTCAGCAGCAGCTTTAATTCTGACTTTTCCTGCCTTTGGAGTGCTTGACTTTGCAGTTGTAGTGCAATATGTTATTTCTGTTTTACTGCAACAGTAAAATATGTGAGTCATTGGACTCTTCTCCCAAGAGCTGCATCTCTATGGCTTAAGTCATTTGAAAGTGGGGAACATACTCCATTGAACTCCTTCTGCACCCTGTATTGCCTCCTAATCCATACTCATTTCTAATTTCCCCATGGTACTTCTCTACTTTGGTTTTAGGTTTTGACTGGAGTCTGCATTTCAAGTGGGAGCAGCTTTCCCCAGAGCAGAAGGCCAAACGACTTGATCCCACCGAACCCATTAAGTAAGTCAAGAGGGGGAAAGGAGGCACTTGAGGAATGTGGGGCAGAACAGGTATCTCATTTGACCTCACGGGTGTCAATGTGCACCATAGCAGTGTGATATTCCTTCCAGGACAGCTCTGAGCTTCTAATACCTGTGACGAGCTCCTGGCTATCTTGGATTTTGCAGTACAGCTTCATGTCCAACGCTGAAGCCTGAGGGTGCTACAAAGGTAGAAGGGGTGTATTTATAGTTATTTGTGTTTTGGTAGTGCTAAGGAGGCTAATAGTTAGGGAAAAAGCCCAGTGCTCTAGACTCCTGCTTCTCTCAACTTAAGGCAGTGTCCTCAGCCCACTTGATAAAAATGTGGTGTCTAGTCCAGCCTTTCCAAATCAGTGCTGCTCTTCTCGATCTCACTGAAGGCTCCTCAGAAATTCAAGATGTGCAGGAGAGGTAAGTGAAACTGAACGGGAGAGATGCCATCTGTCCTAGTGGCGTGGGATGGAGGGAGTCCTTCATTCTGCTGAAAATCTCTCCTGGCAGCAAGCCTAGAGCTGGTGTCTGCATCCCCAGCTGTGAAGCGCTGGCATGTGTGGCATGGAGGAGACCAAGTATTAGGGGAAGCTCAGGGCTTCAGAAAGCTCACAGGAGAGCAAAGCACTGCTTCTCCTTAGGATGCTGTTGTTAACAGGGGTTCTTGCTAGCTTCCCAAAAGCTCACCTTGTGTTCCTGGTTGTCCTGCCATTTAGGGCAGTGCAGAGACTAGCCTGGGCGCAGCACTCAGCCCCTCCCAAGTCTACGCTAAGGCATCCACACTGTCTGCAACTGAATGGAGACTTGTGCCAGCAAGTGGCACGTCTCTTCAAGCTCTCTTCTGGGTCTGCACCCCCCCTCCTCCACAGACCTTCTCTGTGCAGTTTTCACAGCTAATCCAAAGAACGAAAAATAACCCTATTTTGAAATAAAGATCACACAGCTAGTGATGGCTTTTAAAAAGCCCTTCTGAATTGGCTCTGCCTTCCCCTCCCCAGTGGAATGGTGTTCTTAATAGGCTGGCTCCAGGCAAAAAGCCCGTCTGAGTGAATAACCCCCTGGGCGCTAAGTGCATTTTTGATGCTGAAGCCTACAATCAGGGCTGTGAACTTTGGGCTTGTAGGAGCTGTGCTGGCGGGTGCATTAGCCAGTCATTAAGTGCCAGGCAGTTTGTGATTGACAGCAAAATACCAAGGCAGCTGAAAGAAAGGCTCAGATGCTTTTTGAGGTGTGTTGTCCTTGTTTGGTGAGAAGAAGATACATAGATAATGTCCTGACATGGAAGAGACGGCAAAAGGAAGGGCTGCTTCTGTGCATCCAGGTGCTGCAACAGTGCTTGAGAGCATGTCCCCTCTTCCCTTACCCATTCTGCAGGACTCCCATCATTGCCGGGGGGCTGTTTGTGATCGACAAAGCCTGGTTCAACCACCTGGGGAAGTACGACAGTGCCATGGACATCTGGGGCGGGGAGAACTTTGGTGAGTCACTCACTCATCTTCCTCCTATGCCTTGCTGTGTTGGCTTCTCTTCCTGAGTCACGCCAGATGGATACAAGATAATTTTGGACTTTGCTTTGAATGCTCTGCATGGTTTCCCTCACTTAGATTCGTTGGTTATGGTCTCAGGTGAGTAAGGGATCCAATAACGATGAATAATGGGAAGGGAGCAATTGTTGGTACTCAGGAGTCCCTGCCTTCCATGCTGCTTTGATTTCCTATGTGTAAATACCCTAAACCACAGAGTTTTCAGCTTCAATGTTACCGACAGATGAGACAACACCACACACACCCTCCTATTCCTTCCTGATCTTATTTTCTCATTAATAAACCGAAGACGTGTCTTACTCCATTTTTGAGCAACAGCAATTTGAAGATGAGAACTGAGGCATCAGTGCCTCCCTGTGTTTGCAGAGTGCCTGAAACAGTAGCTCCATCGTCATGCTGCAAGCAAATGGCAAAGTAACATGGCTGCTTATCCATTCCTGTATCACTAAATGGCCGAGCACAGCCGTGCTCTCCTTGACACTGTCACTTTTCCTGCATTAAAAAAAAAATAAAAATCACAAAACATTAAGAGCTGACCTAGATTCAGTCACCTCTGCCAGTTATCACGGGGCAAGACAGGCATTATGAAATCTCCTGCATGCAAACTTGAGAGGGCACATGAAAGAGGTAACAGCCTGTCCCTTGTCCCCCATGTCAAGTGGAGCTGGATCAGGCTGGGCTGTTCTCCCTTTGAAGCTGTAGCAGTGCTGCAGACCAGAGCAATAGACTGCATCCATGAAAGAAGGGGGAGACACTCAATGTCAGGAGACATCAGAACCTGGCTTTAATAGCTCACACCTCTGGGGAGTATGGCTAGCAAGGAAGGAAGGATCTTGTGTCTTAACACATACAGCGATGCTGTCAGTCATCCAAGGGAACAGATGCTGCTGCCTTGCAGTAACCCATCCGCTGCCTGGCACTGTTGTTTCCTTCACATGCCTTTTTCCTCTAGCATATTTTATTTATATCTTGTTATGCAGTAGGTTCTCACTCCTTCATGCTTGTTCTCTGTGGGTGGGTGTCTTGCCACTGGACTGACCCAAAGCATCTGCTTCTCTGAGTGGGGTGGCTCTGAGGAAACCCAGGAGAGGAGTGGCATCCCTCCTGCCTCCCCCGCTGGATCAATGGCCCAGACAAAGCATTTGAGAAGGGAACTAGACAGGAGGAGAGGGACTGCCATGCTGTGCCTGATCTGCTGTCTGTCTCTGCTTGTCACTCCTTGTCTCTGACAGCAGCCAGCCCGAGCTGCTCCTGGGAGATGAACAGTGACAGGGCAGCCTGCCCTCCAGGGAAGCTCCATGCCGGCAGCTTGTCCGATGCCCTGCAACAGCAGGCGTTGTGCTCCACACATGGCTATGGCCCATCCTACAGAGCATGTTGTTTCCCTTACTGGTGCCATGCCCTGGGAGGCTGTTCCCAAGGAACATGCGTTGGCCGTGTTGGAGGGTGTGATGCTGCCTCTGGGCATTGGTGTGACACTGCAACCAAAAAGCACAGGTCTGCAGAGCAGCAGGGCAGATCCCATCTTGCCCATTGCCCCAAGAGCAGCAGCATGCCCAGCTCAACACTGCATCTCCTGCAAGCACAGCAGGAAAGGGCAGCGTTTCCCACCTCTCCTTTGCATAGGGGCAAGGGCAGCTGTGACCCTGCTGGCCCTGGTCAGTGCTGGGCAGATGACAGAGAGCAGGAACTCATTAAGTAGCTGCTCATTTTGAGCACTTGGTGAACCATGCTTTCTCTGGCAGTGTAGTCCTGAAAGGATGCAGGACTCTGGTCCTGGGGAGCATCGCTGTTGCCTTTAATGTTATTTACTAGACAGCTAGAGGGGGCTGGAGACTTCAGGCAAAACAAAAGCAAGTGTTTTTGGGTTAGGAGGAGAACATTTAGGTGTTTTACTTCTTCAATTTACTTAATCCCTTGTAGATGAATTGATGAGAAGGCCTTGCAGGCCAGCAAGAAACGCTAAAGGTATTTTGCCAAGCTAAGGCCAAACCCAGTGTAACCGAACGCATACTGCTGACATCTCTCCTGTGGGTTGCTTGGGGGGACCACCCACACTGGAGACCTCTCAAGGGTCAGGTGAAGCATGCTGTCAGTTCCTGCTCCTCTGAGCTGGGCCCATGCCATGCCTTCACTGGTGCCTCAGTTTACCTCCTCCTGAGGCATTTTGCTCTCAGCTGCCTGTCTGGACACTTTGTTTGTTAGCTGCCAAAAATGGCTCCATGGGTTTTCCATACCTGCTGAAACCTGTGCTTTAATTGCTTCTGCTGGGACTGGAGCAGGGTCTGCAAAGTGCAACATGTCTGAAGCAGATAGCTCAGACTCCTCACCGTCTTAGCATTGTGTTCTCATTGCAGTTCTCAGCTCACAGGGATCACCTCAAACTACCTCTTTATTAGGCTTTAAATTAGAGCAAGGAAGGACTGAACAGTGCAAGTCTTTCCCTTGCAGCACTTGAGAGAGCTGCTTTTCTCCCAGGGTGAGCAGAAGGGCCAGAAGAGGGGAAGGTGCCACGATGCAGCAGCCATGCTGTGTTTCACAGCTGTTCAGCTGATTGTCCCTCTTTATCAGGCACCCTTGTGATTTACAGAGCAGCTCTGGCAGTGTAGCCAGTGCTGTGACACATTGGAAAACCAGAGGAACAGCCACGTGCTGCCCCACAGCTCCAGGAACCCAGTGTGGCAGCTTAGAGCAGCCACATCCTACTGTAATCTCATTTCCCTGCATCTGTGATTAAGGTTTCTCCCAATATAGCACCAGGACACGGCACAAGGGCACGTTTTATTGGACTGTTAATATCCAGCACTGGGGAAAGTGGTGAGGCTCCAGCTGCTGTTGCAGCTCTTGCCTGTAAACACAGCAGTGAAGGGAAAGGGAGGGGATTTCCAGAAAAAAATCCTTCTCCCCGCTGTGCTTTCCCACCCCAGCCTTTGCTGGGCCTTGCTGCCAGGGCCAGCTGTTGGGCACGGGCTCAAGCCTTGAAATTTGGACCTGTGCATCAAAGCGAGAGGGCTTTGTGGCTGTGCCATCATCCTGGTACCATCAGCTTGGGAGCAGGTGGGTGTGCTGGGTGCAGGGATGGGAGCAATGTGAAGGTAGCTCCTGTCTCTGCAGTGACGTGCACCTTGTGGCTGAGACATATGTGGAGAGAGTAGGTGGCTTTGGAGGTCCGGGTTCCAATTCTCCTTTACTCCTTGAAGCTGTGAGTCGTTTTTTGGAGAGTTGGCAGCTTTGTGGATTGGCAGTGGAGGAGGAGGAAGACTCCTGTCCATGCTGCTCTAATGGCTTTACTGCCACAGGCACTTGCCTTGCCAACATCCAACCTGAGGACAAGTCATCCCTGTGCTGGCATATGTGAGGGGACTGCCAGGAGCACGGGCTTGCGAAGATGATCTGTGGCCTCCAGTCTGACTTCTGTAGTTAAAAGCCGGGGGGGGGGGGGGGGGGGAAAGGGATTTATAGTTTTGGACTAAATATAGGCTACGTGTAGCTCTGTACTGTCAACAGATGATAAAATAGGATGTGAACAACTACAGAATCCTTTTCTTTTTAATTTAATTTCCTTTCCATGCTGATTCTATCTAAGCATGACTTTCTGCTTAGCTGCAGATATAGCTGCAGATTCATAGCTTCACAGGCGTTAGGACCAGATGGACCCATTAGATCAGCCATTCTGCTCACCCGTCCTACCTTGCCAGCTAGGATTTAATCCAGCTCCCTGCCAAGAGCCCTGTAACTTTCGATGTCAATTGTGCCACAGGCTCGTTTTCTTCCAGAAGGGTCTGATGGACCAGCCAGAGAGCAGACTGTGGCAACTGGGAGACATTTCCCATAGTGACAGCTTATCCAGATGTTTTTAGGATACTTCCTCCTAACACTAACCTTTGTTCATGTGAAGATGTGTGCCTTGTTGGCCTGCAATGTTGGCACTCATGGCTCGGAGTATGTGCTGGGCAGGGTAAGCTCCTCTCCATTTTGAGACAGGTGATGGATGCACAGCTCTCTGTTCACTTCGCAGAATCAGTGGTGGATTCATAAAGATAATGACTGTTGTAGTGATTAATAAACACAATTCATGGCCTCTCCTAGTGAACTTGACAGCCCTTTGGAGAGAAGTGACTCTGAAATAGGCAGTGCAGAAGTAATTAAGGGAGCACAAAACTGGCAAGATGATTCTGCCGTGTAAGCGGGGCTGCATGAAAAGGGACCTACTTACCGTCTTGATCTTGCCATTGTGATAGCACCTGCTGTGCTAGAATAGACAGGTTTCAAGTGCACTGACTTCAAACAGATCGCAAGAAGCTTTGAAATGTGCTTTTAAGGAAGTTGGGCCTACAGGAAAGCCCCTCTGGTAATTGATTTACCCCAGTTTAATGTGGCAGAGGATGAAGTGAGAAGTAACACCAGGATCCCCAGCCTGCTGTAGGACAGAAAGACAAAATGCTGAAGCTGCTTTTCTTATAGAAATCTCTTTCCGTGTGTGGATGTGTGGAGGGAGCCTGGAAATCATCCCCTGCAGCCGTGTTGGACACGTCTTCCGGAAGAAACACCCATACGTCTTTCCAGAGGGAAATGCCAATACATACATTAAGTAGGTGTTTTGTGCTTGCTTGGTTTTTGTGAAGCAGAATAAGGTACTGGGAGGGAGCAGAGAAGACGGGAAGGAACGTTTGTTTGGAAAACTTTGAAATATCCCTGGGCAGGAATCTCCTGAGCTGAAGAAAATGCAAGTCAGTAAGACTCTTCCTTAGGATTTCTGCAGTGTCAAGAATATGACAGAAATAGGGCGCTCATATGGTACCTTTCATCAGCACAGAAATGGAGGGATGACCCCAGCATCTCCCTGAGCACTAGCTACCATAACAGCAAATGGTTTAGACCCTAAGGTTGCTAGAACACATTTATAATGACCTGAAATCAGCCTGCCAGCAATGCCTGTCAGTACCCAGTGACCTCAACTGAGGGTTGAGTGTGGCTCAGCTGAACCAGAAAATTTTGTTCCTGATGCCTCTTGGAGAGAGGAGCAGAGCAGCGTGCTGGATAGGGCAGCTTTGCCTCCAGGCTTGTGCTGCTTCTCAAGCAGAGGCAGTGGTGGGCCACACCTTGCTGGTTGGAGCATCCCAGCAGAAGGTAATCTGTCCTCACATGCAGGAACAGAGACTGAAATGGGCCAAGATGCTGGAAGTAGCAGGCAAGGAAGGAGGTAGTCCAGAAGCAGGAATCAGCATGGGAAAGATGCTGGGAGCAGCTAGTGAAGTTAGGCTGGGTTTCCTCCTCCTTTAGAGCATGAGGCTGAAGGTTATCCATTAAGTAAATGACAGAGAAAAACATCGGGGGCACTTATACTTAATGCAGGGTTATTTCTCAGCTAAACTGCATTTGTGTGTGTTTACACACCAGGCGTTCCTTTTAGTGTGGCTTTCCCAGTGTTATAAAGAGCCGGCAGTATTTGTGAAGACCCAGCCGCCTGCAGCAGGGTTACCACTGCCCCGGGCGCTCTGCAGCTTCCCCACACTTTGCATGAGACAATGACCTGGGGGAGTGCAAATGGCATCTCTTGGTTATACCTAATATGCAATTTCCAGCCACACACAGGACAGGGACTATGTCACATCGCTTCAAAAAGATGGCAGTGAGGGGCACAGGGTGTTGCTGGCATCAAGGAGGAAGGCACAGATTTGAGAGTCATAGGCAGGGATCTTGCTTTTAGTAGTGAAATAAGACTCCTACAGAAGAGACTGAGATGTGGCAAAATCTCTACTGCTGGAGTTGCTACAACCCTGAATGAAAAGGTAGCATCTGTGTTGCGTTACCTGCAGAAGGAACAAGGGGAGCTTGAATGGGTACAGCTCTTCTGGCTGCACCTCAGGCTCGGGCATCTGGCGACTTCGGGGAGGTCTGGATCAATGTCTAGGTTTGAGCCTCAGCATTTATCTCCATGTTTCTAATAAACCCAAATAAGGTCAGGAAGCCAGACAGAAAACCCCGTGCTTTGGGGAAGGTTAGATACAGATGTAGACAATGTGACTTAAGCATCTCTTGAGCAAGAGCATTTAGGCTGTTGCAGTGGCCTTAAAGTGAGAGGAAGAAGCACTGTGAGTCAGCAAGGGACTGAAAAGTGATCTGGAGAAACATGTCTGTAGGCATTAGGAGGTGGGATTTTAGTAATGAGCCTTAAACTTAATATTATAGTATATAGACTGAGAGGAGAAGCAGGTTCTGGCAACCTGATGCTATGTGGTACCTCTGTTTAAAGAGAGATGTTAGGAAAAAATATCTCCACCTTTCTGCAAGATATTGATTTTTTTTCTATACAGCTTCTACTTCAGTGCAAGGGACAGCTCAGGTTTCAGTATAGTGCTGGCTTCACATAAGGACTGTCTCCTTTTCTGGCTGCATGGGACTTGGCTGGATCCAGAGCCTGCAGCTTAGTGGTGTGGCAGCAACAGCATGGAGACACTGGCCTGCCTTGGAGCAGGAGCTTGGAGGACTCCCCTAACCCAGGCAGGGATAGGCAGAAGGGCATGGCTCAAGGAGAGTTAGAGCCATCTCAAGCCAACAGAAGATTTCTTGAGATTCATAAACCTTCTGCAGATGCCTAGCTGATCTGAAAGACTGGCATTTATGCTACAGCACTGTGGCTGGGGTGTTTTCTCTTAAGTTTTGAATGCTGTTGAATGTTTTGAATGCTGAGGTTTGCCTCAGTGAAATCCAAGAGTGCAAAGCAGAAGAGTCCATACAGGACTGACACAAAGGAAATACTTGCCTTCAACCTTTGGCAAATTTTGGACCACTTCTCAGAGCTCCATCCCAGCCACTAAGTACAACCCCAGGCACACTTGCCTGGGAGATGATGCTTAAGAAAACTTCAGTTCTGAGTCTGGTGGATGCAAAGCATCCAGTGGAGTTTGAATTCTTCACCCAAGCTTTAGCCTGTTGTGTTTGGTCCCTGAAGTAATGGGGAGGAGAAGTACCTTCTCTATTCGTGAGGGGTGGGCTGGCTCAAAGATGGTTTGGGCAAAGCCAAAGAGGATGGGAGGAGACCAGGATGGATTAGTTGGTGTATTTTAGAGAATGTCACCTTCGGCTTCACCTCTTTTTTGTTGCCTCCTTCAGAAACACAAAGCGCACCGCAGAGGTGTGGATGGATGAGTTCAAGCAGTACTACTACGCAGCTCGTCCCGCAGCCCAAGGGAGGCCTTACGGAAAGTAAGTGTCTTTCTCTGCTGCCTGTGCCCTGCCTGCTCGTGGTGACGTTGCCATGCTGCAGAAACCCGCCTGTGTTGTTTCTGTAGTAACGCTCAATTAAATGCTAATGGTAGGCAGATGCTATGAGCACAGCAATGAAACATATAAACAGCTAGTTTATATGCGCTACTAGTTTATCACAGTGAGTGAACCGAATGGAGGTGGGGGAAGACCCCCCTCTATCTATGTCCTGCCCCTGGCGAGTACTTCTGGTCCCAGAGTGGAGTTTGGCAGGGAGAGATCTGACAGAAGGGGCAGCTGAGGGGCAGGAAAGTCATCAAATCTGGGGCCTGATAAGGCTTTACTGGAAAGGAGCAAGTGCCTTGTATGCAGGGAGTTTGCTGTTCACTGTGTGAACAGTCAGAATCACCTCCCTGTCAGAACTGTTAGTATTTCTGTTAATTTCTCATTTTCAGGTGCTCTTCCTTTCCTTAGAAAGTTTTCTTTGCACCACAGGGAGTTCCAAGTCCAAACCCAAATTCCTTGTGGCTGCTCTTCAGTCTCCAGGATAAATAAGTTGAAGTCCTGGTGACTAACCTATTTCCACTGAATTCATATCTTCTTCCCATCCATCAGCACCGAATGAAGTAACAGGTCTGTCTTGCTAAATACATGAGGGTGTAGAGAAGATAGCCTATGCAAAGGGAAGGTACTGGAGGCTTCCTACTGCTCTGTAAATGCCAGCTGGTAACAGCTCCATGGCTGGCCGAGGGAGGGGCTGGAGTTTGGAAAATGTCACTATGCAGCAAGATCCCTCAGCAGAAATTTTGCCCTGGTTAATGAAGGAAAGAAAGTATTTCTCTGTGTGATTAACTTCTGCTGACTTTAAGGCATGTTTAGGTGCTCTTGGAAATCAAGGCCTTTTGTGGTCCTGTAAACTAAGAATAACATAATAGCGTATATGAATTTCCTACTATATTACTATATTACAATAATGAGTTTTGCATATAGGAGATAGGATACTTTTTTTACTAATAATTTTTAATGACTGTACTTTTCCATCAAACTTTTTGTCCACCAAACTCCAAGCTCCTTGTTAAAATAGCAATATACCATCATGCCAAGTGAGACCTCCAAAGAGACTTCAAAGAGAGATCAAAACCACCACCCAAGCTCATGCAAAAGAGAGCAGAAAACAGAGCTGCTGATGCTTTTGCGTTTGCTGTCTGTGCATATCTGTTGGGTCTCTCTGAGCCTCCCTTTTTGGTGTGTTGGGTCTCACCTTCATGATTTCCATTGTATCTCTATGGTATTTTCTTCCCACAGCATCCAGAGCAGAGTGGAGCTGCGGAAGAGGTTGAAATGCCACAGCTTCAAGTGGTACCTGGAAAATGTTTATCCTGAACTTCGGTATGGATGTGCAATCTCCACTGGTCTTTAGCTCACACTCGCTCAGTGTGACATGGTTTGTTTGTGATCCTGCTTTCTCTAGGCACTCTTATAGACTCTTTGCTGCAGGGCTGGGGAGGAGCTAAGCACCAGTTATTTTTCTTAGCTCTTGGGGCTTCCTCAGGTATCCTCCTGCCCATGCTGCAGGTTTTGGGAAATAGCCAGTTTTCCCTTCAAAAGTATCCCAAGGTGGAAAATCCACCTTGTTTCAGTCCTTAATGACTGTTGCTTACAAAACAAGAACCTAATTTCTAGTCCTTTCACAGTGTTCTGTGATACTCAGGACTTCTCTGATGTGGAACCATCCACTCTAGGAGTTTAAGACCTGTTTTCAGGTGGCTGTGCCTTACTCCTAGCCTAATGCTTTGCTTAATATGCATTTCCACTGTTGCTTTTGCTCAGATCCCTTTGAGTCACCAAAATTACTCCAGAAACCATTGCATCTGTTCATAAAATCATAGAATCATAGAATGTTAGGGGTTGGAAGGGACCTCTGGAGATCATCAAGTCCAACCCCCCTGCCAGAGCAGGACAAAATAAAAAATATGGAACACTTCATGAATTTGCATGTCTCCAGTCTCTATCAGGACCCTCAGAAAGGGTGCAAAGGTTTTGGAGATACCTCCAGAGACCTGCTGGTGCAATGGCTGAGTGCAGAATCACAGTGTGAAAATGATTTATAGCTGTTTTCTTGCTTTTTGCCATGTGTAGCATTGCACAGCAGCATTCACAGGGGATGGCAGGGCTCTGTGGCAGTTTGATATAAAGTTCCCCACTCCTGTAAGCTGAAGGCTGACCTTCAGCCTGCTCACAGTCTATTCCTCGCTACTGTTTGCCTTGTGCAGCGTTATTAATTTTTTTTCTTCTTAGAAAGGCCAACCATCCATCTCTGAGTGCTGCTTCTGCAGTGTCCCTGTCCATGTACTTCTCTCAGTGGTTCAGTATTGTAATAAATCTTAGCGCTCTCATTTTCTAAAGGTGAAATGGTGCAACTGCACCCTCTTTGCCCCTGCTGAGCCTCCCTTTGAGTAGTCTGTGTGCCTGGGAGACTAGGGATGTTGTTTTCACGCTGTTCCCACAGGATTCCTGAGGAATCGCTCTATCAGACTGGGATGATCAGGCAAAGGCAGAGCTGCCTGGAGTCGCACAAGTCCGAAGCCCAGGAGTTCCCTGTCCTGAGCTTAAATCCTTGCATCACCAGCAAAGGCACAGCAGCAACAGCACAGGTAAGATGCGTTGCCTACTCCTGTGATGCCATCCAGAGAGACGGCTCTGCGGCAGGTTCAAGGTGATTTCCTAGGTTTGCTAAAGCTGTCTTGGAGGATTACCTGTTCTGTCAGCCTCTTTCCTAAGGTAGCATGTAGTTAAACCCTGGTAAGTCCTCGGTGGAGGCCCTGGGCAGCATCAGGGACTGGTGCAGGAGACACAGTACAGGGCAGACCGCTCATCTCTGCACAAGCCTGGGCTGAGCCCTTACCGCTGCTCAGGAACGCCACGCGCCATTCATCTCCAGAGATCAGAGAAAGACAAAAAGAACTATAATTTCCTCTCATCTTTCAGCCTTATTTCTTTCAAAATGCACTGAATTGCAATGGTATTTAGAACTTCATAGTCTGCGTTCTCTCACTATTAGATTGCCCATTAAAGTAGTGAGAATTTAATGAGGACAATCTCGTTTTTTTCAATCTCACTGAGACGAGAAAAAAGCCATATGAATCAGTGTTCTCAAAAACATATTCTATGAAATGTTAGAGTGAAGAGCAGGCACATGTGCCTTGCAGTGGAGTCATTGGAGCAAGACCCTGAAGACACGGCTCTAAAATCTGTCTTTGCTTCAGGCTCCCTTTGTGATTTTGGGCATGTCAGGAAGTTTTCTCACTGTTCCCATCCATAAAAGAGGGAGAATAATGATCACTTGCTTCTTTGGGGTGCTGTGAAATAATTTAATAGGCAATGATGTGCTTGCTTCCACCTGACTGTACATCCTTAACCCTCATGGTTACACATTCAAGCCAGGTAGCTGTGCATATAAAAGGCCCAGCCTGGAGATGCAGCTGAAAATGTCCCTGGTTTGTATATGCAAATAAAGCATGTCATTTTGTACATCTCTTTTGCATGCAGTTGCATGCCTGCCTTTAGTCAGAAAAATAATAGCTGCTTCATGGTCTGGTAAAATTAACAATGACTATTTGAATTTTAGTCAGTTCAGAAAATACAGTGAATATAACTGCAAGTACTGTACAGTTTTTATGGTTTAACTGGTTTCTAGGTTTTAGAATTCTTTTTCTTTCTTCCACTGGTACATGGACTTTCTACAAGAACAGCAAGAGAAGCAAGCTGATGAGAACAGATCACTGTGTTTTGCAGGGTCAAATCTGCTGCAGGAAAAAAAATAGTGTTTTAGTGACAACTGCAACTTTCAATGAGTTGGATAGTTTTAAAAAAATCTGGGAAAATCAGAATGGAAAATGCTGCTGCAAGCTACCGTTTCAAAATGAAATGGCATTGGTCTTTCTGAAATAACAATTTGATGCAGTATTTTAAAATGAGAGATGTCGTGCCAACAAGTTGGATTGTTTCATTCCCATCAAACACATTCTGTTTTGACATTTCTGTGGAGTAAATTTTGGGAATTTTTGATGCCACAATCTTTTCATCTTCGTATTCTGAACCTGCAGCAGTTTGCAATATGTCGGCACTTCCCACTGGATAGCAGCTCCATTTCTTGTGCACAAACTCTGCAGGGAAACAGAAAAATGCACCACAAGCAGATTGCTGAATAGCTACACTCAGTACACAGGCAGGAATAGAGAAAAACGTTTTCCTTTTATCTTTCTCTGTCTTTCTAGGATAGTTCTTTGTCACTTATACCCATGGAGAATATTTCAGATGAAAGCAGGGTATTTTTATTGTGAATAGAAACTTCTATTTTAATTACACAATTGTTACAAGACCACCTGAACTTGTGGATGACACAGGGGTCATAGTCACCAGGCTGTGTAGGATAGATTATGCAGCAGTCCAGAATGCTACTTAGTTTCATATTTGGTGTACCAAAATAGAACAATAATCTTCACTTTTGACATACTGAAGTCACATCTTGTTTATCCTAAGCTTCATCATCTGAAAAATAGGTTTAGTTAAATAAAAGCTGTGCTTTCCTGGCATTCAGTAAGCACTGTGGAAATATCCTGGCCTTCCAGATCCTTTATTATCAGTGTTAGAAGCATTAATTTGGTGGCTTGATTGCCCTTCTGTAGCTGTCGCCTTGCTAGGCTCCCCAAGCCCTTTACCACCATTATATGCATGGGCCCAGGTGTGAGGAGATCTGAGCTGTCATATATCACCGTGATTTGAGGAGAGAGGAACAAGAGCTGTCAGATGGCAATCAGTTGCTCTTTATTTTAGTTTTTCCTACCGATAGTGCAGGGGAAGGGTGTTGTGAGCCCTCTGGTCACACCTGTATTTTGGGTAAATTGAGAAGAGTACTCTGTGGTGAAATCAGACTTACGCCCCTTAGCAGATCTCACAAACCCTCCCCAGTGGTGTCTGATGTTAGTCCTGAATTACTAAAAGGGATATTAAGGCACAAGAAGACCTCTCATTTTTGTGTAGGAGAGCTCTGTCTTCTCATCCCTGGGATCTACTTGGCCCTTCTTTCTCCAAAAGATCTGGTAGCAGTTGGGGCAGGCTCTGTCCCTGGGGTGGCTCTCTGAGGGACCTGCTCTTGAGATAGTGGCTGGCAGAAATCTTTATGCAGTGCTGCCCATCCTCAAGGCACAGCAGGCTCTGCCTGCACTTCTGCCCACCACCACCTTGGTAGTCTATGTGTTGTTGTGTCTCATTTGCTAAAAGAACTGATTGATTTATTTTTTCATAAGAGAACTGCATCTGAGGGAAAATAATTGATCATAATTTTGCCCTGGTCTATCTGATGAAGATGTGAGTGATTGGTTTCCTTTTCAAACTCAATTTCAGCTGATCTTTGGAATAGCCATCTGACTCTGGGATTTATTTAGTAAACTGTTATTCACTAGCAGTTGCATGAAACCTGACATACTTCAGATAAAAAGGTAGAAGATGCTTTAGCCTGGATACTCACACACATGTAAGCAGTAGCTGCAAGATGAGTGTAAAGTTAGTCATCTCCTAGACAAGTGAGGAAATAGTGGGAATGTTGTAGCATCCATTTATCTGGCCTGCACCCTAAAATATCTGGGCCTTGGAGCTGACTGGCTGCCATTGCATTTGGGTGGCATGTTCGTGACACGCATTGTGAAGGAAATGCAATGTGATGATCTGCCTGATGTGGTGTTAAAGCTTACCCCAGCTGGCTCGAGGACCTCTGTGGACTGACTAGATCTGCAGTTTCTTTGGATAATATTTAGCATCTATCTAAACTAACCTGACAGTGCCCCTCCTGAGACATCTCAACCATATGAATTCTCTTCTGACCTTCCTCCCTTCAAAAGTCTTCATTCTTCTCCTCCATGGGCACATCCTGCTTCAGTTGTAGGCCAGCTGGAGCTGTGGGAGTTGGGCTGGGCTGGCCAGAGCAGAGAAACTGGCTGGCTGCAGTGTCGCTTCTGCCATGGTCACCTTTTGTACTTTGCTTTCCTTCTCCTGAGATGTAAGTGCTAGTTGCATCCAAGGACCTTTTGATGAGTGAAGCACTTTGGTATCCTTAGGTGACCCATGCAGTCATGTGTCTTGGGAAATCGTTCCCTGTGATTTAAGAAAGATAATTGAGGTCTGAGGTTGTTCCTGGCTTCTTCAGAAACATTTTACTCTAGCTGCTACCCCTGCTTTAGGGTACAGCTGACCTCTTGCTCAGCAGCAGAGCATGTATAACTCTGTCATATAACACTGGGCTCCCATGGAGCTGCTCCTTGCTAGGCTGAGGGGCTCCTTTCTCCTTCTGCCAGCCAGGCTATGCCAAGCCAAAGGTCACATTTTAAAATAATTTCCTCAGTTCACAATGATGCTGAGTAACAGTGACAGGTGCCTGCTCAAATGATGCTAAAGCCTTGAAAAATAGTCTCAAGACTCAGATGAGGGTAAGTGGTATCCAAGGCTTTGGAAGAAGGGGATTGACGGTTGTGGTGTGCAGTTGGTAGTTCTGCTCTGCCAGTCCACCCTCTTCCTCCTTACTCCACCACCATTTCATCTTTGTCTTAGAAAAGGCAGGAAATCCTGATCTCAGTTTCACCTCATATGTCTGTTTTTCCTTGATGCTGGGGTGAGCTGTAAACCCTGCTGGCATCTCTTCAGGCTAGTCTGAAATCCTGATGCCATGTTAAATCCTTGAAGGCCTTTCTTCTTAGGAGTACCTTGGGATGCCCCATCCACCACAACCTCCAGGGTGCAAAGCTCTACTGTTGTTACTGTTGTGCTAGCCATGTGAATGCTCAGTGTGCCAGGGTTTAGAAGATAAAGTAGTTTCTCATGGGAAAAAAAAGCAGGAATTTTCATCCCAACTGAGAGAAATAAGAGTAAGATAAAAATTTGCACAGCCATTTGCCTGTAGTTTAACTCAAAGCTTTCCATGGAATCTGTGGTGTTCTAGTGACTTCTCCCTGATTAATTTCTTTATTTTCTGTATCACTTCCTCTGGCTTTCATCTAGTGCTGAAAAGAGAAAAGATATGATTAGAACTGGATAAAATATTTCCAACAGGACTGGCGTCTGTAAAAAGCCCTTCTGCCAAAACAGAAGAGCCATTTGAAAATCTGTCAGTTTAGATAAAGACACTAGTAGGACAGCCTGGGGGCAAGAGGGGAGGATCCAATGTCAGCCATCAAACTGATGCATATATCTATCTCTGAAGGCCTCACTTCTTACGATGAACAACAGTTTAGGAGAAATGGTTACCACCACCCTGTCTATCTCAAGGCGCTTTGCTGAATGAGAGAATGGTCCTGCCTTAAGAGGATGTGGATATTGGGAAGGCTCGAACAGAGCCTGGCCTGGAAAAACAGTATGGAGAACCTCTGGGAGGAGCAGTCCTCCATGAGGTGCCTCAGTGAAGCAAGGAGGTTAAGAGGTCAGAGAAAAAAAAAATTCCCATGGCTTGAGTTAGCTGGTGGATTCAACATCTGTACGAGCTGCAGGATTAATTTGCTGCTGCTGAGGAGCCTCATGGGTGCAGGTTCAGCCCTGTCCTAAGCTAAAATGACGAACAATTGGTTAAAAATGTAAAGCAGGTTGTAGCAGCATGGGCGCCAAGAACAGGTGTTGGAACTTGCCCCGTAGGGCTTGGTTCTTCACAGATGCAGGACTAATTTGGCACCTGATTTCCCAGGCTGTTGGTTTACACAGCAGCTGACAGCGTGCATGGTTGGGATGTCTGGAATGTGTTCACTGTAGGATCAGGTAAACTCTGTTCCATCTGACAAAGAAGAAGTACTTGCCAGAAAGCCCTTTAGGAGCAGGCTATGGCTTTGAAAATGAATGCTTGTTATGTGCCGAAATCCTGGGCAGCTCTTGCTGAGGAGCCTGTGGGCAGGCTGTTCAGAAAGCCAGGTTTGATTTCCATTAGCTGGTGGGGAGTAGTAGGCTAAGAAAGTGTGGGGTGTGAGGCTCACAGTGTGAAGTCCTGGTGCATCTGGGTCTGCTGTGCAAAAGTGTGTTTTCCCTTCCAGGTGGCTAAGAACCAGAATGAAGTGGGATTTATATTCCCAGGAATTAAATGCCTGTAGCTGTCTGTTTTGAAGTTGGGGAGAGGAGTTAGAGCTGCTGACGGTGACAAATGCCAAAGAGTGGAAGCGTTTCCCTGCTCTAATAACTCATGCTAATGCAACCCAGAGCCTCCACCATTCAAAGTCAGGGGGAGCTGCAGGCGTCCCAGCTCTGAGATCAGGGCAGCCATTCCTCACTTCCCCCTCCATCACTCAGAAAGGGTTGCAGTCTCCTAGGAGCACCTTTTACACTTCATTTGTCCAGGCCCAGGCTGACTGCCATATGTTTGAGCAGTGCTGTAGCCTCCATTGCCAACACCCCTGCTCACTTCCCTCCTTCCAGAGCTCTGGCTCCTTCATATCTGAGCTCTCAACTGTTTTGCTTTCTCTCTGCACCTCACCTTTTCTTTCACAGCAGCTTTCCTGGTTCTCATAGCCTCTACCCTGTCAAAGCATTTGCCTTGGCTCTTAAGGCCTGTAGCGGAAACCCTTTTGCCCCCTGGCCTTGCTCTCTCCAGAGTGGTAATTGTCCTCTGCTAGTGAAGCCAGCCTGCTGTTCATCCTCCAGTCCTGCTCATCTGCCCTGCCATGGCTCAGCAACCTGCTTTCCATTTGCTCCCGCTTCTGCTCACCTGACTGCTATCTCAGAGCCATTTACACAGCGGAGCTTTGCACCCTGCCTAGAGGCCCTCAGAAACCCCTTCCAGCCCTGCTCCTTCTAATTTTAAAGTTAATGCACACATAAAGTTATAAGTAAGGACTTTGCTCTAGAAGTCACTCTCTGGGTTTATGTAAAAGCATGGTCTGGGGTTTCCCGTAAGCCAAAGCAGCTCTTGTCTGCTTGTGTACAAACACAACCCTTGCCTGAGCAGGCTCAGAGCCTCAGGAGGTGCTTTTGGGTAGTGTGAGTACAGAGGAATGATAGAAAATGTTCAATGGGGAGTAAAATTCTGTGAAATACTCCTGGGCTAAGCAGTGTATCTGTGCATGCGTGATGCTTCATCCAGCACATTTGGAAATCCTAGTTGAACTATTAACTGCTTCTCTTTTTCTCTCAAGTTAAACATCCATGGGTGAAAAAGAGGATGATCCCAGAGAGCCTCTGTTGTACGGTTAGCTTTACACAGGGCAAAGTCTCTGCTCCTCCAAAGTTTATTGCTTGGTCTGAGGAGCTGACAAAGAGCACATGAAGATGAAAAGTAGCATAAGAAAAAGTATTCCAAGACAGCCCAGAGGAACAGGAATAGCAGCATTCATAGCAAACCAGTACAGCAAACATTTGGAGTTTGGTCCCACTCCTCTGATATAAAGCAGAGCTTTACCCCTGATTTTTGTGATATTTGGGAACAGAATCCCAGGAGTTGCAAATATTTGCTATATATCACCTCCTCTCTCCCACTGCCAGCTGCCAAGCATTTCTGCTGCTCCTCCTCACAAAAAGAGGGTTACACATTGTGTGTAGTATTTCTGTCTCTCTTTTGCCTTTTTTCCATCCCTCTGTTCCCCAACCACAGCCCAGTTCTGGCTATAAAATCCTTTGCCTCGGGAACCATTTTCTTTCAGTGGCTTTTGTAGACATTTTCTCTGGTACCTGCAGTCCCCCAATGACAGCTGCAGTTTTGGGGAGGCTTGAAACATCCTAGTGACCTGTCCTGGTGCCTCTTGAAGTTGGTGAAGTTTGCGCTTGGTTTCAGAGGGGGCAGGATCCAAGCCAAAGTGTTTGCTTTCCAGGTAGAAGAATACCAAGAATCAACCCTGATCTCTCACCTCTTTCTTTTTCTTCCTCGTTGTAGGAATGGACATACACATACAACCACCACGTCCGCCAGCAGCAGCTGTGCTTGTCTGTATACACCCTTTTCCCCAGTTCCCAGGTGCTGCTCTTACCTTGCAAAGAAGGTGACAACAAGCAGGTGAGCCCTTTCATTGATCCCTATTTTCTTTGGAGTTCCCTTTCTTTCAGCAGGGTATTACTGCACATCAAATTGCCCGTGTGCTCTGACTTCATTTGGGATGCACAGTCTATCCGGGAGTACAGACAGTGGCCTGTTCAGCCCTTTGCCTCTTAAATGAGTATGTTGATAAGGATGTCTATTAGTGCGGGTGGTGATCTGGATACTTAACTGCAGAAGTCAAACCAAAACTGGCAATTTAGTTCACACGGGCTGCCAGTCAGCCAGCAGATGCTAACATTTCTCTGCAGTTAATCATTGAGCTGGCATTTGAACCAGTGACCTGGGGAAAAAGCTGTTAGTAATATATTCTCTTCCTGAAGCCAAGCAGAGGCTGAGCTTAAATGAGTGTGCTTCTGATGGAAGAAATGCTCAGTGTGTGTTCTGCTCGGTGTGGGTTTGGGGACCCTGTACTTCCCAGCATCCAGCCACAAATTAATGACAGCTGTCCTCTTAATGCTGAAACAGTGTAGTAAAAGCATAATGAGGAGGAAGCTTGTTCACCCCTGTTTCTCCTCTTGTGTGTGTCTCTTCTCAGCGTTGGGGCAAAGTTGGGTCACACATAGAACACATAGCTTCACGCTTCTGTTTGGACACTGAGACAATTGGGGACACGAATGAGAGTACCAAAGAGCTTGTCATCAACCCTTGTGAGAGCACAGCCATGAGTCAGCGCTGGGACATGGTGATGTCTTGACCTAATGGAGGACTTGCAAAGCGGGGATGGGCACCGAGGCATTGCTACCTGCAGCCAAGATGCACCAGATGGAGCTCAAATGCAAAACCATTGGGGTCCTTGAATACTGTAGGACAGGAGAAGAATCATTCAAATAAAAATAAGGACCTGGCACTACAGGTTGAACAACGGATATTGTCTGCAAGACATGCAGCCAGTATTGGGCTGTTGGCAGGCAGAAATTCAAAGAGAAGGGATGGCAAAAAAAACAGACTCAAAATGTTTTAGAGGAATATCAGGGCTCCTGCAATGGGCCCTACGGAAGTTCAGTGTGTGCAGTATCAATTTAATCTCTCTGGAAACACAGGTAGAAGATCCTTGGAGGCCAAAAGGAGACTTGGACTCAGCAAAACAAGTTTTTGGGGAGTGAGGCAGGTGTGCAAGGACGGATGTGCCAATGGATGCTAAGAAACGTTGCCTGGGATCAAGTGGAAAACACTGAATTATCTTTGCACTTTTCATTGCTGTGGATGAGTTTGTCTTCTGCAACAGCATGAGTGGAGCCATGTTGCACATTTGAATTTGTATCTGATCCACGTACATCTTGTGAATACAGAGGCAGGACAGTCATTTATGACTGTGGCCAGGATAAAACCAGTGAGTAATGGAGGAATCCTGCTCTGTGTTAACTGCATATGGGGGTTGTTGAATCTCCAAAGCCCAAGCAAACAGGATTCAGTGTGTGAGATTAAAGGATATAAACTGCTGTGAAGCTGGGCAGAAAGGCAGTTAATATTATTTCTCCTCTCTGAATGCCCTGGGTGAGCCTGGGTCACTGAAAACTCCCCTATAATCTCACTATGTGTCTCTGCTTCAGAACTGGAATAAGTAAAATTTTCACTTTTCTCCCATAAAAGTAATATTTTTGGTAATTGAAGGTAATTGTGTCATATTTCTGTTTCCCTGTTTGCCAACTACAGAAGAGGGAACTCCTATGAAGTGCTCCTACTGAAGGAATGGAGGAGAGAATTAAAACTCGAGACTGCTCTGAGAAAGGGGAAGTGATATTACCTGGTTTTGCTTCCCAGGTATCTTGTAGCCCAAGATGTGAAGTACTGAAGAAAATGTTTGGGATTCCCCCAGTCACAGCTGTGAGCAGGGAATCCTGGATCACAAAGTCCTCTTTCCCAAAGTCATTTAGCATAGGCAGATTTGGCAGAAATGATTTCTTCAACTTTTGGAGATAAGTAATTAATTTATCTCCATGTCATGTCAGGTGCTGTCACTGTATAGGAGTGAAGTGGCTGCCAAAGGAAAATAGGGCAGACCTCAGAAGAGGTTTTAGAAGACTGGAAGGTCTTTTCCAGCCTGTCTTTCAGAGCAGCTCCTGCTACATCAACGGGTAAGACACAGTGTATCACCAAGAGCTGCACACACAGCTCTTGTGTAGTAACAGCTCTTGAAGGGAACTTTCACAGGACCGTCAATGTAACTTGAAAAAAAACATACAGTTTGTGTCTCTAAAGAGGCTAGGGTTTAAGGAAAATCCTATCCTTTCTTTCCTGTGCTGCACACTATAGGTAAAATATAAAGCTTTGAGCCTTTAAGTGCTCTCAGCAACCCTTCCTGAATAAATTACTGGCTTTCAGAATTTTACTGCCTCAGTTTCTCCTCTCTCAGTGCTGGAAGAAAGCTGTATGTGTAGATGTCCCTCAGCTTTAGAGGCAGAACCAGTATAACTCTTTATGTACTAAAGGTGGCAGGGTATAAATGCTTTCCGTGTGCTGCAGTGATTACCAACCTCATCAAGCTGCCTTGATGCAAACTTCAAGGGCTTCTGTTATGAAAGAGCTGGAGAAAGCTGTCATTTTGTGGTGGGAGATGGTATTGTTTCCCTGTCACCACGTGCGCAGGAAACAAAGGGAAGCACTTAAAATGGAATGGACTCATTTCACAAAGAAGGGTAGCGACCTTGGGCTCCTTCTGTTTAATTGAACCAGGAAATATCACACCTACTCTTCATACCGCGATGACAAGTGGCAGTAATTCCTTGTCTCGTGCTTATGAAGGGAAGCAGCTCCCAGGAGCTGGAAGCTTAATGTGTTCACACCTGCACTGTGCCTACACCTCCAGACTGCCCAGCTGCTGGCACTTCAATTCTGAAAATTCAAAGAGATGAGCAACTTGGCATTAGTTTTGAAGTCCAGCACCTGGCAGGTGCACTCTGAGAAGGACTTCAGACCTATTTAGATTTATTATTTTCCACCAAGGCCAAAAATATCCATTCTGCTAATAGCCAAACCTCTCTAAACAGGTAATGCTCTTCTTTGCCTTAGCATAAACAGCTACCTTGCTACATGTGTGTGCTCGACCACAAGGATCCATGGGGCCTGCAGGGATGTATTCCAGGAAAAGTAATTTGGCTGGCTTTTCAGCTCTCTTGCCCTCTGTGAAACCCAAATGTTATACCAAACATCTACTGTTCCAAAACACATGCTAAGGTGATCACTGTGAACTTGTCTGGGGGCAGTGGAAGGCAGGCAGGGGGGAGGGTGACATCAGGCATGGTGTCCCCTACCAGAGAGTAGCATCATGCAGTTAAGTCTCTTGCAGGCCCAAAAGCCACCAAGGGAGCAGCAGCCACTCAGCAAGCTAGTGACTGTGTCTCGCATCCGTCAGCTGTAACTCTTAGACTACAGCTTACTTCATGGTCCAAGAAATGAGATTAGCTCTATGGATCAGCAATGTTTTTGAAGAAGCCTAAGGGTATCAGTCTGACTCCTGGGAAGCTTTATATAAGCAGGCAGTGGACTGGCAGTCTCCAGAGCTAGCCCCTATATGGCATTTAGCAAATCTGCTTAGTGTCCCTGCAAAGAGACCTTGCTTCGTGTTAGGGGAAAGGTTAACTGCTGCTGGAATCCAGCTCATACCCTTAGATTTATTTCACTGATTAAAATACATTGGAGACAGGTGAACCTTTGTATTTGTTACTTGCCTAGACATTTATTATCATGCTGTGAACAGATCTATGTGACATCATTGAAAGGTGTTTCTAGATGGGCTCCTGTGCTTGTACCTCTTAAGCCCTAATGCCATTTGGTATTAATGCTGTTTGGTAACATTTTGCACTGACTTGAAAGAACAAAAGATAAAGTAGAAAATATGTTTCTGATCCTGGCTGTTGAGCTTTGTGATCTCCAGGTAAGTCATTTCTTGTGCCTTGGGAAAATTAGATGCAGAGCAGGAAACTCAGGGCTAGAACTACTACTGCCTTTTAAAGAGCCAACCAAAGCTATGCAAAAAAAAAAACCCCAAAACCAAACCCCAAAAAACATCTTAGCCTTCCCTTTCCCTCCCAAAAAAGATCTGTGTTCCAGTGAGAACAAATCTGTCTGGTTTCAGTTGGGTTGGGCAAGTCTTACAGCCCCTACCTTGCTGTGATTTTAGGTATTTTGTGCTCACCCTCTCTCAAACCAGTGCAGTATCATAGATAACAACACAAACCATCAATGCTTGGAAACTCAACTTACAACCTGCCAGTGTAGTAAAGAGGTGGAAACTGAATTAAAATATCTGATTATCCAGTGATACAATAGGAAAATGGGGCTGCTGGATGAAGACTAGAGGACTGTGGTTCAAGACAAGCACCAGCCCTGAGTGCTAATCCCTTCTTCGAGGAGCAACATGGGATAGCTTACTTAACTTCCCTGCATCAGTTTCCCAAACCTTCGTGAGGACTGAATGTTTTAAACAGAGAGAAAACACAGATTTTTGTTGTTGTTGCATGCAATACCAGCAGTGCTGGACTGCCAATGGACTGGCAGTCTCTGGAGTTAGCTCCATGGACCCTTATTTGCCTGTACAGGGTCTGGTTTGGATGGAGTTAATTTTCCTCAAAGCAGCCCATGTGATGTTGTGTTTTAGACTGGTGACCAAAACAGTGTTGATAACACACAACAATGTTTTATTTACTGCTGTGCTTGCACAGCCTCAAGGCCTTCTCCGTCTCTCGCTCTGCCGCCCCAATGGGGTTGGGCAAGAGATTTGGAGGGAACACAGCTGGGACAGCTGACCCAAACCGACCAAAGAGATATCTCATACCATATAATGTCACACTCAGCAATAAAACTGGGGGAGGAGGGATTTTTTACACAGTAGGTGTTGCTCAGAGACTGGCTGGGCACCAGTGTGCAGGTGGTGAGTGACTGCCTTTGTGTCACTTGGTTTTGTTGTTTTTCTTTCCTTTTCCCTCGCTTATTAAACTCTCTTTTATCTTGACTCACGTTTCTCCCACCTTTGCCCTTTGTCCTTTCCCCCCTCTTGTTTGGCAGGGAGTGGACAGAGTCAACCCACCACACTTCCCTAAGCAAACCAGGGTCCGTGGTGTAACAGGCTGGTATTGTTCGTGGCTTGGACTCTGTTCACAACTGTGCAATAGGATCTGTGCTGCTCAAATTTCAGATCTAAAAAGCTTCAGTGAAAAGCTATGGGCTAGAATTGTTTTTAGGAGTGGTGAAGGAAGCAAAATCAAGCAGATTACACACAAGCAGCAGATGAAACTGTAGCTCAGTAATGTCCTGGCTAAATTAATTTTGAGTGATCAGTCCAGCTCCAGTTTTAATATTATGCAGCTGCTTTAGATGGCTGAAGAGTTTAAGGAAGCCTGACATGGGTATCCAGCTTACATTGAGAATTAAGGGCTGAAATTCAGTGGAATTATTCTAGATTTATGGGTGTTTTCCATATGTCCACTGTTCTGTTACTCACTGGAAGTGCCTTTGGAACCCTGTAAGAATAAAGACCTGTTACAAGCTACTACCTCTCCAACTGAGTCTAATTAAGTTTTGAGTTGAGCTGCATCTTAGCTTAGAACTGAAAAAAAGCCACATATAAATTTGCAGGTAAGAATGCTACTTTTATGGTGTAGGAGGCTGGGTTTTTTTCTCTGTTATCACTTGGGCACTAAGGAAGTCCACGCTGGTTGTGTGTGATGTACAAAGGAAAACATGATGAGTTTCAAGGTTGAGTTTTGCATAAGCATTCATCTAGTCATTATCTATTGTCCATCACTATGAATTATTATGTCTCTCATTTTCCTGTTATTTATGTGGAAGAGTGTCCAGATAAGACATCGCTGCTGCACAGGGTTAAATTCAGTTGTAAAACCAACCAACCAACCAAGGAGGAAAAAAAGGAAGCATCGAAAGCTTGTATGTAACCTGATATGTGTAATAAAACAAAGATACTGCAAAATGAGGACTGTTCCCAGGCTGAAAGGTTTTGGAGTCTGCAAGTCAGTGTGGATGTGTTTAGGGTTATTTTTAAGAGAAGGGTGGAAAAAAAGAGATGTTAAATGTGAGCAAAATTACTGATTGTAAACATGCTTTTTCTGGCAGTCTCTGCCACCCAAGCTTTCTTACCCTGGGCTGTGAGCAGATTGCAGACAGAACTGTCCTGTCTAGCTTGTTCCCACCACTCAAACTGAGAGAAGTGGGAAGAAGCAAACTCCCATCTAAAGGTCAAGTTGATAGAAGTTTTTCTATTTTTAAAATGTCTTACTTTTACCCTGTGTGAGGGAGAGAGTTGCATTCCCTGGAGTAGCAGCTGTCTCTGCTGCAGCAGGGAGTCCTTTACCAGGGTGCTCAGAGTACATGAGGCACCTTAATACTGTGGCAGAACCCTCTGAAAACGGGCAGCATGATCTCCTGGCCGTAGGCTGGAATGACTGTGCTTTGTCCAAGTGAGCTGCAAGTTCAGCCCCACAGACTCAGAGCTATACCACAGGGTTGGGTTTGTGCCACTGCACCAGAGCAAAGTCCCCTAGATCCTCGGTTTCCTTACTGAAAAGAGTGTGACTCTGCAGTGCTCCTGTGGTCCTTCAGAGCAGCTCTGCTTGTATCAGGTATTAAACGTGCATTACATGATCCCAACTAACTCTGACCATGGAAACACATAATGATGCACGTGTCCATCCATGTGTCCCTGCAGCAGACAGATACAATGCCATCCTCCTTCTCTCAGCTTTGGAGAAGTTGCCTGAGCCTATTTTAATGGAGGTCAGCATCCTGGTATTGTAATGCTGTTCCTCTACTTGAAATGTTTTTAGATGAATCACTGTTAGAAGCAGTTTGAGCAGTTTTCATGAATTCTGATTCTGCTGACAATTCCTGGGTCACCCCCATGGACATACAGCCTATTTTCTCAAGCAGAGATGATTGTTTTCTCTAAACGCAAAGTCAGACCCAAAGTCTGTGTGCAGTCACAACCTCATCCAAGGGTATTACCAGCATTAGCTCAGACCCTCTTGGACTAAGCCAACACAATTTAGATAGCTATTACAAGTTTTATTGGACTCTGGCTTCCCCAGGGCCACTGACAAACAAGGACATGCACAGCAATGATCATTTCACAAGATACAGAAGACCGTGCAGTGTTGGGAGAGAGTGCTCCTAATCCTCATCCTGAGGCTGCTTTCATCTCCTCACTAATCCTTGGGGAGTTCCTCTGGGGAGGGCTGTGCACAAGCTAAGGTGAAAGGGAGTTTTTCTGGAGGTTTGGTGGTGGTGGGAAGCACTGGGAGTCTGGCTGACACAAGAGCTGGGGTGGGGTTCACAAGATGTGTAGGTGTGAGGCAGCTGCTGCTGCAGCAGGTCAGGTGAGACTGGGGAGCAACTAAGGATGGTACAAATTGTCTGAGCATGAAAACACCTGCTCCCAGGGGTGCAGAGAGCTTGGTTAGATCTTGGGACCCTGCATTTTCAGGGTTTTTTACTGGAGTGCCAGCTGATCCATTGGCTTGAAATGGCTGCCCCAGAATGCTGTAGGGGTTAAAAGAAATTTGCTTATCTAGTTACAACATATTTTCATTTCTGTTGCTGAAACTGTTGTTAGAGTGGCAATGGATTATTCAGCGCCTTGGAAGTAAAACCTTGATTTGGACACGGCACACATGTTGATAATGTGCATTACTTGTCCTGTCTCTGCAGCTTTGCATTGCCAAACACTTAGTATGTTTGCAGTGGATCCTTAGCTTGAAAGATCACAGCCATTGCATCTTGAAATTGATTTTCTTCTGCGGAGAGATGTTAGAAGCAAAAACCAATTTGGTTTGTATAAACTACATTAGATATAAGAAGATATCCCTCAGAGTGCACAGGATCACCTTTGAAGCCATTTTCACCCTAGCGTGAATAACAAGTTGCACAATAAAAGGAATTTCTTACAGCTGATCTGGTTTCCACCCATCCGTGAGCTGGCTCTGAAATGAGATAAACCTATCTACTTTAATTCAGGACAGGTGTATCGTATTTCCCAGTCATATTACAGAGACTCATGAGGCCTGGTGGTGTAACCCAGAACATATTACCAGGACAAGTGAGGCATCTCTATCTGCTTTGAGGGACTTGCCTTGCAAGTAAGATGCTAGGCTGCTCCTACTGTCTTCAGGCAAGCTGGTCTGGGAGCTTCTACCTGGCCTGCGAGTTGGTAAGTGGTGGCTCTGGAGGGTCACGCATGCAGCTTGCTTTTCTCTTTGGATAGATTCAGTGACTTGTGTCCTTCTTTTCCCCTCTGGCCAGTTCTGTCTTTCCAGTCTGGTCCTGTCTGTTTAGGTACTCCAGCAGCCAACCTAAGAGAAAACAAAACACAGAGTATGTTTTAAAGGGAAAAGCAGTGAGAAAAAATGAGCAGAACGAAACCATTACCTTTTCCTCCCTTCTCCCCCATGTCTCTTGGCCTTTTGTAATAGGTTTTCCTGATGCGTGCCAGCATCTGATTTTGAGGATATCTAAGAGATATTAGGGCTTTGGATGCAACTTTGTCACTGGAGATAGAGGTGCATTTTCAGTGCAACTCCTGTCTGGACTCACCCCCTTTCTTCCCTCAGCACAAGGCTGATAGCTCTGGTTGTGCCAAGGCTGGGTGAATCCTGTGTTGCCGTTTTCCCTTGGCAGAAGTGTTGACTCCCGAACACAGAGAAATTATCCTCAAACAGGAGCAGATGGAGTCCTAGCAAGAGATGCCAACTCTGGTTGTCCCTGAGACAACAGGGAAAAAGACCCTGGCTGCTTCTTTATCCTTGGGATTTAGTGCTCTGTTTAGAATAGGGTAGACCTTCTAAAGAGAATTCTGGTTGGTTCACTTTCAGGAAGAGGGAATCCTGGTTACATTTTACTTGTTTTATGTGGCCACATGCAAGACAGGAAATGTTGGTTATTTTGATAACATTTTTCTGGTAAATGTAGCCCATCCATTGTTTTCTGATGTTCTGTAGTCAAGGAACAGAATTGTTACTTTTTGCAAATGTGCACCTTAAAAGGGATTGGTATTTTAAATTGAGTGTGATAATCCCTTAATGACACAGGGTGGATTCTGCTGGTGGAAGACTTGCTTCACTGTGGTGGCTTAGCTTGGGCAGCCTGGCAGAACATTCAGAGAGGTGGTGGAGCCTCCATCCATGGAGATGTTCAAGGCCAGGCTTGATGGGGCTCTGATCAACCTGATCTAGTTAGAGATGTCCCTGCTGACTGCAGGGGGGTTGGACTAGATGACCTTGGAAGGTCTCTTCCAATCCAATGCATTCTATGATTCTATGATCAGGCCTGGGGCAGGCACAGGTCATTCTGTAGGGGACAGGGTGACATTCAGAGCTGAGCTTATTGCCTTTGGTGTCAGACAGCAAATCTGTTGGTTCACTTGTATGCAACTGTGGAAATGAAAGGTCCCATATTCATGTATTGTGATAATTAATGGTAGTTGTCAAAAGGTGCCTGAGAATGTAAGCAACCAGAAGGGAAAGGAAAAATTCCTGGTCTCTCAACTGGATTTTGTAAGAAGTAGCTGGACTGGAGGAAAAAAAGAACATGTCCTTAACCTGACTTCAACTTTTTGTGGCAAGTAATAATTGTAGCAGCTGTGGATGGGTATGAAGGGAAGCACTATGTAGTCTGTGATTTGAAAGGTCAGCCCCAAGCTGTTTTAGTGTAGGCAGTGGGGAGTTAGGAGCTCTGCTTTCTAAATCATATGTTCTGCATGCCCAAGTGTGCAAGGGCTGTGCTGGGGCCTGAGGAGTCCCATCTCCCCAGGCTTACAGTGATAGCTTGTGGAGGATCACTAGTGGTGAGCTATGCATGCCTGGGTATGCTATACCTTCTTGGTATGACATGCCTGCTCCTGGGGTGACTGATGCTAACCTCAGCAGAGCCAGTGGAAGCCCAGTTACCTTTGGTGAGACCCCGATGGAACAAGAAGCCAGGTCTGTGTAGGCAGTTGCAAGTTGGTCCTTGGAGGCTGCCCTTTCTCAGGCACTTGTCTGTCTGGTGCATCCTGCAGCCTCCTTGTCAGCATATTATCAGCTAATTTAAAATGACTCAAACAAGCCCTTATCAGCGCATGAGATCAAAGGGTATTAGTGGGCATGAAGACAAGGAAGGCTTTTGTGAGCCACTTCATAAAGCTGAATCCTCAAGAGCTATTGAGGCCATAATTAGATTTGAGGATAATATGATTCTTCCCCCAACCCCCTGCCCTTTCCCCCCTCTTTCTTTCTTTCTGGTAGTAAATCAAGGAAAAAATTGGAGTGCTGGGTTCATTCTTGTGGAGTCAGAGTGTGGCTGCAGGCTCTTACTCAGTAACACAAAGGGATTACAACTTGATACCAAGGAGCCTGGGAGATGTGCGAGCAAGAAAGTGTAGCAGTCTTTTGCTGTAGACTGTGTGGATCCCTTATGTACATGCCTTGGAAGGGCCTCCCAAGCCTTAGGAGCGATTAATAATGAAATCAACTAATAACAAGATCTGCAACACAAAGAGAAAACTAGCCAGTATTTTGTTATGGGGAGAAAATGAGCAAACCAGCAGGGGACATGCTGATCGTGTCTGATTCATGTTGTCTCTATAATCCCAGCTAAAGTTTTAACAGCCAGGGAAGATAAATTGCCCACTCTAACCAACACACGGATCAGCATGGGGTTTATTAGAAGCAGGCTATCATTTAACAATGTCAGGAGTGTATTTATTATTAAGCAGCAGACTCCACAGTCTAAATGGAAAACCATTACTCGTCCTTAGACACCAAACAAGGTATGTTCATAAAACCAAATGGCCAATATATTGTATGCTTGCATGAACACAAATACTCAGTCCACTTTACTGGACCTCAGGGCTTTCTATGTTGCTAGAGACAAATAAACCAAAATGTTTTAAGCTACTGGAGGACACAGCTGCTAATTTTGATTCTCAAAACTCCTTAGTGACTTCACCCCAGTGACCTGGTAAGAAACCAGGTTCAGCACAGAGAAATTAGTTAAAAATGATTGCGTATGGGACATGCATGTTTTTTGTACCAAGAAAACTCTGTGCTAGCAATTAGACTGCTTTCCAATATGCATTGTGTGTTTTCAGCCTAGAGATTGCTCAGAGTCCTTCCCTTTCCTTGAGAACTCTGTCCTTGTCCATAGGAAGACCAGTCAGTAAAACATACTGTAATACACAGAAAACATTTTTATTTTGTCACTGCATTAAAGTACCCAATAGGGGAGCATAAATAATATCTCTTCAGTAAACTGTAACTTAATGTAGTAATATTTCAAGCTGGATTTGCGGGAGAGGCTTGGGGATGGCCATGTTTTCAGTCCAGCTTTGCAAACCCAAGGCTTTTCTGTAGGGCCAACAAACATACAACCTGTATGCTCAACCTGTAGCACAGCCAAACAACTCCAAGCATTTCGCAGTTCTGCTCTTGCTGCACAATCAAATGGCAGTCACAGCAGTAGTCTTCTGGTCTGAATGTGGGAAAGAGTTACTGGGCACAGCCATCTGACTGACGGGACTGTTTACATTTGTGGGCTGCCACAATGGGCTTTGAACATCATGAGGAAAAAAAATAATCTTTTTTTTGCAATTTATGAGGCCTTTGTAGCCATATTTTTAACCTGTCCTCCTCATGGGAGGTACCTTGAAATACGACAATGTAGATTTTCAAAATTTAGAAGCCAAGGTTCAGAATGAGCTGAGAGCTGGGGCAGGCATAGACAAAACATGACAGACTACTTTTAACTTTCACCCTTTTTTACTAGCTGATTTCTGAATTTTATGAAATTTTAAGAAATTTTTATAATATTGCTTATTGTCACTTCTCAATTTTTTTATTTGTGAGTATACTAGGCTGGAAATGTGGGATGTGCATTACACAGAGTTAATGCTGGTCTTGAAAGTGTCTCTTCACAGAAGGTTCCTTTGTAAAAACAAAATGAACCAGTTGAATTTTCTGCTCCTGTTTCTTGTCATGCATTTGGAAGGGGACATACCAAATGTCCATTTGAATATAGTGGCAACTGAAGCTGGTCTTTGCATCTGGCTATGCAGGGCATAATATCTGCTCTTGGTCTCGGGCGTGGATCTGAAAGGTCTTACTATAGCAAGACTTGTTCAGTTCTCCTCACCTTCAGTGCTCAATTTGTCCAATCAAATTTGAAGTCCTTTTGTGTTTCATTGCCATTCCAATCATCTACTTCTGCTGCTGAACATAGTCTGTCACTGTTCCCTGAATTCCCTGTAACCATTATCCATGATCAAATCATAAAAGCAGATTTGATATCATCTCAACATGAATCATTTTCATCTAGGCGTGATGAATACCTCTTGCACTCCAATAGCTTTGGATCTGAGCCATGCATATTTTTTGCATTAATTATATCATTACTGTTTAATTGCTGCAATTAGAAGCATCACTTTCTCTGAGCCATCACTGTCATCATATGGCCTCCATGTTATATCAGGCTCTCATTTCTGCAGCCTCCCACCTGTTGAAGCAACCTACGCTGATTCTCATGTGTGGAATGTCCACGTGGAAAATAAAGACATGATCCTGAAATGACACGTCCAATTGTCTGCTGCAATGTAACTGTAGGCAGGCAGACTTTCTTCTGAGGGTATAAAAAAATTGATTCAATTGACCAAAAGAAAGAGAATACCTGAGCTGCTACCTCTTCTTTGTGAAGGTGCCTAAAACCCTGCAAGGTGAGTGCAAAATGCTGCCTCTATGAAATGCTAATTTATCATGTCCTCTTTGTGTAGCTTTAGATGGCTACACAAAGTACAGGAAAGCTGGAATCAGGCCTCAACTTGAATTTTAAGGGGCTTCATAAACTCAGTTTGTATGTCACCATGCTAGTAAGTGCCACCTGGAAGTGATATGCATGTTTAGGCTAAGAAATGAAGACTAGGCTGGAGGCAGAATGTATCTGGAGGCAGAATGATGCTTAGTTAAGAGTTTGACCACACTCTTCAAAAGCACTATAGCTGGTCACAGAATGCAGAAAGGGGTTCAGTTCATAGCTATTAGGATGATGCTTCTGGAAGATCTGAGTGCTTCCTATTGTCTGGTGAAAATGTTAAATGGTGGACAAGTGACAGGAGTATTTTCTGATAAGGAGGTAGTAACACTTCTGGTGTCATCTGTGAGTGCTTTAGGCATCTACCCTCATCTAACTCACTGCTGCATCTGCAGTGAGGAGGCTCTGAGGAGCCAGTTATGGGTTTGTAAGATCTGGGGGAACCCTAACATGATGAACTGAATGGAAACATCTCACAGGCAGGCACAAGACCCTCTGCTTTCATCTTACATGTTACGGTTGCAGGATACATTTTCACTGGTTTTGACACTCTGAGCTAAAATTTTCAATTTTACCTCTTGTCAGTCTTCTGCACTAAATGAAAATTCTTTTTAGGTAATGTCAGAAGGATGCCAGTACAACAGGTTATTAATTCTACAGCTATAACGTCTGGAGAGAGCTACCAGGACTAGAGTACACTCATGGTATCAGCCAAGTACCAAAGTCCACGCTTCCATTCTGAAGAGGAAAGGGCTTGTTTCTCTGAAGTAATTGCTCTTCCAGTAATCTACTAGCCCTCAAGAGACTATATAAATTAAAACTACACTCTGTTATTCAGAAACAAGATTAGCTCTTTAAGGAGAGTCATACTTTGTACTGTGGTTGTTAGGCTCAGGAGGCTTCTGACTGAATCTCTGGTCTCCCACTCAGCATTAAGCTATCTGCTAACAGCGCTATCAGCCATCATTATTTTACTGCACAATATCCATCAAGCAACTAACCCTGGTATTTATTTAGCAGCAGGAGATCATTATCCAGGAGAAGCATTCTTTGTGCCTTCAGACTTTCTGTCTTAAATAAGGGTCAGCCATCATGTCAACTGTATAAAACTCACTTTACCCTGAATATGAATGCTTACTTTGCGTAACACAGGAAAAATGCAACTTCCTGAATGCTTTTACTTCTCAGTGGTTTGCTTTTTTGTTGTTGTTGTGGTTTTTTTTTTTAATTCCTATTTTTTGGTGTGTGTGATGAGAAGGCAGTGTGTCTGCTTCTGGAGACTGTTTTTTGCAATGGCTCTGCTGGGAATCCTTATCATTGTTGCATTCATTTGAGTTTGCTTACACAGACAAAAATCACTCAAGCAAAATCACTGCTGATCACTCTGCAAGTGGGAATGATGTTGAGGTGACAGTTATATGGGCTCAGTTGCATCGATATAAACCATCTTCATTGGTTGGAAAAGCCACCTTGGGAGGGGCTCAATCTTTTCATGTCTGCTTTCAAGCACTTAGGAGGAAAGGCAGCAATTACAGAACATGGCTTTTGGTCACTTTAAGTCACCCAGTGATGAACATTTATGCCACATATTACCAGCTTTTTAAAAGGCACTGTTCTGTGCCAGGGATTACCTGCTGTATAGATAATTGTAAAACAAACTCCATATTCCAGTTGACACCCTTTCTAATTACATCTCACCTTCATTAGGCTATTAAAGTGATAAATGCTAGCAATTACATTGGACTCCAGTGAAAACCCTCTGTCTGTGGCATGTATGGACTGCAGTGTGAGTGATTTGCCCAGGAGCTTGGCAGAACTTGGCCAGCACAGTGAAGCCCTGAACAAAACAACCACAAAAAGGAGAGGGAAGGGGGGGGAAAAAACCAAACCAAAACTGCAAAACAGCTCAGCTGATTAGAGAATATCTGGCAGTAAAGTCTATACCCAGCATTGAACCACATGGCTGGCTGGGGTTGATCTGCCAGCTGTGAGTGATAGCTTCTTTTAGTTTTAATTAGATGTGTTCAGGAGGGGGAAAAGTAAGCAGACCTGGCACATGTTTTGGCACAGAATAAGGTGTTCAGATCCAGCACCCATGACTATGCCATGGTCCTTGCATCTTGCACAGTTTGGCTCTCCTCAGTTCTTGTACATGCCATCTCCATTATGCGAAGAGGCGGGTTTCCTGGGACTTGTTGTAGATGGACATCTTTGCTCCGTGAGTACGCAGGATTTAAATGTGTGCAGTCACCTGCACTCTCACTCATGTGTGTTCTCTCACTTGAGACGGATGTGGGTGGGTAAACAAAAAGCCACTTTCTGTCACTAAAAAGGGATGTGGCAGTTTGCAGGGGCTGTTGGGAGCACTGCCCCGGGCAGATGGGGAAGCCATGAGGAGGATTCTCAGGTGCTGAGCTGCCCTGTGGCAGGGTGCCCTGGCCTCCGTTCCTCTCAGGCAGTCCCTTCTGGAGAGCCAGGGAAAGAGCTAGTAAGATTTGGATTTTAGCTGATAAAAAAACTTTCTCCCTGTTGAGTGATTTGGGAGAGCAGCCAGAGGGGAGGCAGGGGAGCTAGGGAAGGGGCATCTTTTTCCTAGCACCTGCAGCACCTTCTCTGATCATTTTCTGCAGGGCCATTTCTCTCGCTTTTTTCCCTCACTCTCTCTTTATGGCATTTCACCTTTCCTTAAGCATGTTTTCCTCAAGGTGCATGTTTTCCTAAGGGGCTGGGGCTGGGTCCTGTGGTGGGGCTGACCCTCACTGAAGTGGTGCAGCCTAGGTCTCTTATGGCTGGCAGCTGCCCACCACCACCTTGCCCTGGGCACACTCTACACGGACTATACAGGGGAAGAGAGCGATCTCTCCCCAAAATAAGAGGGAGCTGAGAGCTATAACTGATCTCTTGGCTGCCCATGGGCCTTCTGGGGAAGCAAGAGGATGAGCTGGGTGTTTGAAGTGGTGTTATTCAGCATGTGGGTGGTTGGTGTCCATCAGAGCTGCGCTGTCATCCCGAAGGTGAAATCCTCTGGCTGATCCCCTGAACCCACATGCCTTTGGATGTCTACTGCCCTGAATCCAGCCCCTAGCCTTGTCTACGGGAGGAATGAAGGGGACACCCAAACGGGAGGTCTTCTGCAGCCAGGGAATGGGCCTGAGAGTTCAGAGTCACCTTGTGGTGCCTGTGCTGTGACTGCCTGATGGCTGGCTGTTAATTGGGTGTATATGGCTTAACAACAACTGCTGCAGATCTGCCTGATTTCAATCTCATAGCAAATTTAATTTAAAACCTCACAATGCTTTGTTATTGCTGTGCATGCTGTTCAGCAGAGAGATCAGGCAGCCACTACAGGAGCAGATGCTTCTTTTCCTGATGGACTGAGCCAGCACAGGAGATGGGAGTGATGGAGATTTTAATTTTGTTTTTTTTTAAATAAATATGGTAGCTTCTGCAAAGTTTTCCTGGGGGTTTCTGTAGGGCACTTGCTATTACTGCCAAGAGCGTGTCCTGGGCTGCACCCAGGCTTGCCCAGCTCCTCAAGGCCCATGTTTTGTGAGGCAAACAATTGAGATTTCCTATGAGTAAATAATTTCTCAGAAGATAGCCAAAGTCACCGCTTCTTAAAGTTTCTGATCTTCCTATGGACAGATTGAGGGCTTCTCAGCTGTTGCTGTCTAAAATTATTTGCTGAATATGGCCATTAATTATTTCTGATTTATGATTTTTTTCAGTCCATGAGCAGCTCAAAGTAAGGTAGTTGAGATTCAAAATCTTGGCTGTGCTGATGTGTTGATTAGCTGGTCTGAATGCATTAAGGTACCTGATGTGTTTCTATTTTCCATCTGAGTGTGACCTTTAAATGCTTTGTACTACTAAAAATAATAAGTCATTAAGATCCTTAATAGTTTGCCTATGCATTAAGAATATGATCCAGAGTTAGGAAGAAACAGCTTTGGCTGCTTATTGACAAATAATAGCAATGGACTTTCCTCCAGCTTCTTTTGCCAGAGATGATAGCTTTTTCATCTGTACTTTGCCTTGCCATACCTGAGTATCTTGCAGAAGCACCCTGAGCAAAGTTATCAGTGTCTGTCACATATTATTTCTTCCCTTTTACCAGAAAAAGAACCAGGTGGAAGGACATTGTTTGTTTTGGTATGTATGCCTTCTCTAATAAGGACTGTTCCTAGCAAAGCTTTCTGCGTCTAGTTAGCTACAGACCGGACGCTGCACTAGTCTGTTGATGTGGAAATTCTGTGTGTTTTCACCCAAGTGAGAGAAACTCTGTCTATTTTCAGTGTCTCAGTCAATAGAATGCTCAATCTATTTTCTGTGACTGAAAGGCTTACTCAGAATACTATTTCTGACTATAAATTATTTAGAAACATATTTGTAGAAAAGAAACAGAAAAGTAGCAGGAACCGGGAAAAAAAACCAAAGCCTTTGAAAAAGAAGAAAGATAATTCCTCAGAAAAACAACATGGGCATTATAAGCCGCTTCCATTGAGTACCAGCCCACTGGCCTATCTTTCAAAGGGGGATGCCCACAGACTTGCTGAAATACCCTGCTGTTGCCATTATGAAAGGCACTCTCAGACTGCCATCCCCAGTCGTCATCTGTTGATACGTCCTCTTGGTCACTGGGGGAAGAGACAGAGAAATCAATGGGAGATGCCTGGTTATGTGCAAGGGTGGGGTTTAGACCTGGTGTAACTTTCTGTGAAATCAAAGGTGCTGGTGTGACTTTGGGGCAGAACACCCGATGGCCCTACCCTACCCTGCTCTGCTCTTTGGGCCACAGGGCTGTTTGGAGGTGTTTGTAAATGGTTTACTCAATCAAGAATAAACAGATAATTTGTGAGTCAAATATGAGATCAGACCAAAGACTAGTGTTTGGCTTGGTGTTAATGAAGCTTTCTGGGTGTTGCATTAGCTGTAATTCTTCTCTGGGTATCACAGTTCAGGCTCTAGTGCAGCCAATGACGGCAACACAAGTCAACTTCCGTGTGCTTCGGTGACACCCAACTCGCCGTCCATGAGGAATGCAACCCCAGGTAACAGTCAGCAGGTAGTTAGTGGACCTGGTCTTTGCAAATATTTACTTTTCAAGCACTTTTGATATAAGCTTTAACAAACGACTGCACAGATGCAGGTGTGAGGGTAGGCGTTAGGGAGGTGCTGGAGAGGAATGGTGAAAATGAAGAGCAAGGTCAGGCTGGCAGGGAGATGCAGCATCTTGACCTGTTGATACAGACAGAGATGAAAGGGAACAGGAAAATGTTCAGGCAGATGGGTTTTTCCGTAGGTCTGAAACTAACCCAAAAAGGTTGTTTTTGCTGACTAAAGAAACACTATTATTCACCAGATGGCAGTTTGCAGATGGTGATCCCCTGCCAGCCTGGATCACACTGCCTTCTTTTGGGGAGGAAGTAAGTTTGTGATATGAGCACATGCCCCTTGGCCCTAGGGCCAGACTCAGGCTATTGGCATCTCCTGTTGTATTTACAGTAGGGATGAGGCTTTGGTGTCCATGACTCGTTCATAATGTGGCCATGACCCCAGGCAGGGCTAGGGTGCTGCTGCCTTATCCCAAAAGATGTGTTCCAAGGTACACTGAAGTTGTTGAATCATTCTGTCGAAGTCAGTGGCCTTTGGGTTAGATCCTGAAACCAGCAGGCAGTTGTGTGTGGTTTTATTCAGAAATCCAGGACTTTAGCTGATTCCAAGTTACAGAAATAAGAATTTCAGGTGTGTTTCTGAGATGGACAGGATTTCATTTTCCAACTAAATGCTTTCTGATTTCATTTTAGATTGTTTCTCTGTGAATGTTTCAGTGGTAAAATTTTCTCTTTGGAGCTCTAACAAACTCAATGGGTTCTAAAGCTCTACCTCCTCACAGTGCTGAGGTAACAAACAGCGGGGCGCAGCCTCAGCAGTCCCAGCCACCAACTTCAATGTAGTCCACTGTGAGCAATGATGAGGAGCTGTTGAGCTCTGCTCTTCACTTGTTGCTCAGTGTTGAATGAGATAACAGGGTGTAACTCGTCTCTAAACCATGGTAGTGGCAAAAAGGGCAAAAGGTGCATATATGAAAGGAGCAGGAGTTAAAAAAGTGACTGGAGCTCTGTGGTCTGTGTTGCAGGCCTGGTAACACAGCAAGTAAAACAAAGGCACAGTAATCTTCGTAAAACCTAATCTTTATGATAATCACTTGGCTTCTCCACAGCACATAACTGCACTCATTAACAAAATGCCCAGAGATTTATTAAGCCAGTTTGGTTAATAAAAAAACAATTAAAGATTAACTGTTCTGAAACTTCCCTGTGTTTTTTATATACCCAATTGTTAAAACACAATAAAATGTTTTTAATCATTCGTGATTCCTACATGGCATAATTGTTTGTTATTACCATTTGGACTACAGAGTTTCTAGAAGCTCCAGTCAGGAATCAAAGTCTTATTGTATGAGACACTGTTACACACATAATAAATAGCAGCTTGTGGCCCCAAAGAAGCTTCAGGGCAGGGTATCTATACTACACCACTTTCAGTTGTTGTCTCCCAGCAATGCAGTGTCATCTTCTCTCCCTGTCTCTCTCCAACAGTCCAGTTACTTAGTATGAAACCCGTCTTTGTGATTTCCTTGCAAAATGTTGTAATGCTCTGTGTAGCCCATAGTTAACAGGACCATCCCCAGTGCTTTTTCAGGAGGATATAAAGGGAGTGGAGAAGAGGAGGGTAATTCTTTTTTCCAGGAATCCGATCCATCACAGCCTGCAGTATTTCCTCCTCAATACCATTCTCTGTCAATCAGTAGGACATATGTTGGGTCAAATACATTATCGTTTGATCCTACAGCTAATGGCCACCGAGGCCTGGTCTCCGTATGCTGCAGCAAGCGCAGTAATTGAAATTCAGACTGCAGGAGAGAAATAGCTTAGTCTTCATTTCAGCACATCACATACATGCTTATACAGAGTTTTCTCTTGGACGCAGTAAACAAGAAGCTTGATTCAGTATTGCCTCGTAGTTCTATCCCATATTAGTGAACAAAATGTGACAGTACAGAGGTCTCAGCATTGATTATTTCTTTTTTTTTTTTTTAAGTTCAAAGAGTATCATCTTCTTCCTCCAGAGAACAAACTTTTGATGGTTCACTGCGACAGCGTCAAGGTCTCTAATTTGTTCTTGGGAGCTGCCTTTTCTTCTCCATTAGTGAGTCAGGAGAACTGCTTTGCTGGGCTCTGCTCATATTCACACCCTTTCTGCATCTACACAGCTCACCAACATCAGAGTAGCTGGAGGAAATTAGATGACTGGGAGGACAAGGCCTTTCTCATCAGGTGGGCTATGGGGAATGTGGCAGCTCCTCATCCAGCTCTTGCTCCATCTTAAACCCTCTTTTCTATTAGTGCTGGTATATTGTGATTAGTGATTGGGTCTGAGGGTTTCTAACAAGCTCACCAAACTTAAATTTGACATGTTCTGTTCCAGAAAAAGTTAAAAGTAAAAATGCACCAGGAATTGAGGCACTATCACGCTGTTTTCCAGCCTATTTTCAGACTCCCCTGGGTGCTTCCCAGCATGGTATTGTACCAGTTTTGCTCACCTCAAAGGGAAGCAACCATTTCCAAGTCTGTCTCACCCTGGGGCCAGTCTTGCTGAGCCTTGTCCACTCCCACAATGCCCCTCTTCCCTTTCAGGCATTGCCTTGCATTTTACCCTTTTTTACTGGATGAGATAATTTTCACCAAAGTGATCCTCTGTAAAATACCCGGGACTTTGTCATTCTATTTACATTCTTGTTCTATACTTTGACCCTGTTTCTATCCTGGCTTGTGGCTGTAACCCATACCCTCCTGTGACTGATCACAGATGTTTTCTTGGCCTTTGTCCTCCCCCAAGAAGAAGCAGGTGTTTAGAAATACAATGCAGTCTGGCTGGAAGAGTTAAATGCAATCTACAATGCACTCCCCTAATACATTGTAGAGTATAGGTAACTGGGAAGAACATTAGTTGAAATGTCTGAAAAGTGTCAGAGATGTTCACTAGGGACCATATGCTATTCCCTGTGCTGTTATCTTGCTCTCCTACTTGCATTGAGCCCTGGATAAATGCCTTATCTATCTATTTAAGGTATTTAATTAATACCTCAGATACGGTACCAGTCCTCATTGTTCTGCGTACTGACAGCGCACAGCCAAGAGAGCAGACCCGTGTTATCAAAGCACGTTGTGCAGCTCTGAGAGCAGACTTTCGTCCTGACAAGAGCTCAGGGCTGGAGCTGCTCTGGAGCTGCTCATGCACATAATGGGAGCCCACTGCCAGCACAGCATGGGGAAAGAGGTTACAGTAAAGGGCTGATGTGGGAACTGACATGCCAGAGACACCGCAGGCATGTGACAACAGGCTGGAAAATAAGAGTAAACATGTAAAGTCTTTCTTTTCAAGGGTGCTGCAGTTGCACGGGCTGATACATTTGTTTGCACGGGTCACAGCTGGGCCCTCGTGGTTCTTGGGAAGCAGAACACGGGGAGGACAGTCTTCTCCATCAGGCATTTAGCCATCTGTATGTCTAAACCCAGGCTGAGCCCTGATGCCATGCTACTCAGGATGACTGCCTCAGGGAGGGCGCCACTGGGCTCTCTACCTTAAATTTTCCACTTGCTTTCTAGGCCTTCACCACACGGTCTTTGCTTCTCTTATGGCTTGAACGGGTTTGAGTCTTTCACATGTTCTAGGCACTGCAACAGTCACCAGAGCCATACCATAAAAGATCAAATAACTCTTTCCTTCCAAGTCCATACTGGTATTAAAAGTTCATCCAGGTAAATCCTGGAACTCTTTGTATTAAAAGTTCATCCAGGTAAATCCTGGAACTCTTTTTACACAAAATCTTGTTCCTTTTTTCCTCCTGCCTTGGCTGCAGCCCACCATAGCAAAACTGTCTCAGTTACTGGAAGAGCCACCTTCTGTCTGGAGCCTTTCTCCATGGCTTTGCCACCCTTCCTATGCCTTTCAAGTAAGGGGCTGTATTCTCCTTTGGTTTGAGCTGAAGCAACACCACTGAAAGCTGTTGCATAAGTATAGACTCAAGAATAAGCTGAGCCACCCTCTTTATGGGCGATGTTTTGGGTTTTTTTCTTCCTGTTAGTCAGATGAGCAAGCTCAGAGGCATCCGGCTACTAGGTCAACAGGCTGAGAAAATATGACTATGCTTAGGCTGGTAATGTTTTGGGGTTTAAGGGTTGGTTTTTTCTTAACTAACCAGCCCTGTAATGGTGGCAGGTGCTGATGCAGCTACAAAAGCTTTGAGGTGACTCTTCTCTTGGCCAAAATTGTTCTCAGAGAGAGACCAAATGGGTCTCTAGTGAGAGGGGGTACAGAACATGAACTGCTTTTTTCATGGAAAGCTCTAGCAGCAGTTGAATGCAGGACAATGACAGAAGCCACATTCCACGTTGTGCTGAAGTTCATCTTCTGCCGAGCAGCAGATGCTCTGTGATGGGATGGGAGGTGAGAGGACTGTGGGGGTGTCAGATTTGGAGAGCAATGGATGGTAACTCCTGGTTGCAGTGAAGCACATTCAGGATTTATCCAAATGCTATCAACACCTGTTTTAGGCACCCTGTGGATTCCAAGGAAACACAGGATGATCCTGGGAGTCTTATGCCAATGCTTACTAGGAGTTCAAGGAGAACTGCCTGCTGCCCTGTTCTGGAGACAGAAAGACCTGTGCCTGTCTTACTTAACATGGTAACTGAGATGAACATGCCTTTTTCAGACATTACTAGCAAGTTTCTGTGTCTTGGCATGCTCTCCATCTTCTTTCAAGACAGTCTTTCCTTTTAAACTGCTAGGGACCTTGCAGGTATGTATTTTGGGGTATTATTGTTTCAGATGAGGTCACCGCTTTTGGATCAAGAGAAGATAAAACCAGAGTCATCCAAAACATCTGTTGTTGTTTTCTTAATCTTTTAAATTTCCAGCAATTTGCTGATGGTAATGCTAGCCTGAGAAGTTAATTCAGTTTCTCCTTTTCTCTCATTATTTGTATTTCACAGAACGAATATATTTGAACAATAACCAACATTGTCAGCATACAACACACTGACTGTGTGGTAGAGCAGCTCCACAATGATATCTTGCAGCACAGGGAGGAAAGGCAAACAGCAAGTTGCCTATCTGACTGGAATACCAGCAGTGCATCCTTGTTGGCACCTTACAAATGACAAGATGTCGAGGAAGAAGAAGCTGTGCATCTTGTCGAGGAAGAAGAAGCTGTGCTGTGCAATATATGCCGCTAAACAGCAACGACTGAGGTGAGGACTGTGAACTGTAAGTGTTTCTGGTAATGTGAATGGTTTCTGGTCTGTGAATGATCTGCAGGCCAAGGATTCTTCATGAGAGGATAGCAGGAATGTTTCTGAAAAACAAACAAATGTGAGACTGTTCCAATCTGTTCACACCAAGACAAAAACAAAACAGAAAAGCATTAAATAAATTTCATCATGCCTACAGGCCTTTAACAAGGGCTGGATGCAGAAATGCCAAACAAGGGCTAATTGCTGACAAAAACAAGAACTTCCTTTTTGATGCTCCCTCCACAAAGTTCTGGCTCTAACACAGACCTGGCTGTGTCATTGAACCCAATACCAGTTTGTGAAGAGGTAGACGAGGGACTCCATGTTGCGAAGGGCAAAAGTGCTTCTTTACTTAGTGCACTTACTTACCTTACTAAGCAGTTACTAGCACAGTTAGGTAAAGCAAAACAGCAGCACTATGACCTGATGAAAGGGTATCCATGTCACTTTCAAGGATGATAGCATGACAGTTGTGTTTAAAAAAAACTTTGATGTTACTCATGATGATGGGATGGGCTCATTCTCATGGAGGGTTTCAGTGATAGCTGCTGTGGGGCCAAACTGGGTTTTCAGTTTTGTAGAGGTTCAGTACATTCAAAATGCCTTCATATTCTGTTGCCCACTCAAATGAAAAACAAAGGCCAAAATTTCCTGGGAAGCCATATTCTGAAAAATAACATCAGACTGAACGTAAAGAGCTATTGCAATAACACTTGGAATCTTTTTTATGTTGCAGTATTAAACCTTTTGGATAATGCAGAGAGGATCCTGAAGTGATGGGTTTTTCATAAGCAAAAAAATGAGACTATTCCAAAATCAAAATGGAGCCTAGTGGCGTTATTGAAATGCATTGTGTCTTTCTCATGGTGAAAATGCATTGCTAGCGGCTTTCATGTTTGACAGATTGGCATCTTTCTGAAGGAAAAATATTCCTCTGGGAAATTCTAGTGCTAATATGGGTGTTGGTAGCAGGCTGCCTGGTTTATTATTTTTATTTATTATTCTTGAAGAAGTCCCACTGTAGTTCTGAAGTCGGTGGATATTTCTTCTGAAAATAGGGCTCCAGAGAGATATATTTTTCACACCAAATCCCCCCTCCCTCAAGTGGCAGTGGGATCTAGCTGTGTGGATTCATTATGTACTGTTAAGCAGCTGCCACGTTTCACTCCAGCAGCAGTTGTACTTCATTTACGAGCAAAATGATTCATATGTGAACATGGCAAAGTGCTGCAGCTCATGGTGAATTTGCACGGAGGGGCAGCTCATGGGTGAGGACTGGGTAAAAGCAGATGTTGAAGTAGGACTTTGCTATTTGCCTAATAGTTTATACAGCCATAAAAGTTCATGCTTTAGAAGAGCCGGTCCTGCCAGAAATATGAGTGCATAAACACAGAGCAAAGGAGATTGTCTATGAATAATAATACTCATAGCGTCCCTACATCTTGTCTAAGGGAAGCAAATAAATGGTAACACTTGACCTACATACAAAATTATGAATGAGGAAATGAAATGGATTGATAACGTTCTTCCAGTAGTCCTGCAATTCAAAAGTAGTAGGACACCCAATCACTGCAGAAAATGCAAAGGGGATTGAAAGAAGATTCCTCCTTCACACAAAATGTAGTTGTGTTCACTACCCCTGGAAAAATTCCCAGCCTGTTTCTTTTATTTACCATGCTGTAAATTAGGAGTATTTCTGCTAAAAAGAGTGTGACTTCCACAGGGGTAAAAGCAGCAGCAGTAAGAAATGAAGACATATGTCTGAAATGTTGCAAAAGATAGTAGTCTTAATACTTCAGCACATAAGCTCTGTGGGTGGACTGAGGAGAGTTGCCTTTCTTAATGCCAAAGCTTCTACCAGTACTTGGGCAAAACGACACTTTTCTCCTCCAGTCCTAGGTCTCCTCCTGAAAGATGACACAAAACTTGCTGCTTTAGAGAGGCTACTGGCTGTGCAGAACAGCAGTCTGCCCCCAGGAGAGCTGGGAAGAGGGTGGAAGAAGATAAATATGTTTACTTTCAGACCTCTTTTGAAAGAAGCCCTGATCTGGGGCATTTTTAAATCTATTTTTAGTCCAGGGCAGAAAGGAATAAAGGCTCATTAAATCTCAAAACACGTGTCAGCTGAGACCTTTCAAGCCGTGTTAACGTCACAGAAAACATGGGTTCAACAGTGCTTCTTGGTATTTGTGGTGCTTGTGCCTGCTGGACCAAAGGAACGCACCTCAGCTTGTTGGTCCTAAGCATAGGGGCCCTCCTTTATTTGTGCTCTTAAGAGCCCTGAGGTGGTAGCTGACAGTGTAGAAGCAGTTTTGGGTTTCCAGTGATCCCTCGGCATCTTTTGCACACGAGTGGATTAAGCTTCACAGCTACCCTGAGGTGGATTAATGTCCCTGCTCTGCAAAAGCAAACCTCAAGTCAGGGCAATGTTGCATCTGTCACAGTCTCACAGAGTGCCACCAGCAGAAAAGACCCCTGCTCTCCCCATGCACAGTCCTGTGCTTTTCACTCAAATGCCTCTTTTTTCCTTGCAAGATTCCACAAACACTTAGAAGAGCAAACAATCCAAGGACTCCTTTCTGCATGTAAATCCCTCAGCCTTCTGGGTTTCCTTCTCTGGAGCCACTGTGAAAATGGACACATCAATACAGCCTTCTGCAGAAAAGCTGACAATCTCAAAATGGTGTCGTGCTGCAATAACTGAAATCTCCTGCCAGGTTGGTGATGGTGCTTTCTAATCAACTTTGCAATGGATATTTCTTAAATCATGTTAATCCACCATTTAAGCAGAGATATCTGTTCCAGACAATGAATCACTGTACCTGGAGGGGAATATACCTGCCGTTTCCCCAGAGAGGAGGCGATTAACAGCACACGTGCTGTCAGATGAGCTAGCAGCACTGGCATTTATCACCCCAGAGCTCCTTTCCTGCAATGAAGGAAATCTCTGCTCCCTGCTTCTGGTGCAATCAGCTTTTATTTATGTAGCAGTTGTGGAAAACGGCTCTTAAAGGAAAACTGCTCCAGTTTTGCTCTCTGGGGCAGGTTTTGCTCTAATTTACATGGATGCATTTCCTGTTAGAGTTTGCTAAATGTTGAGATCTCACAAGGAAATGAAAGTGCTAAAATGTGAGTAGGCAGGATGCAGTACATGGCTTCTAGACCCACAGAACTAAACTAAACGTTGATGAAGAAGCTGAACTGTGTTTTTCATGAGCACTTCTATGTTCTCAACTCTCCTAGCTCCGAGGGACCAGCTGCTATGGGACCTGCTAGTAGCCCACCTCAAAGAGATGGCAGTCCAAGTAGAAAGTCTTGTTCTGAAGAAATTTCTGAGCCCAGGTGATTCCATTACTTTGGGTAAGAAGAGAACGACTCATTGGTAAGCTTTTCTGTTAATGTCCAAGTTAAACTTTGTGAACATTCACTGCTAAGTAACTTTTCTTTCTATGAATAAGCTGTGGTAGCTTGAAAAAGAGAAGGTGATTTCTTGGGCTAAACACCTAACCTGCTGTGTACACACAGCCATAACCTGAGCTGGTTTTCTGTTTGCTAGCTCAGGTATTGACACCAGTGTTTAAAGTGCGCTAACCATGCAGGTCTTCAGGTGACCTTTGCAACCACTGTGGGCTTCTGTGCTGGCTCTGCTGTGTCCCACTTGCATGCAGCCCAGCCATCCTGGAGACCGATGCATGAGCTGCAGCTCCAGAAACAGTGACGCATAGAGATATTTCTCTGAGAAGGGACTTCAGAAGGACTTTGAGTCCCACTCCAGCTCAAAGCAGGGTTGACTCCTAAGTTAGGTAATGTTGCTTATGGCCTTGTACAGCTGAATGTCTCTAAGGCTGGAGATGCTCCAGTCTCTCTAGGCATCTGTTCCTAGGCTGAGCCATTTTTTTTTCCCTCTCCAACCATGTGTAATTTTCCTTGCTGCTGCTTGTACATATTGCCTCTGCCCATCTGCTGTACACCTTCAAGAAGAGTTTGGCTCCACCTTCTCTGTAACTCTCTTTCAGATAGCAGGAGACTGCAATTAGGTCTCTTTCTCCAGGCTGAGCAGACAAGCTCTCTCAGCCTCTTCTCTTGTGCTGTGTACACCAGTCTCCTGACCATTCTGGTGGGATTCTGCTGAACTTGATGAACATTCAGTGCCCCTCTTACACTGGGCAGCCCAAAAGTGGACGTAGTACTGCACATACTGTCTCCATAAAGAGAAAGGATCCCCTGCTTTGACCATCTGGCTATGCTGCAGCTCACAACAGCAGGCCAGGATGCTGTTGGTTTGCTTTATTGCCAGGGTGCATTGTTGGCTCTCGTTCAGCTTGCTGCCCATCAGGACGCCAAGGACCTTTTCTTCAAAAACGCATTTACAGATTCTAGGAGTACACTTAGGATAGCTGCCAGGGAATGTGCCCCTGCAAATGTGCTGCACCTATTCTCTTCAATTTTGGGCCTTTTTAGGCTATCTCAATTTGGCCTCTCAGAAATGAAGTAACCTCCTCCTTCCCATGCTTTTTGCTAGATACTCTTTAATTCTTTGTCTTTGGGCTTTCAAATAACAGAGGCCAGTCTCCTAGGTCTCCTAAATAGACAGATAACTCTTATTTCCTCATGCAGTCCTGGAGGAAATGAACTGCCCAAGTGCGTGAACTGATGTGGAATCTAAGAAAGAACCCAGTGTAAATGCTAACAGGCATCGACCTAAAAGTATCCACTGCTTTTACTGATGCAGAAAGAATGACACACAGCTCTGATAATTTGTCTCGTGGTGAGTCCTGCCAGGCTGTGCCTGGATCCAGAGAGATTGCTGCATTTTCTGGTGGTGCGAGAAGGAAAACAGATAACATGGAAGTGCGGGACATGCAAACAAATCTTGTTTTCATATAAAAATATCTTCAGCTGAAGCCACAGTTAGCTACAAGCAACTATCAACCAACATTGGTCGATAGACATTTCATTGTGGATGCCTAATACTAGTGAGTATATCCATATATATATCTCCATGGTATGGTATCTGTGTGAATCTGTTATGCCTGAGTCAGACTGCTTGCTTTTGGCCTCGAACTTGACTTCAACTTGGTTACGTTTGCTTAAGGCGTGGCGAAAGCTGCCCTATAAAGGAGAACAGATAGTGCCAGCCTGTCTGTCACTCTGTTGGTGTTGGCTGGAGAGTTACAACGGAGGCGTTGCAGGTAAAACAACACTTTGCTGTTTTACTTAGTACAAGATGAAGCAGGTGAAATACAAGTAATAGTGCTGGAAAAGCACCACAGACACATTGAGAAGAATTTGTCTTGGAGAGACAGAATAAATTAAAGTCCCCATCCTTAATGTTACCTGGAGGGAAAGAAAAGATGAATTTGCTGTCCGAGAAAGAGCCTCATAGTAAAACGGTAAGTTGTCAGCAGTAATTGGATGAAGTGGGAGTGGAGATCCTAAGATGAGGAGGACTCTATAGTTACTGTAGGCTGCTGTTAAATGAGGTGGAAAAAAGGTATCTGGAACTGTCCTATGCTATGTATGCAAAATGAGGAGAAAATTGACTTAATAAATAGCCAGAAGGGAGTACTTCACAGACTGTTTGGAGCAGAAGGTCATGCAAGATGCCATTGGGAAAGTATTCTGCTGGAGGGCTGCCAAAGCGCCTGGCTTTGGTTTTGATTTTCTGAGGTACTCAAGGCTTTCACACATTGTATGTGCAAGAAGCTCTTGTCCATCTGGGGTTTGGGACACCCAAGTTCAGGTCCCTGCTCTGCCTCTGCAGTTTGCTGTCACTGGGGGCAAGCTGCTGCAAAGCAGCACTCTTATTTGTTTTTTCTCTGAAGGCAAGGAGAGCTAATAAACTCATGCCTGCCTTCATTATAAGGCAGTTCTGGAACTGGCTCCCTGAAGGTTTTACAATGCTCCAAATACATGAATGACAGGGTCTTAGAGGGAAAAAGTGCTTACATTACTGTAGCACATGTTGAATGTTATGGGTGAGATGAAATGCACATGGATAGTTTGGGGTGTTTGAGAGGAAAAGGGGGGGAGAAGGGCTGCTGGCTTTGTGGCTTTTCTGATATTCTTTGTAGTATTTGAGAACATTCAGCTGCTTTTCCCAAAGTACAGAAACCCAGCTGAGCTAACATGTAATGGAAATGTTTTGAGAAAATCAGTGGAGAGGAGAAGGTGGATAGTTCAGCTATGAAGTAGACACATGTTTCTAATTGCCTATTTCCAGTTTCTACTCAGTGAAAAATACCAGAAGCCATTGAAGGAAATTATGTCTGTACTCTGACAGTACATTTGCTACCATTGAGTATATGATTATAATAGTTGCTTGACACCTTTCATGAAAGATGGAGGGAGACGTGACACACCCTTTGCCACTGGCTTTTAAGGTGTTTAATGCAGGATATGGTGAGTGCTTGGGGTTCCCAGGTTTGTTTCTGCAGGGATCACCAAGTTTTTTACTCTGATATCCTCAAGGACACCCCTTTCCTTCCCATCCCTTCCAACTGTCACACCTGATCTCTTTTTCTCCTTCTCTCTGTAGCTTTTCCGCTTCTTCCCTTCCCTCCGTCACCCTTTGTCATTTGACCCTCGCTCGCACACAGTCAGCCACAAGAAGGGTATCTATCTGCTGAGAAGGAAGAAGGACCAACAAAGAGCAATGTTAGGTGTGATTCCTTTCTCCATTTCAGACAAGCAAATGTGTTGGAGGGTTTCCCAGGACTAAGTAAATACATGTTTAACTGTTTCTGAATAATAATTTCCTTCTTTAGTTGAGAGTCAGTATCTTGTTTTTCTCCAGAGTTTCACAATATGTCTGAACCAGCTTTTGTGTTTGAAATCCATCCTTCCTTCCTTACCTCACGTGGCAGGGAGTCGTCCAAGGGCAGCACCTCTGAGACTCATTGCATTATCACTTCGTTCCTTTATAATCTTTCTGCCTCAGAGTTCAGTAACGGAAAGAAGCTTCCCAAGCAGGCAAGCAGTATTCTGCTTTAAAAGCTGTTGTTATCTTTGCTGGTGGTGATGCACCCGTGAGAGCCAACCTGTGACCAGGGCTCGGGATGCTGCTCCAAAAGAGGTGGCTGGCAGAGCATGCTGGTGTGGACAGGACAGTGCTAGCCAGGCGTGTGTGAGCCCATGGGCTCCCTGCACAGTGGCATGGGCAGATATAGAGCTCATATATTTGTGCACGTGTGCCCCCAGGCACAATGCTGATGAAGTTATTCCTGCAAGGGAAAAGTCGTTAAGTGTACTATTTTCTTCAGTCTGGTTGCTAATTTATTCCGGATATGTTAAACAACATAATTAAACACACACACACACATGCTAAAAACTCTTGTTCTCTGTCAGAAGAGAGGGAACGCGTGTCAGACCCAGCCTTCAAGCTCTGTTAGTTTTAATTTGAGTTTTGGAATTAGTAATCAGTTTTGCTGGAACACTCTTGCAAGAAATAGATCTTAGCATGCATGGGGCCTGGGCACAGTTTCAAATGAGTATTTGTTAAGAAGAAGCCATTCCCTTGTCGTGTTATGGTACATTACATGAGATTTATTTCCATTGTATTAAAAAATGCAAGCCCAAGGGGAATGTTCTCTCTTTTTGTTGGCTGAGGGTGATTTCTGAATTCCATCTGATTTTTTGTTTCTTTTTTTTTTTTTTGGTGGGGGCTTTTAATTAAAACAATGAGATGCAAAATTCCCTGTTTTTCTGTGATGTTGTTACAATGCCAGAAGGCCAAGTGACTTGAAGCATTGAGAGAGGTGTTGACACTGGGTAAAAAGTGTGTAAGGGGGTGAAGGACAAGGGTCTATCACACCTTCAGTGTGCTTGGTCTGTGTTTTTAACGTGTGAGTGATTCACAAAAAAAATCTGAAGCTTTGCTCTTTCTGGGGCCATCTGCTCTCTTTGTACCACACCAGGAACATATCAGATCTATAGATAAGTTTGCTTGGTGGGAAGAGCCCTTTCATCTACTAAAAATTCTTTTTCTTTTTTTTTTTAAGTTATGGCTTCTGGTAGATTGAAAGTGAAACTAAGTGACTTCAGGCTAGAAATCAGCACAGTGAAGTTAATTAACTGCAGGACTGGCTTGCCCAGGGCTTGTGGTGGATTTTCCAGTGCTAATTAATGAGAAAGTACATCTTAAGTGGAAGCCAAGAGGTAGGGGCAGGAATCGCTGGATCAAGTGCAGGAAGCCAGAAGATGTGATCATGGTGATCCTTCTTGCCCTTAAAAGTCTGCTACTACAGGGCTTCACCAGGGGCTTCTCTTTGCATAAGGAAGGGGAAGTACAGCTCAGGACAGTTAAAATTTTGTTTTTATTAGGGCAAGTGTAAATGAAGGGTGAAAACTGGCAGGGACCTTGAGTTGCATTTTGATCCAGCAACACGTAACTTTGCATGACAAAAGGTGTTGGAGAAACCAGGAGGCAAGGCAGCCTGCGCAACCTTCCTGCTACTTCTCCAAACTGAAATCCCGAACAGAGCTTTTTAGCTGAAGGAAGATCTCCAGGAGGTGGTGCCACAAGTGTGTGTCTCTCTGTACATCCACATATCTCTAGGGATTGCATTTGAGAGCCCCTACTCTGGTTACGACAAATGGTTCTTTTGAAGCTCTGGTGCCACTGCCTGTCCAAACACACGAGTTTTCTGCCTTTCTGTGCCCTTCTCCTACTTATGTCCCTGAACACCTTCCACAGTCCAGCGTCTCCATGGATGATGCCCTGCCTCCCTTGGGAAAAAAAGGATCTTTGATGGTAGGAGTCCTGCTGTGCTCTTTGATGAGTGTAAAGGGGACAGAGTCCTCAACAGAAGATTTTATCTCCTGAGTCCTTCCCTAGCTGTGCCAGAAGATGTATCAGCAGGTCTGTCAAGTCTAGGTTTTCACTGCATGTGTGAAATGTTCATTTTTCCCAAGCGAATTTAAATACATTAACAAAGAAGGATTCGGACATACTCCAAAGTGGAATAGCTGCAGATGCCACACAATGACTGCCTAGTTTAAATACGAATCTACAATTCAGATCTGTTTAAATACTGGCCTCCGAATGAATTACTGAGTCCAAAAACCTCAGACCTTGGTGTACACTCCTGTGACCAAGTAGTGCAGGTGGGATCCAGGTCTGGATGTTTCAGCTTAGACCCACCTCAGTGCTGTAGTGTTAGGGAGTCTGGTGGAGCATCTGTAAGCTGGTAGGAAGCCACCCTTTAATCTGTCTGTGGTCTTTGGAGCAGATCCCAAGGAAAGGCAAGTCTCTGCCTTCTTTAGGTCTCACAGGGAGTGACTGTCAAGCACTTACTTGTGGAAATGAAATAAACTTTAAAAATGCCCTGGGCATAGAGGTAATCCATGACCAGAAAAGTCCTGGGTACCTTTGAGTGGTCCCCCTGCTCACACCTGCCCTCCTCCCCTGCGTCTGCAGCTCCATCCGCTATGTTCACTTATGTTGCAGATGTACCTCAATGCTAACACAGTGGCTTGCTAACAGCTTTACTCTCTGTCCTCAGGGAAGACTCAAAATTGAATTTGTAGCAGTGACAGCACTAGTTTAAGATAAACCAGTTGGGATTTGACGACTACTCTTTCTCCAGGCGTTTCCAGCTAATAAGGATTTTGTCACTGTGACTGCCCTCAGCTTTGCAAGCTGCTGCTCCACAGTCCTCTCGGGGCGGGTGGTGGGGAAGGTGCATTCCTACATGCTACTAAGGCACTACTTTGGATCAAGAAACTAATGGCAGTCCATGTCTCTCCCTCACAGGAAAGAGGCACGATGCTCGCCCCTGGCTCTGCTCTAACGTTAGAGCAGGGCTGGCAAACAACAGGGGCAACAGGAAGCCTCCAGAACCTGAAGAAGTTTAATAACCAGGACTTCAACCGCCTGCGAGCCTTGTGTCTGAGGCAAGAACTGCTTTTTGAGGATGCCACCTTTCCCGCTCATGTCAGCTCCATTGGTCCCAACCTGCTCCCAGAGGATAAGCTGCGGCGAATACAATGGAAGAGGCCAACCGTGAGTTATACTATCTGGGGCTGTTCATAGCCCTGCTGCTGAATGAAAGAGCTGATGGCCATGGGCGAAAGGCCTTCACCTTGGGGAAGGAGGTCTGTGCTAAGCAGGGAGGTAGACCCCAAGGGGAACACTGGAGTGTAACACTGCAAGGAGGGATCCTTCCTGTGGGCTGTGTGGAGGAAAGATAACCTCTGTAACATTAATGATTTTGTTGGGTATACTTATGTAGGAAGTGTGTTTCTACCTGTGAACCTGACCAGAACTGGTGTTCCCACTTTGGCCTGCTTCTAGAGGACTTTTTGCAAGCCTGAAAAGATGTCAAATTTTGTTAAAGATCTCTGATTTCTGTAATCCAAACCACTGACTCAGCAATATCTGTTTTAAAGTAATTGGAACAAGGCATGAGATGAAGTATGTTTGTCTGCTGATTCCCAGTTGCAGTTTAATAGGCAGTTGTCATCATCTGGCGTTGTTTAAATTGGGAGGTAGAATCACATACTCAGCTCTTTTATCCTAGGACCTAATTTAGGGAATCTTTCCATGGTCAGACTGAGCTTTATAGCACTGCTGTGTACCATTTGTTGCTGGTGCAGCTACTGGATTAGCCCTGCGCTGCCCTTTTGCTGGGTTTTGCTGAGCCCACCACTAGTGCCTGGGGCCTTTGGCTTCTCTGGGCTGGAGCAAACCAGTTCATCTCCCTGCAGACAACCCCTGGGGTGCAGAGACAGTAACTGTGAGACTGTAGAGACAGGACAAGACAACTGGAAAGGATTTATCTGGGCGGCAGATGCAAGTAGGGCAATGAGGGTACGCTGAAGCCTGGCAGCGCAGTGGCCTTGGCATAGCAGCAGAAGAGGCTGCTGCTAGCATGAATGTTGAAAGCCATTTGTCCCAGAAGGGAGGCAGGCTAGCCCAGGGAGCCTTCATAGTTGCTAAGTGTGCATGCCTGAACAGAGAGACAAGAAGCCCCAGTCCTGGTGTAAAAGGAATGTGACGTGGTGAAGTATCAGATGGAGCAGAAGCTGCAGCCTGGACGCCAACAGTGCTGTGGCTGCAGTGTTGCAGTGATAGGGATGGGGTCCTAAGGCCTGAACTTCTTACTACTCACTGCTGCAGCAGGACCTGGAAGTGTCAGAGAAATTGTATGTGCAGAGGTATAGGCACTTCCAATCTGTGTTAATATTTTATCACATGGATGGGTACATGTAGAGGTGCTGGGTACAGATATCTCAGTGTCCCATGTGGAGCTGCTACGAAGGGATCATTCTGCTCTGCAGTAGCAGCTCCTACTACTGGCTGAACATTAGGGCTTCTCCTCAGGCGGCCTGTCTTCAAATCTGGGTCCACTGAGAATGTGGCTGGTGCTGGGTTTTTTTGCACCAGCACTTTGCTTAAAGGTTTGTCGCAGGTGGGGGTTATCCCTCTTGAAACAGCGCTTATAGTAGAAGAGTAACTAAAAAATGCAAAGGAATTAGTTGCCAACATTTCCAGACTAAGAAAGACAAAGACACTGTAACTAAGCATTAGACTCACAAAAGACAAACATGGATATTAGAAAGGACTCTCAAGGGACTTTTAAAAGATGAATAAACTGGAATAAAATGTTATGGTACAGTTCTGTTAAGTATTAACCACCCTGGTGTTTTTGCCATTTGGGAGTAGCAGAGAAATGTAGGATTTCAGAAGCATACAAACTGACTTAGAAATCCAAATACCACTAATTTTGAGGCACTGCAGTGTGGGATGAACGTCTATCCTACTTGAATATCCTGAGACTTATTTCACATGAAGAGGAAATGACATACCTTGCCAAAAGCAGAACCTGCTGCTGCCAGTGCTTGAAGTTTTTCAGGTGAGGCAAGTGTTGGAGAATCCCATTCCATTTTGCTGAAAACATGAAGATTAAACTGATGTGAATGCAAGTTTTTGTGGAAGCCGTTTCAAAAATTTACAGAGGTCCTCTCCTTCCCAGCACGTCTGTGTTGAAAATTTTTTTTTCAGCAAGCACTACACAATTTCCAGCATCAGCCCACCAAATTGACAGAAACCAATTGTTTCCAACAATTTTCCAGAGTTTTTTCAGGAAGGAGTGGGATGAAAAGTAATTTGCTTTGCTAGAGTTCTCCTCCAAAAAAGAAACGGTACACTCATGGCCCAGAGTTCATGATGCAAATACTGAAAAGCCTTTTCGTCTCTTACAGAGGTTAAGACAGCATCACCAGCTGCTCTTCTATGATGTACTCAAGGGATAAAAGCTGTGATTTCCAGCTCAACTGGCTAGTTCTGAGGAGAAACCCAGGATGTCAGTGCTGAAGAAGGCTCCAGTTAGTTTTTTTTTCCTCAGTTTGACCAAAATTTCCACCTGTAGCTGTTTCCTGACCAGCCAGGCTTTGTCCTGCTAGATAAGACGCAAGGTAAAGTGCAATGATGCCAACTTCCTGGGGGGCCCAACCAGAAGTTCTCAAATGTCACCACAACACCCATGTTGTGTCATGGTGACATCAAAGTGTCTCTGTCTCCTGCCAGAATGAAGCAGGGGCAGGAGAAGTTGCTAAATAGCAGTGGTTACTTTTCGTTTATAGGACTGTAGATGTTTTGAGTCAAGGCTCAGGAAGTGAATAAAGCTGTATTTGCGCTTCAGATGTCCTGTAAGGCCAGTGCTGAATAAATTTTCTCTGGGAGTCGGTCCCTGGGGACAAAGAGGGAAGGCTGCAGTGTTAGGAGTCAAAGTGCCCAATTCCTCAAGTTTTTCAGCTGGGCACCTTTCACTCGTACAGGAATGTTTGTAAAGGATACATGTGGCTCAGTACCTGCGTGTTTACGCTACCTAAACTACTTGGCAAAGAGATACCTGTAATTTCCCCAAGGGAGACTGTTTCCTACCTGAATACATCTCCCAGAGAGTGGGCGTTGTTGCATCCTGCTGAGAGAGCATGGCCAATTTAACCTATATTTTTCTCAGCCTCCACCATTATCTCCCTCTGACAATAAAATAATTTTACTGGAAATGTACCTGTAACAAAACTGGCATCTTGTCCTAACAATCTCTTAGCCTCCATTTTCTGAGTCATATAGTATCTGGTTATTTAAGTGGTAGATAGCAATTATAACTGCTGTCATTGTTCCAGATCCAACTGAGCAGTTGAGCAACATGCTGCTTCTATTTTACCTTGTACATTGTCAAGAGAATTGCCAATTACATTTAGAGTTTGGAGTCTTCGTATCTGGGAGTAATGTATAAAGTAGAGAGAAAACAGCTTGATTTTCAGACACCACTTGCAGTGGTGACAGTCAGAAACAACTTGTTTTGACTTGTAAAGTGAGCTGATATAATATGGGAGTCCCTGAAGGGGGAGGGGGATCCAAAGCCCCAAGACAATGTTTGAAATGTCACTTTTCCTAATTCTGCAGTAGTTGCAGTTTCCTGTGAGATGGGGACTCAATCCCCAGGCCCTCAGTCTGTGTCCATTGCAACGTGTGCAATTTGTAACAGAGATTTTGCATCTGGTACTTCAAACGCTACGAGAGGTAGGGCTGGAGGTACCAGCAGAAGGAGCTCTGCAATTAACTGGTCTTTTGGTTCACCCACAGTTTTGACAAATGGAAGAGAAGTTCTATTTTACACTGAACAAAGTATTTTCTGTAGCTGGGCTTTTCTAAAGATCAGCCAAAGGGAAATACTCCTTGAAGTGTTACATCAGATTTGAAAAATAGAGATGCACCTTTAAAAATGTTCAGAGCAAGTTTTCTCGTCATTTGCTGCTTTCTTTCACACAAGCTATTGAGTGGAACAGAGGAAGTCACGAAATGATTTGCTGTTCTGGAATATGCATTTTTAATCAATTAATGTTTAGGCTAAAGATTTCACTCTGTTCTGATCATAATGAATAATACTATACAAATTATAGTATAGAAAAAGAAGGATGATCCAGGTGATGTGAATTGTGGTGGTGCTGAATGTGGAGTGCTTTACTTTTCCTAGCAGTGGTTATATTTGCAAATATGGTATGTGTGCGGACAGAGACTGCCACGTATGCAGCAGTGCCTTGGCCCTGCATCAGGGAGAGCCCACCATTGTACTTGATACTGTGCCCATTATCAATGTTAAGGATATTCTCCGATCTTTGGCACTTAAGCTTTAAAAAAAGGCTAAAATGGGCAAAGGCTGAGGTTGCTGAAGATTTCTGTCAGGGTCACAGACTGCTGCTCCTGCACTGCTCACCCATTGTCTCGTGGGGACTCTGTAGCTCCCTCATGCAGTGAGGGATTGCTGGGTGAGAGCTGGTGTAGGAGGCTTTCTCCCCTGTTTAAGGTAGGGTGTGACGCAGATGAGGCAACTGGAAGAGAGGAAAAAGCTGCAAGGTGGCTAATGGAGGTTTGAGGATCAGCATGAGTGAAATCCCTGAGTGCGTGTGACGTTACTTGTAAGGATGTGCATTGTGGAAGAACTGTCTGAAGTAGCTGACATGGGTTTCCTCTGCAGCATCACAGTCTGTTCATGGCATCAGGGCTCCTTGGGTATTTGTCTCATGTGTCTGGTGTCAGGGGACAGGAAAAGTAGGGTCTAAAGTCCTTGGAGAGAAGCCAATGAAAGAGGCTGCTTTAGCCTGAACTTGAGCAAGGAACTATGTTCCTTTAGCAGAGACTGAGGGAACCATGCTACTGCACTTAGCATCTAAAAAGCATTGGGGAAAATGGTAGACTTTGAGCCAATGCTTGCTAACTGGGAAAAGGGCTTCATCATTTGATTCAGTAATTTTGCGGAAGAACTTGCTCACATTTTTTCCTCCCTTCCTCCGTCCCTTCCCAAAGCAAATGTAACCTTCTTTCAGTGATAGAGTACCTGTCATGATTCTGCACTGCTTTTGGTGATTATTTATTGGCATTCTATTTAATTGCCAGAAATTTCCAGGAATTAACATCAACATTAAGGGATTTTGAATCCAGAAACTAAAACAAAACAGACCCTTAAAAAAAATAATTTTGAAGTTGAAACCTTTCCAGATAGATAAGCTGAGCTGGAGTTTCTACTGCGTCAGCCTTGGCCTATCTGTAGCTGGAGGGGAGAAAAAGAGAGATTTTGTTCAGGCAAGAAATCAGTCAACAGTTTAAAGTTAACCTAAAAGCTTTGCTCTGATAGCACAGGGGACAAAAAAAAAAAGGGAGTGGGAAAAAAATGTGGATTGTCACATGAGCTGCTTTAATAAAGCAAGTTATGGGAAATGTGTGGTGATGAGGCATAGTGCTGTTCTGCACTACTTGCAGGTCTGTCACCTTGGGGCCATTTTCTGGCATGAGCCAAAGCTGCTTGCCAGCTGTTCGTGGTAGAGTTCACAGCCTCAGTATTTCCCAGGGGCCACAAGGGCCTTGGATTCTGTTCAGCATTTCTCCTTGATGAAAATCAAAATCAATTCACCTTATTTTTGAGCATGTGTGTGCAATCAGGGTAATTGAATGGGAGCAGTGTTTCCAGGCTGCCATTGTCTCAGCCCTTGCCTACTCAGCTGATTGCGTCTGACCTCGACTTTAGAGTTCACATCTTTGGGTTGAGGAAGCTGCAGTGCGTCACCATTTGTTACATCTGTCTTTCTGCACAGGCTTTAGATGAGGAGGGTTTATTTGCATAGTATCTCCAGGCTCTACTGCTTTTGAAAAGGGCTGGTTGCTGGTGGGGAATGCATGCAATCCAAGTTGAGGGGAAAATAGTGCTTCTGTGATGGTCTCACCTGCTTCCCTGTTTCTCCAGCTGGAGAACCAGCTAGCAGGATTATATGGCTGTGGTGGCCACAGGGGAATAGTTGGTAACATGATGCCACTTTGAAAACTTTGGCTTGTACTGTATGGTCCAAGTGGGAGGATTCAAGACCTCTAAGGAAACTGCCTCTCTTAGGCTTGGGGTAGACAGGACTACCTCCCTTGTTGACCTCCTTTGTACTTACTCCTTTTGTTTGCAGGTGTCATTGTTTTTTAGCATCGAGCCACCCAAAGCAAACAGGTTACAGGTAAAATCTGAGCTGGTTTCTGTTTCTGCTGATTTTTGGACACCAGTCCGTCCTCCAATAGGACTTTAGTCTCATATTTGTGGGCTCTCTACTTCTGCGGAGTCTGAGAACCTCATTCCTCCATTGTGACAGCAAGCTGGAGCAGGGCAGGGGTTTTAAGCAATGGAGACATTTGTGTTGAAAACAGGCAATTAGGAATTGAGTTATTCTGCTGTAAAGCAGGGAATTGAGTTCTGGTGGTGCAAACAAACCCCGTGAGATTAGCCTGGTTCTTCTGTCTAAGAGAATGTCAAAGAAAAGCAGAGTATGAATTTTAAAATAAAATAAAATAAAATAAATTAGGTAGATTCAAGGAAACAGATTCATGATTCCCTTGAGGTCTAATAAACAGAAATCTGTGGACAGAGCCTCCAGCCTGGGAAATACTTTAGCCCCCAGTTGATGGAGAGTGGGAGGATGCATGCAAGTTTTGGCTTTCTTGGTTATCCTCTCCTGCTCCAAGCTGAGAAAAGTCATTGCAACAGGCAGAACTTCGGTGTGACCCAGCACAGCTTATCCTTTGTTCTGCCCTTCCTTGTTACTCCAGCTGGCTTATTTCTGTTAGCTATTTTGTGGAGGTTTCTTGTGGTTATGGGATGTATGACAGTGGTGTGCCTCACCCCTCTTTGACACACTGTGCCTTCAGCCCACAGAACTGCAGTACCGTGTTTGCTCCTCAATCCAGAGCAACACAGCAGTGATGCTGAATTAAGATCTGTACAGCTGAGAACATAGTTTGGCTTTCAATCAATAGCAGCCTTTTTATTTTTCTTAATTGATGTGCGTTGAACAGGGAACACTGTGGCTCACAATGGCAGAACGTATCACAAAGGTGGAGTTGGTGCAGGGGGAAGCAACACAAGTGCGGAAGGGAACGATGTGGTGCTGTGGCAGAACAGAAGCAGGTCTTGGATTTTACTGCAGGGTTAAGGTGAACTGATCAGGAGGCAGACCTGCAAAGAGTCATCTCCTGCCTCTTAGCCCTCTATGGCCTTGTGCCTGCACTCAGGTTCATGCTGGGTCAGGGGGAAGCCTGTGGGAAAGTGGCCACAGCCAGACCACCATACTGAGCAGCAGTGCAGTCAGATTGGCTTACACTGCCTATGAAATCCCACCTCAGTCTTCCAATTTTTCCCCCAAAGGGGGACTGTGTCCTTTGTATGTCTGCATGAGGCCTACATCTACACTACTGACCTCTGGTTTCTTTGGGGGACTTGTTCTTCCTTAAAAATTTCAAGCAATAATAAAAGGAAATATAGAGACAAATGCATGTACAGGGCACTGTCCTTCCACCTCTAAAATTAATTCTTCTTCTTGCCCTTTGGATAAACAGTACTTCTGTGGTAAGACCATTCTCTGGAGGATGAACTGGCTTGAACTTGAAGTTCTCTTTTATTTTGAATACATAATGAAGTCTTCAGTAGGCCGGGGAAAGCGAATGATGATAGCTTTGTCCTGAGGCGAAGAGTTTGGGGAGAGCGCTCGACTTGCAGCCCATATGGTTGCCTTCACTGCTGGACTCACAGATACTCTGAGAAGAGACTGTGTGCCTCCTTGAGCTCCCTCTTCTTTTTCCCTTTCAGCTAAAACTGAAAAGTCTTGGGGAAAATGCCACAAAGCCTTATCATAATTTCTCAGCAAAACAGGGCACTGCTTCTGGGCAGACTTATAGTTAAATCTGTGGTTTCTCTATTTGTCATGCCATTTGGGCACTAGCAAGTAGTGAGGCTTGCACATTTTGTGTAGCAGTAACCATGTGCTTATCCGTGTTTTGCAATAATAGGCAGTAGTTCCTGATGGTTTATAATGGCTGTATTCTTGCCTTTGAAGGAAGAGGAGCTAACTGGAGACTTCTTTTCCTTCCTTTCCTTCTGGTTGAGAAGGCCCAGATTTCCAAAGCACTGCAGCCATCAATGTCCTCTCTAAGCTCATTCAGAAACCCTCTGCACTTAGTTCCACACAGTATCTTTCAAGGGAACAGCCGTTCCACCACTGAGTTCAGTGATTGTGCTCTTCCAGAGCACTTCTGAGGATCTGGTCTTGCCATTCCCTACCCCTGCCCCTCCTGCCTTTGCTTCAGCTTCTGCTTGTCCCTTGCCTTTCTTTAGCCTGCACTCAACGTGCCACCAAGAGCCCATGCTCTGTGCAGTGCACCCTTTTGAAGTGTGCCCATGCTGCCTGCTATGAAGACAAGGTGAGAGAGTTGGCTACATGCAGAAGTACAAACCTCTTGTTCAGAAGTGCCCTGCCATTTCTGACCACAGTGCACACAGCAAGGAAACCTCTGCCAGCTCAGCCAGAGGCACTGGTGTCAGATCAGTGGGATTTCACCTTGTCTTTGCCTTGTGGTTTCTGCAGAGGGACAGCTGCTGAGCAGCCCCTTTTCCATGGCTAGTCACATGTTCTGTGTAGCTTTCCAGTTATTGCCGCCTAAGTCTGTGGTGAGTACACCCCGCTGGAAGCAGAGCTTCGTGTGTTGTGGGCAGGGAGTACACTGAGAGTGTTTCACTTCAGCTTTTGTGTTCTCACTGATAGCCACAAAATTGTCTGCATGCACAGTCAAGGCATGTTGGCTGGGCCTGACTTCAGATTGCGTCTTTTATTTTTTTACACAAAACTACTGGTTTCTCTCAGCAAGGAACCTGCTTAATCACTCAACTCATCCCCATTTGAGGGCTGGAGCACCTCTGCTATGAAGACAAGGTGAGAGAGTTGGGGTTGTATAGCCTGAAGAAGATAAGGCTCTGAGGGGACCTTATAGCAACCTTCCAATACCTGAAAGGAGCCTATAAGAAGGCAGGGAAATATCTGTTCACAAGGGTTTGTAGTGATAGGATGAGGGGTAATGGTTTTAAGCTAGAAAAGGGTAGATTGAGATTGGACATTAGGAAAAAATTATTTAATATGAGGGTGGTGGATCACTGGAACAGGTTGCCCAGAGAGGTGGTGAGGGCCCCATCCCTGGAGTCATTCAAGGCCAGGCTTGATGGGGCTTTGAGCAACCTGACCTAGTTAGAGATGTTCCTGCTTATTGTATGGGGGTTGGACTAGATGACCTCTAGAGGTCCCTTCCAACCCAATACATTCTATGATACACTTGCTGGGGAGTCGAGCATCTTGGTGGGCAATAGCGTGTCTGCTGAGGCATCTAATGGGCTGACATTTCAGCCAGTCCCTGTAACAGGTTAGCAAGATCCACTGTGCACTTAAGAGCTTTATCATCCCAGCACAGAGCATCAGCCCTTTCCTCAGGAATCCCATAAGAGACGCAGCTGCCTTCCCATTAGTTTCAGGCTCATGTTTCTACGTGGTGGTTACCTCCATGACAGCTACACATTGCAGCACATCCATCAGAGCCCAGCCACCTTGCCTGGAGCATCTAAGACTTCAACAGCCTCAGAAGTAATGAGGGAACAAAAATACCGATTTCTTTATGCTGTTGGTTTTCTAGGATGATTATTGGCAAATCAGACACACACAAAGGCACGATCCAAGTTCAGACCCTTGTCGAGCAAGTTACTCTTTCCTGCTTGTGGGAGGTTTTGAATTCACCCAGGTGAGGGAGGCAAACTGCTGTCAGGGAAATAGAGACAGGGAGAAAATAAAGCTGGGACAGCTGTAGAGGGGAAAGGAAAAGGGCTAAGTGCAGCTGCTTCCCTGTACAATGGCCAACTGCTGCTGGTGGTGACCACCACTTCTTAGGCCTGCTCCCATGATATGGGCAAATCTCTTAATGTGAATCCCTGAAGTCCTGGGATAGGTGTGGATGGCTGCATGAAAACATCTGTCAGGGAAGATGCCTGCTCAGGCTGCTTCCTCTGGAGTCGGCAGTGCTGTGGGAACATGATCTGTCTGCCAGCCTGGAGAAGGGATGTTGTGTTGCATCTTCTCCTGACAGGGAAACTTCTTAGAGGGGTTTGATCACCGTGAAGCCATTTCAGAAAACTGACAGCATTTGCTACTGCTGAGCTCATGCAACCGTGCGAGTCACGAGTTCTGTTGTGCGCTGGTCTCATTTTTGTGCAGCATGTCAAATCAATTGGGGAGAAGAAATGCCAGGGCCTGCTTAAGGAGGAGTTGCTGTATTATTTTTCTTACTTGGATGTTTTTTCTCCCTTTTATCTCTTCATTTTCTTAGACACGTGGTGACTTTCCTACTTAAGGCTGATTGCTCTTTCAAAATAGAGCCTTACCCAGTTGTGGGGGGGGGGTGCCAAGGGTTACTCACAGGGGATGCTCAGGCCATTCCTCCCTGAGCACTTTGATGCCCCAGACCAATAACAAACGAAAGTGGGATAATGGTTGACGTTTCTGTGTGCAAAGCCAAGCTGTGAAGTGTTTCCTCCTTCACTGCCCAAGCAAGACTCTCAAGGAATGCAAGGAAAATTCTCCCTGAATTAAAAATAAGTCAGCCAGGACTATGGGATTCTGCAGGCAGATATTAAGCTTTCTTTCTATAGCTTCCTCACCAGAGTGATGAAAAGCAGGCCAGGCTGATCTGTCTTAGTCCTGCATAGAAACACAAAAGGCTCACAGAATAAAACCTTCCCAGACCCAGTGCTGAGATGAAGTACAAACCCTGCTCCACTTTGCTTGGAAACTTCCATGTCTCTGCCCTACTCTTCCCCAGGAAACTGCATTATTTCACAGCCATGCTCAGAGCCCTTCTGGAAATGTGTTATTAGTGTTAGAGAAACCCAAATGAAAACTCAGTGAGCACCCAGCTACACATCCCCATACCTAGGAATACTTGAGCAGACTAAGGAGTCTTGAGTATCTCCTCTGGTTTTGTTGGTGGCAGGCAACAAAACACCAGGGTTCAAGAGAAGTAGTTTTCAGCTGTGGAAGAGGTAGGCAAGCAAGGGTCTTCAGGGGCAGGAACACGCTGCTGGCAAAGACTGGGTGCTCACACTGCCCTTTATGTTTTCTTTCTTCCAGGAACTTCAGAGAAATCCTTATTTGATAGTGGATGGAGTTAGCAGATTTGATATCATGCAAGGAGAAATAGGTAAGGTCATATTCTTGTTTTGGAAAAGACTGGCACAAAGCAATAACCTGTGAGTTTTTTGCTGTGTTCTGAGTGCTTAGTAAGAAGACGTGGACCATGGTAGCTGCAGTAAGCAAGTAATGCAGGCCAATCCAGACTCACACTAGTCCACACACAATTTATTTCAGCAAATTAACAGAATTCCCAAATGCAACAGCTCTAATACCCATTACTGCTATACAGTACCTGCCCTCTGTGTAAAGACAAGCATAGAAAGAGAGGTGCAATAGATATCAGGCAGATGCTTCAAGTACAAGAGTCAAACACATTTCTGGGGTAAGTAGGCACAGCTCCAACATGTGTAGGACTGAATTTTCTTATCATCCTAATGTCTTCATCTGACTCCCAGTGTTTGCTTTCTTGTGGATAGTTCTGTACATCTACTCTGATACTTACCCAGACTTGTGGCTGCACTCCATATCAGTTCCATCTTTTTCTCCTGGCCCATAACCATATTTGTCTTTGGGAGCAGCTCTGCTCCTATATAGAAAGAAATGTCTTCTCAATTCTCACTCCACTGAAAGGTTTGAAGAGATCCTGAACAGTGTTCTGTACTGCAAGTCTCAGTGACCACAAAAGATAGGAGGAGCATGGAAGTACACAAGGATGACTGGGTGGCACCAGAGTTCCCAAAGGACAATACTAGTTAATACTGGGTAGCGATTCAGTGTATTTTGTGAAGGAAAGGGAACAGAAGAGCATTGGTTTCTTTAAACAAGCTGGTTCTTAGATGTTGAAGTCCACTCTCCTGAAGAGTTTGCTGCAGTCTATAACAGTGAATAACTGACTGAATGCACTGGATTCTTCCCTCCCTTGAGGTGACTGCTGGATGCTGGCTGCCCTGGGCTCCCTGACACTGCAGAAGCAGTTTTTGGAAAATGTTTTACCAAAGGACCAAGGATTCCAAGACAATTATGCTGGGATTTTTCATTTTAGGGTATGTATTCTCTGCTATATTGGTACTGCTCAGGCTTGGCTGGTTGGATTATATAAAAGTCCAAACTGTAGTCCCAGATCTTGATATCCTTGAATGCTGACTCCCAGATCAGGATTTTGCAGAAAATGCCAGGTTTTCTAATGATTCCTTGTGTTCCAGGTGGTGCAATCACACTTCAGGGAATCTGAAGCCCTTTTCTGAAACTTATGACTCCAGAGGTACAGATACCAGCTGTTCAGATAGATTTGTGTACATATATATTTTAGATGGCATTCTGGTGTCTGTTTTGATTTGGACAGTTTGTTATGGCTGTCAACACACCTATGTTCTTTATCTATTTGGGCTCATTTTCTGTTTCCCCACGTACTTCACTTTGCCCTTTTAGCTTGTGGAAATGGCTTCAAATTGCAAATCCTTGGAGACAGATCAGAGGAACAGACTTTTGATATTTTGAAAAGACATTTGTTTCAGAGGAGAGGAACAGGACTTTTCAGTAAATCTCATTTTCTACCAACTCTTGAAATTCTCTGAATCTTCCATGAGGGCGACTGCGTTTGTAAATGGCAACCCCTGCTTGCTTGTATTTGAGTCGACCAAATATCTTGTGAGATTAAAAGCACTTGCAGTACCATTAAGCTCCAGAAGCTAAACTGGTTGGAGAGAGAATCAGTATATACTCAGTCATTCATCACCCCCCTTTTTTCACAAATCAGTTTCATTATATGCAATTCAGTACCAAGCAAAGAGCTCTGGCAGTGAAACTTCTTTGACCCTCAGGAGCTCTTGTAGAGCAGCACCAGCAGAATTATCTTGTGGGCAGTCTAAATTTTGCTCTGTTCCTTTGCTGCTTGGAATACCAGATGTTTCTGTCTTGGCCCATTTCCAGCCTGCAGAGGTGCACTGTTTGGGATAAACCAGCTGAGGGGACACCAGTCTGCTTAAAACACATTAAAAGGATGCAAGATAGGTTGTCTTTCATGAGAGATTTGAGAAGATTAGTTAGGAGCAATCCTTAAATCTTAAGCAGTATAAATACCTTATAGTATTTGAAAATGTTTTCCCTGCCATCTCATCTGCAAATCAATAAAACTGTTTCTGGCTTTCTTTGAGCAATAAACCCTTGAGAAAGCGACTCTGAATGGAAATGCTTTTTGGCAATGCCTTTCAATTATTCCATCAAAGATATTTTACTGCCATCCACAGGCTAAGACACCAGTCCTCAGTTCAGTGAAGAATTGCAAACATGGCATATCATATGCTAATATAAAAATTTTAGCTTATAACTTTTTTTCACCTCTTTGGATCTGGAGTGTGTTGCCTCTCAGGAATACAAAGAACTGCTCCAGTCTTTCTACATAACACTGGCTGTTTGGCTGCAAGAGTTAAGGGTGTTAAGCTCTTCATCAGCTGGTGATGGGTGATATTTTTATCTAGGGATTATTTATAATGACATAATTTCATCAGGAATTAAGTTAGTCCCGTGTTTGTATAGGAATCACTTCCTCTGGCACAGAAACTCTGATGCCTGTGAGGCAGGGTGTGCCATGCATTCTGACAGTGAGCAGCAGCAGCTCAGCCTGGAAAAAAACCAGAAATATTCTGCAGGGTCTACGGGGGGTTACATCACAGTGCATCAACTTGAAACGGGGTATCTGCCCTGAGTGATCGTGTCCCTGGTCTCAGAAAGAAACTGATGAAATCTCTAAAGACCGTAAGTGATCATGACCTCAGTTTCAGGACAAATCCAAAAGATGTATTCTAAATCATGCAAAAGAGAGTGGTTGAAAGGCATGGGATTTCACCTTGCTCAGTTCCAGAGCTGGATTTCTCTAAGATCCCTGTCAAGAGAGGAGAAAAAAGGAGGCAAAATAACCACACAGTATTCCCCCTCCAACCAGCAACACCCTAGGCTTGTTGTTGTCATCTTGCAACTGTCCGTTTGTTTTTGTTTTTTTTTCCTCCTCTTCTAAGCCCATGAAAAAAAAGTCCTGATTTAAAAGGGTCACCACAAATGTAGAAGCAAAATACTTCCCTCTTTGCAGGGAAGGCACCAGGCATTTAGGCATCCCTGACTAAATACGGATTCTTTTGTTTCATTTACTGTCATGTTCCCAGATGCAGTACTTTAAATCCTGAGAATATAAAGAAATGTCAGGAAGCCAGACTCTCAAGGAAAAAAGTGAAGGCATTGGCCTTCTCTGAAAGCATATGGAGGCAAATGGCTTCTCCTACACCACTCTTGCACTCCTAGAGTGTCCTAGGACTTTCCCTGATGTTTCTCATTCCCATTGTGGATTTTCCTGTCCTTGTGAGCTCAGATGAGACCATAATCTGAAAGTCTGTGGCAGGTCTCTTTGTCCAACTGTAGAAAAATACAGTGCTGCATTCCAAAGGCTTCCAAGCTTGAGCTCCCTACCAAAGATGACCAGGGAACTTGATTTTTGGAAAAAGGTCACTCCGGGTTTGGACTGTGCGTTAAACTCCACAGCTGGTTCCATATTGTTCTTCTTGTTTATCTGTTGTGTTTGCACATGAAGCACCATGGGGAGGTGTGGCTGGGTGTCACACCTTTTCTCCATACAGACATGCTTCTAGGTGTTGACTGGTGACAGGAAGACACATTAGGTGACCGAAAGGACAGCTCCTTTTGGACTGTCCTTTTGCTTGTCTCTCTTCTAGGCAGAGGACAGCCAGTGGCAGGTTTTCCCTTGAATCCCATCCTTCCAAAATCAAGCAAAATCCTCAGACTACTCCTTGAGCTGAGGTTCAGAGAGTCCAACCCTGGCACCTCCTGCCACCACTAATGTAAGAAAGTGAGAGGCTGGGGTGAGGCAGAACGTAAGTAGGGTCAAACCTGCTCTCAGCTTAGCAGACTAAGCTGCTTTGCTGCTGGGCAGATCTGATCTTGTGCTTTTCTAACAGAACAGCTCATTTTGGGGTTTTTCATTGACTGAAACCATTGAAATAAAATCATGCTAGACTAAATCTATTGCTGGCATACTTCCACTGGAGTCCTTAGCATTACTGCAAATAAGAGCTTGGCCTCTTATGATTACGAATCATGCTAAGCTACATTAATCTGCTAATGACTCTGGAAATGGCTCCTTTAGTTCATCCCCACAGATCTCTTTCCCTGTCTTCTCCCTTGAAAGGTTTCATCAGCTGTATTAGCTGGAGAAACACCTGCTCTGTCCACATGCTGGAGAGACCGCCTGCATCCTCCTCATCTATCAAGGAGATGGATAACACCTCAAAACAGTCTTTAGTCACTACACTGTCCCTGTCCATGACAGCACATAAGAGTCTTAATTGAAACACAGAGGAGAGAAAATTTAGAGTCTGGATCTTGACAGATGCTCTCTGGCCAAGAGCTGTGCTGCAGGGGAAATCCAAGTGCAGCTGAGGAGTGAGGCTCACTGAACCATCTGCATGATTGTTCTTTATAATCTTGAAGGCTTGCTATCACCCGAGAATATTAGCATATTTCCCATGTTGAATGTTTCCTCCCACTTATTGCAGAACTATTTATACTCCTAAATGACTCCTCCTACCACTGGGAAATCCAGCCACTTGGTAGCTTGTTTAACGATGTGGACCATTAGCCCAAAACAGTTCAGGAGAGGACTTGCCCATAGCCATGCTTTAGATTAATTCCTGTCCTATTTCAGGAGGCTGTTGCTTGGCATGAATATTAACTTTTAAAAGAGACTCATTCTTTTCTTTCTCTTTTTTTTTAATTTAATTTTTTTTTTAATTTCCCTTAAAGGCAATATGGAGACTGGGTGGATGTAGTGATAGATGACCGGCTGCCATTCCTAAATGGGAGATACCTGTCTGTACATCCTCGAACATCAAATGAATTCTGGCCATCGTTGCTGGAAAAAGCATATGCCAAGTAAATATATCTGGTCTATTCTTCCAGAATAGCTGAATGCTTTCTATGGGTGGTTTCGGTCACTACTTCATGCAAAGCACCCAGGGAGGAGTCCAGGCTAACAGCTGTGTACATTATGCTATGCTTATGCAGGGAACCGTGGCTACATGCAAATGCAGGGTCAACATAACCTGGAGATGTTGATCTTGGGCTGAAGACCCAAAAGTACCCAGGCTAACTCTGGGTTAATGCCCAAGAGTGAAAATGAACAGGGCAATGGCTGGTGACACAAAAGGGGCTGGGCATCTCCTCCTTACTTTAAGCAAACTTCATCTCTGTTTTCCTTTCTATATTTTCCTCTGTTTAAAGCTGCAGACTAAGCAGGGATTATCTCTGTTGACAGTCACTAATCGGAGATCTTGCAGGTATCTGGAGCAGGCAATGAGAGGAAGCATGACTGAAGAACATGCACAGGCACAACACATACTCCTGTGAGTCTCTGGTCAGCTCTCACTTCACACAGAGAGCTTTGACTCTTGGCTGAGGTCCCCAGAGTACTGCAGGGTTAATAATGTCTAATAAAGAGATAATAATCTAAAAAAAAATCCTCTGAGGAGAGAAAGAATCAGTGTGGTCCCTTAGCATCTGTAACATTGCCCTTTATTAAATATGCTGAAGAAAAATTCCTGTGTGAGGGGTGGTATGAAGGGCTGGAACTTGGTACACATGCCCTACATCAAACTAGTGTAACATTTTCAATGCAGTAAAGAGAAGCTAAGAAGAGAGCTAATTATTTTGGCAGATTTGGTCAGGAATAAGCAAATGAAACGGCATCTGAGCAACTCAGGAATAAGATGCATTTTGCCCTGAGATATCTCAGAAAAGTTGACTCAGGATTCGGTATCAATTTGCTGCATAAGATTTTAATTACAAAGCAAACCAAACCTCTATTAAATTAAAGTTGCAAGCGATGCTGTTTATGAGATTCCCATTTGAGAAGTTTTTCCCCAGTGCCCATGACAAATTCTTTTCATCAGTGTAGGACAAGGACAGCCCTTCAAAATACAATTAGCAGCAGACTTCATTTGATTACATTCATTAAATACAGTGTGTATGGTGGGGTTTAACAGCATGCTGTACCTGCTCTAAGTACGGCACATTCCAGCTTATTTGCTGTCTCAATAAAAAGCACACAATAAAAAAACAAGGACTGTGTTAGCAATACTAAATTATTATCCTATTATTGCACTCTAGCAGAGTGGGAACAATGTTGTGAACGTGTTTCTGTCTTGCCTTGGGAGCGTGGGCAAATGCCTTCTCTCTCTGCTTCCTATTTCTCATTTTCAAAAGGGATACTGGCCATTTTTGTGAAGAGTCATGACAAAATACAATGTAGAAATGAACGGTTCAGCTGTTTGAACATCCACTTGAACTAGGCACCCTTGGCTCCCTTCCTGTTCAGAAGGAAACAGGATACTTCAAAATGAGATGCAGCTCCTTAAAGTATCTGCATTGGCATGAAATGCACCTTGTTATTTCCCACTGTCTGTAAATGAAACAACTGTAGGCAGCTGCTTCAGATGTGGGTGAATGCACAGGAAAAAGTCCCTCTTTGCCTCATTCATTCCACAGGGCACATGTTGTGTCTGGGCATGTATTTCAGTCATGTTCTTTTTCATTACCTGTCCCCAGTGTCTACACACTCCAGGCTTCCCATCTCGATGCACATGGTCATTTTGGAAGCCATCACTGTACATTGTTAAAATACAGTGTAAGGACTAATTAACTTTTTTTTTTTTTAAGGTTGCGGGGCTCCTACCAGAACTTGCATGGAGGCTACCTTTCTGATGCGTTAGTAGACCTCACAGGTGGAGTCCAAGTGCAGTTTTCATTGAAGCATCCTCCTCCTGATCTGGAGGAGATACTGAAAGCAGCTGACAAATCTCAGTGTCTGATGGGGTGTAGCACCCCAGGCCAGGTGAGTCACAGGGCCAGTAACGTGCCTTTCTTGGTTTACTGTGTTTGCATAAAAGTTGCTTTTATGAGTGAAAAAGAAAGTCCATAATCCCTCATGTAATGCAATAGTTACAGTTCATGGGTGCCTGAAGAGATCTTGGCGGCAGAAAGTAGATAAGGTTATGCAGTAAGGAATTATCGTGGTTTGAACCCAGCTGGCAGCCAAACACCATGCAGCTGCTCGATTGTACCAATTCCCATTCTGAATCCAAAATACAGCACTATTCTAGCTACTAAGAAGAAAAATTAGCTCTATCCCAGCTGAAACTAGGACATGAACGTAAAGGCTTTTGGGTAGAGTTAGATGGATTGGCCTGTCAGAGAGGGGTCTGTGGCTTCTTTTTCCTCGTGATAGAGTGGTATCCTCTTGCAGCAGGGCTAATTTTGGCCTCATTGCTTTGTGATTGATTCTAACAAGGCCAAAACACACCTCTGTCCTGTGGGAGGATGCTGTTATCGCGTTGTGATTTGCAGGTTACTGCTATTAATGCTGGGAAGTTGCACAAGACTTTTTGCTGCTCGGCAAGTATATTGCTAAAGGGATGCCAAGGCTCCCTTACAGGTGCCTGATATTGAGCTGTGGGTGGCAGGGAAATTCTGCCAGTGACCCTGTCCAGGTCATTCTGCAGTTGCAGCAGCTCTGGACCACTGAAGAACTTGCAAATATGTGAAGACTGTAATTTTGGTAAATTTACTGGCCTGCTTATGGCTGTAGTGGGAACAACAATCATATTCTGCTGCAGCCGGTGTATCTGAGGTACTGCTGTAGTTAAAACTAAGTCTCTATTTTTGCTATGCCCAAATGACAGTTCTGGGAGCTGATGGCCATACTTCTGCAGTGTGGTAGAGAGCTAAAAGCTGTGCTTTCTCACTTCTGCAGCTGAGGAGGAACATAGAGCTGAGGAATGGGATTGTACAGGGTCACGCCTACACTGTCACAGGAGCTGTGAAGGTAAGATCAAGGACTTGCTCCTGCCTGGTGGTCTTGCACTGGTGATCTACTAGAGGGCAGTCACACTGCTGTTCCATTCAGAGTAATTTTAATTACCTTCTTGCTTAGGAGGGACTGTTGAAAACACATGGTCCAAATTCCAGGAGATGGAAGGATTCTGGCACAATGGGAAGAGGCAGGATATCTGGATCCTGTAATTTTTTCTAATGTCAAAAATGCAACTTCAATTCATTTTTGTTTTAGAACACTTCAACAGCAAATACAGCATTTCTGGAGATTTTAATTCCATGCTGACTCTTAAGGAAAATATTTTTTCTGCCTCAAACGGGAATAGAAGCTGAAATTGTGGAATTTGTCATATGATGCAAATCTACATTTATTCAGCTCAATCACAAGCTGCCAAAAATCACTGTGTGAAAAGTAAATAAGTCGTTGGTTCAAGAACAGCATTTCTCCATCTTTTAAAGCTGTTCTACTCATGCAGAACTTCTCCTGGCTAGATATTAATATTGCTGATCTGAAAACAGGACCAATTTATCACACACATCAAAAGAAATGAAGGGATTTTTTACAGCCAGCAGTCAGAACATGGCTTACCTCAGTAAGCCAAAGTGCACAGAGGGAGAGTCAAGGGTCAGCAAGGCCAAGAAGGAAGCCAAAAAAATGGCTATGCTATCAAGCAAGATAGCTGCAATGCATTTTTAATCTCAAAACCTAAAGTACTTTGGGAAGGGGATGTTCTTTTCCCTAAGCTATTTTCTTCCACCTCCCCCTCTCTTTAATGGTTTCCTGTATGAGCTTGGCTTTGGTTCATAGCCCCTCATGCCATGGCATGCTTGGTGCCACCATCATAAGTTGGTGTGCTTCTTCTTGGAAGACGTTTGTAGCCAAGAGGCTCCAAAGTGGAAGGAAGGGGTTTGCCAGGCTCCAGAGAAGGCCCCAGATGGCTCTCTCCAAGACAGGAATGGAAGGATTCCAAATCCTATTGGAGTGAAAGCAGGCTGTTTCCTCTCCCTGCTGCTCATGATTTGGGCAGAGAGAAGAAACAGTCTTTGCCCCACCTTACAGGCGTGCCAAGGCATCCAAGGAGGTGTCCTGTGGGACAGACTGGCCAGGGGCTGGGCCTTTCTCTGAGAAGGATCTGCCATGATATTTGTTTTCAACACTGCCTATGTGCATAAGGAGAGCCAGAAACAAAAGGTTTGTTTCTCCTTGCCATTTCTAGCATTTTGGTGTCACTGGTGAAAGTGAGTTGCTTCTGGCTTAAACCAGTAACAGCAAGAGAGGAAAAGCACCAGAAACTCCAGCTGCTGGAAACCTCAGTATTGTAGATATAGAGCCATAGATTCTGTTTATGATTATCTCCCTGTCCTGACTGTTCCACTCCAGACAGTTTGGTGACCTTGCTCCTTAGAGTCAGCCTTTGCTGACTCACAGCATCAGATGTGCTGAATTTGGCACTGGACTTTCCCAAGGCTGCTGATAGTCATGCAATGTGGCAGGAATGCTGCTGCTTCCCTCTGCGTCAGCCCTTCATCTTCCTTGGGAAAGCAAAATGGGCACAGTTTTCTCCCACACATCATTCCTTTACAATGTAGCAAAAGGCACTCATTTTTAGCTGCAGTTAAATGAGATCAGAAATTAAACCAGGTCTCCAAGGTGCAGAAGAAGATCCATTTTACTACCCATCTCTTCAATTAACATCACAATTGTGAAAAGCTGTGACTGAGTTTATTTTTCTTTCCTCTTTCTAGATACGCTACAAGAATGGCTGGAAACATATCATTAGGATCTGGAATCCGTGGGGCCATGGGGAGTGGAAGGGGCCCTGGAGTGATGAGTATGACCTTAAAGTTTTAATTTCATAAGAAGAACTGCTCTTTTATAGGCTTATTGTAAAGAACCTCTGCCTTGCAACCTTTATAGTGAAAAAGACATTTATAAATCAATTAATTACAAGCAATATTTCAGTCCACAAAGCATCTTCCCACAGAAATCCAATCCAGGAAAAACTAATGCAGTGTTGGTTTTGTATGTGCTCCTCACTGGGCCTGCCTCAGGTATCCCTTTTTGTCTGTGCATGCATTTTTCCTAGTGGATTATTCCAGATAAGTCATGGATAAGTCATATCATTACCTTGATATAAGTCATGGAGTTGTCATTATCTGGAGTGCATCTACCTTCTTGCTACTTCTTCCTCTCCTGTGAGTCTAAAATTGGGAAGAGGGTGGTTAGCAGAGTCCATGAGAGTAGGGCAGTATTTTTATGCAGTATTGAACACAGAGAGATGAAAAGGGTCCTTGGTTATTGTGAAGGCAAGGTGTTGCTGGATGGCTTGAACTGATCTTTTGGATCCTGCATACAGCTTTGGAGACACAAGGACCACTTTGCTGCTTGTGTATAAGCTAATTTCTCTTTCTTGAGGAAAGGAAAGATATAGAGGAGGACTGCAACAATGTTTTGTAAGTGAATATATGTTTTTCTGGCTAGAAAGATATTCATGTGTCACTCTTACGTGATTTAATAGCCTCCCACCTCTCCCTGTTGCTAGGAACACTCACAACTACTCTGCTGAGAAAAGTCAGGCTAGTGTCTGGATGGGTTGGTGGGTGGTGCAGACATGTTTAAGACGGGGATAATAGCTCTCTGCTCAGACAGCACCCTCTCATTTTTTGTAAGAGTGAACTATAATCCTAACTGTAATTGAAATGTCAGTAGAGTACATTCACAGGTAAGCTGCATAAATCAACAAATTCTTGATTCATGCTCTGTTTATTTATCTTGAACTCTGCAGATAGTACAATTATAACTTAATTATAAACATGCTGTTTGGAAACAACGCATTTGCTGGGCTAACGTGCCCTCTACACATGAATGTAATACCAGCATTTCAGAGTGCTATGCCTTGATACCTCACTAACCTCTCCAGCATGGGGACAGGTGACTGGGACTTGGAGGGCAGAGGCAGGATTCCTCATCCCAGGGTGGGCAACTCAGAGAGGCACTGCAAAGGCACAGGGCTCTGTTTGCTGGCCTTGGCTATAAAGGTACCAAGCACAGTCCTTTTCCCAATGTGCAGTTTGCTCATCCTACCTGATCCCTCATGACTTGATAGGCTGGTAAGAGGAATGGGCTGGCCAGAGAGATGGAAAATTGTGCCTCACATCTGCTTGTGGATTTGTTCCTGTTTGCAGCTCTCCTCAGTGGGACCATGTTGAACCTCAATACAGAGAAGCCCTCCTCAGAAATAAGGATGATGGAGAATTCTGGTATTTCCCTATCGATCCTTCTGCCCATCAGTTTTTCTGTTTGCATTCATTATGAAAAAAAAGAGTCAATTAGGCAGTTCTCCGCTCTTAGTGATGGCTCAAGTCACCCTGTGTTAGCTGTGTGCAAACAGCAAAATGAAGGTTGTCCTGGCCCCATGGTTTCAGAGGAAATGAGACCTGGAGAAATGGAGCTGGCCAAGATTAAGTAACAAGCTGATGAAAATTATGAAAAGTGAGAGATGTAAAAATCCAGCTCCCTGAGATGTAGTCATTTTGTCACACTGCCCGTCCCCATAAAGTGCCCAGCTTTAACCTTGGACTGGCTGGTGCTCAAAGAGGACAGGTGGCTGAGCAGGTCATAGAGCTTGTACACTTGACTGCTCTGCAGGTGCTTGTGGTTTTTCATCACCTCTGATTACTCTCAGATTAAATCTAGTCTTTTGAGGGACATTTTTTAGAAAAAAACTATTATTATTCAGAAAGTGCACGCTTGCCCTGTGGGGCTCTGAGGAAAGCAGAGGAACAACAGACTGGTCTAAGCTAGACACTGCAGGCTTGAGCAAAGTATGAGTGCAGGGCAGGACACTGAAGGAACAAAGCAAGGTGCAGTGGCAAACGTGCTGGAGATTGCAGAGCTCCACCTAGGTACTACTGAACATGCCCTGTAATTTTCATGGGGCTTTAGGAGCAGTTAGGGCAGCCCAAATATATTGAGAGCTGACCTCTTCTGCAAGGTATCAGCCAGCTCAGCTGCAGCCTGCAGTGCTCTCTATAATCCCCTTTTAAAGACGTGAACAAGGGGAGTGAACATGAGTACCTGACCAGTGTCTCAGAATGAGAGGTGAGATTTTCTCCTTCTCCGCAGGATGTCCTGTGAAAGCTTCCAGGAGCATTTTTCCTGGCTGTATATATGTAACAGCACCCCAACATTTTTGGACTTTGGAGATCAGCGCTGCACAACATGGTCCGTGGACAGGCACATCAACATGTGGAGCCCAGCCCTTGCCACAGGCAGGAATCACTATTCCCCAGGTAACGAATGCTCACTGCAGTTACTCCATCCTCTCCTCCTCTCCACTAGTGCTTACAGTAAAACGTTCACTCTGAGCACTGAATTGCGGAAATACCAGTTGCCAGTGATTAATCCCTGCCCTTTCCCATTAGAGCACCTATCAGCTGAAGAGACAGAAACAAAGCAGTGGCACTGGCTGCTGAGCTCACACCAGAGACTTGTGATTTAGGAACTCTGGACTCAATAAATCAAAATGTGCTTGTCTGTCTTCTTTCAGCCCGTTGCAGTAGGTGTTACTGGAGACCTCATCAGACAGTGTCATCTGGCAAATATGTGGCTGATTTTACAGAGTGAGAAATACTCTGAAATTAAATGGATATGAAGTGAAATGACTGTACCACAAAGCTCTATTTTTAAGGTAGAAAGGCCTCTGAGTAGATAAGACCATTGGTTTTACCGGCTGTGCAAGGACTCTTCTGGCGTTGCAAGCTCCAATTATTAGCAGTTGTTTGGGTTTTTAAAAATTATCTTATCTTACTTTTTTTTACAGCTCCATCACTATTTGGGCTCTGTGTTTTTAATCTAAGATGGTAGCATAGGATCGGTGAACGACCTTCTTTTTTTCTGCAGTGCTGATCCCTGACTTAGCAGCAAACAGGTTTTGGCTTACAGGTTCCAGCCTCCTCCTCATAACCCTGATCGCCACATCTCAAGGGGTAGTAGCAAAGCAATGCCCATGCTACTGCACACCATGGGCACTGGGACTGAGTGAGGAGGTGCAGAGGATGAAATGAGAGGGTGTGGGCACAGCCATTTTCCTAAGAGCTGTGTTTTCCACCAGCCTTCCAGTAAAGTTCCTGTCCAAGTACAATCTGTATGAATTGCAGCTTTCAAGACACCCAACACAGCTGTATGGGTTAAAGTCTAGACTGGTTTAAGCAGATGCTGCCATCTCAGTCCTTTTTCCACAGTTTTGGGTGTTTTACTTCTTTCTTACCAGGGATGCTTCCTGTTAACCAAAACTTTCTCCAAGAAGAATCCTTTTCCCTCTGGTGCTCAACACTCTGTCTTGTCCATCGCAACCATTAACAGGAAGGAAGGGGAGGATAGCTTTGGACCATTTTGTCTTTTTCTTTCATGTGTTTATGAACTCCAAGCCACATTCTTTTCCAGCTCAGCAACCGAGTCAGGCAGCTGATTAAGAAACACTGTTTTTCTGCCTTGGGGAAAGTGTGCCATGTAGGTGAAGCAGATGTAGGGTGGGTGAGAAATCTGCATGACTTTTATGACTTTGCCAGAGATTTCTAGAGGGATTAATGTGCAATTAGTTTAAGTCCAGATGCCTCATCTCCTACTAGTAACATGGGGAGACTACTACTGTGTTGTATTGAAGGGATCTTGGAGCAGTAACTACCTATTCCTCTGAGTCCATGTAAGCAAGATCTGAAACAGTAGGCTACTACTGGGACATCTGTGTGGCTACTATTAACCTATTACCACTTTCTCAGCAGGTGCAGTTTCAGGCAACCCCCAGTACTTTTTCGAAGTGCCAGATTATGATCCCCAAACCTATAATGTAGTCATTTCACTCATGCAAAAACACGCTGAGGATATGCAGGATACAAAAAACCTGAAGATTGGCTTTTTTATCACCATGGTAAGCACAATCAGGTACCACGTAGGCACTGTTGTTTTCTGTGTGGCTTATTATACCTGTACCTGAAAGTGAGAGATGGAACTGCCTTTTAGGCTGTAAAAGGAAAGCAGTCAGTATTTGGAGTGACTTTCTGGATGCCTTCTATCATAGAACATTACAGGAAAACTAGAGTTGGGCAGGCTTAGTTTCCTTTATTCTTGTCTTAAGAGAAGTAAAGGTTGAACTTTTAGTTCTGTAACATCCCCAAATAGCCCTGGGAAACTCAGGGACTTCCCAGGTTACAAGACATGCCAGAGCAATATCCTTTGTGTCCAGTGGCACTGGTGATGTGCCTTGCTGGCCCGGCCCAAGGCATGACAGCCAACACTAGTCACGGTGCTTGAGCAGTATTCCGGGCCCAGTAGGGAAGTGAATGGCCTCTTGTTCCCCAAAATGGGCCTGTCTTCCCCATACCCCCTTTTCTGTGACAGAAATGCTATGCAAAATCCATTTACAAAATAGATGGAAGGCTTTGCCCAAGACCAGATGTAATCTACTCAGATATCTGAGACCTCCACTATAATTTCCATTTTTTCTCTTGGTGACTGTCCAGCAAGGTGCCATTTCAAGGGCAGTTGTTGTCAGAGCATTATCAGGCTTACTGAAAGCCCAATTGCTAGTGAAAATGGGTCCTAACCTTTCCCAAAGTGTTTTTGTTGTTGGCTGAGGAGGGTAGGAGGTGGATGTTCTTAACCTGAAGAATAAAAGGAAACAGAGATTGCTATGACCCTAACTTCACATTTTCCTGGTCGCTGGAGAGGTTTTTGTCTAGTCTCGGACTTAGAATAATTGGTGCCATAAGTCTAACAGCTTCTCATAAAGGAAGAGCGTGGCTTTGTAGCTCATAAAAAACAATCCCTGAGAAAGAAAAGATGTCATAAAAAGAGTTTCCCTCCAGTAAGTGGAACTCACTACCCCTATGCAAGGAAATTCTCTGCCTGATGCAGATATCAAGTCTGCAGGACTCCATGGGGCCAGCTATGCCACTCGGAAAGAGCTGCTGCTCCTGGTAAGTGGGGAATTTTCTCCTTCCAGCATCCTCATCAGCTGTCCCCCAACAATCACCAGACATGGAGGTCCCTGCACTCTCTTGCATGATGCATATCCACCTTGATTAGTTACCCATTTTGACAGAAATGACCCTCACTGAGAGGCGATGGCACACGTCTTGGGTCCCTTGACAAAATGTTGTTTAATCAGAAAGTAGGCTAGGGGACAGATTTGCCCTATTCTTGCTTTATACTTAAAATGTCTTTCATTCCCCTCCAGCTGATGCTCAGGTGCGTTCATTTAGTTTTTCTCTCTCTTCTTATGTTCCCAAGGATGGATGGAATTTGATGAGTATGTCAAGTCTGCATGACATGGCATCTGTGGGCTGTCAAGCCATAGCTCACCTCAGGCTCAGTTTGGGCTTCCAACCCTAGGTGATCTCCTACACAGGAGCTGAAAGGCAAGGCCAGAACAGACTATTTCTAGAGGCACCAGGATCACTGTGGAGCACCTGGTCAGTGAGGGAAAGGGACAGTTATACTGTTTTGTCACACCATAGCTGTTAGTAATGTAATGATATCGGTATAAATCCACACAGCAAATTATACAGAAAATATTTCCCCAAGGACACAGCCTAAATATTTTAACAGGAGAGCACATCTACCACCTCCTTGCAGGCAGCCCACCGTCCTGCTCTGGTAGCAGCAAAAGCTAAGTCCAGGAGCTAAAACCAGGGTAGGTGCATAGTGCTGTTCCCTCAGTTTATTTCCCAGTGTCTGGCCTCAGTGCCTGAGGGCAGTCAGAGGTTAAATCTTTGCATAAAGGTTTACAAGGATTTTTGTTTGCACAAGGGGAGTGCAATTGTCAAGATTCATGCGGCCTCACTCTTCCTCTCTGAACTGCTTTCCCTGCCATGATTCATTAGCAGCATCATTCATTGTTCAGTACCTTTTGAGATGCATCAAAGTGTTGCTGTGAAGTTAAAAGTGTTATCCCTTGGCAGGATTAGAGGGGAACGCAGTGCAGGCAAGGATGCAAACCAGAATGGACATATCTGATAGCTCTAGGAAGCCTTTGATTAAATATAGACGTGGAACACTAATACGTGGCTGTGGGGAAAGTTTAATGTTGTGTGATAGAGCCGAGCAATGTATAGAGGCTGATTCTTATCTCACACTGGTTTTGACTCCATTGAGATATTAATCTGCTTGTGCTTTTTACCAGAAGGAATGTGGAATGAGACCCAAAAGTGAAAAAAGGATGATACCGTTTATTTCTTTGCAGCACTGCCCATTTCTATCTGCTCAAGATCTGACCCATAATACTTGGCAGTCTACATACCTCCCAGCTGTCTGTAACAGTAGTCATCTTTTTTTTTTTTTTTCTCCCAAAATAGCAGTTTTATGTTATTTTCTCCCAAAGGCATGGCTCATAAATAACTCTGCCATGCTGTACAACCATTCTAAATGGAATTTATACACGCTGATGTATTTTGGGGAATATGTTTAGTAAGAGGTTTTTATTATGCTGTCTTTACATGTCATCATAGTAATAGCTGTTGCATTATATTTGTTTCATCTCAGCAAAAATACGGGAATAACAGATGAAAGATCAGAATATTCTGTTTTCTTATGACACTTGCTGGAAGTTTTGGGTTCTGATTCTTGAAGCATTGTCATCTAGGTGAGACGCTCAGTAAGCTCTCTGACCACTCTGAGTCACGCTAGATCTCAGGGAAGTTTTACAGAGTATTAATCCTTGATTCCTTCAAAAACTCCAGTCTGTTTAATGTTAATTGAAATTATCTTCAAAGCCACTTACATTCATTTTACCTTCTGTTTCTTCCAGTTCTTCTTCTTCCAGTTCTTCCACTCTTATGCATATTTGATGTGTCCTTGAACAAAGTCTGTCACCTGAAATGGGCTTTTCCTGCCACTGGGGAGGTTAAGGCACATTAAGATGCAGCATATTTTGAGAGAGCTATGGGAATGTAAGACTGCTGTGGGTGCACTTGTGGATTTACTTTGGTTCCTGACATGGAGGCGAGATAGCCAACTATATTTTTCTTTCAGAAGAACTCTGAAGTCCTGAAACAAATTTTTTCCCTGACTCGAGATGTAACCAGCTACTTTGTCCTGAGCCCGGGAACCTATTCCATCATTCCTGCTACAACAGAGGAGCAAGAATTTGAATTTCTCTTACGAATTTTCCTGAAGAAACAAGACTACAATGAGTAAGATGATAAGTACTCCTTATAGGCCCCAGACATAAAATGTGCCAGGATTTAACAATTTAATGTCAAGATAACTAATGTGGCAATTTACTTTTAACATACTCTGGACGTGTGTTGGGATGACACAGCTGAGAGTTAAGCACCGTGTTGAAGAGAATCAGACATATAGTTAGATGCATAGAGGTGGCCACTGCAGATCAGGGCAATAGGTCATCCGCAGCCACCAAGGGTCTCAGCTGTGGTACAAAGTGCCACACAAGTGAGCAATAATTCTGAGATATGTCCTCCCCCCAGATTGTGGGGAAATCTCTCTTTACTGAAAGGAGGACTGAGAACTTGTTTTTCTAAACAATTGTTATGTAGTTACTTATGTTATGCCAGCTGGACACTGGACAAATCAAGTCCCATTCTCGTCAGAGTGGGACCTAGAGAAGCAAAGAGCAGTGAAAGGCCTTGGTCCTTTCACCCAGACATCTCATAGTCAGGCTGGCAGGACCTCATACCCTGTGGGTATGAGAGACGCCTTGAAGATAAGTTTAGTGGAAAAATGGTATTTTAATTCATTCAAAGGCAATGATTATCACATTTTCACATACATATCTGGATGTGCTATACATAAAGAGCAAGCCTCAGCATTCAGCCTTACCAAATGACCTTCAAGCTTTCCTTCAGCAAGCTTTATAGTGGAGGTGACTGCAACTCCTACATCATAGGCCCATATCTTAATAATGAGATTGCTTTCTAGGCTTTGTCCCCAGCCAAAATAACCCAGAACCATCTAAGGCAACTCCTTAGTTATGGAAAACAAACATGAGAAGTCTGTGCTCTGGGCTGGACTGCCTTTGGCATGATGAGTCATGCACAAAACAGCCTCCAGATGCAGCACTTTCCAGGAGAGCTTCTGACCCCCATAGATCTACCTGAGCTAGGCCAAGCATTGCAATCCCCTTCCCATGGGTCTCTGCAGCACTCACCTGTAGAATAGTGCAGATGCTATAAATCTAGCATCTAGCTTGGCTGATTTCTCTACCAAAAGCAAAACACAAGTATTGAATATTGGCACTAAGCATTCCTCAGAAGGAATGATGACCCCAGCTCAATTTCAGGCAGTCTGCAGACCTTTAGAAGATGTTGCCTTTTAGCAGCCAGTGCCATTTTTATTCCTGACTATTAAACTAGGCAAAGAGAAAGCAGGTGAAAATTTTATGTGTTTCAAGGCAAGACAATGCTGTCTTCTGTGTGGTGAGGTTAGTCCTGGCATGCTCAGAGCAAGACAAGTTACCTTTTCTCTGCTGCTGGGCCCTCAGGGCTGGCTCGGGGAAGGCAGTGGCCCCAGAGCAGCCAGAGATTCAGATCTGCTCATGTTGTCTTGCACAGAAAGACCCAAGACTGGTGCAACAGGCTTGCCTGAACTGGGACAGACTGGGTGGTATGAGTGCACAGCATCTTGTGAGGCTTCAGGCTGGGTGGGTGCTCCTGGTAGTGCCTGGCTTCTGTTGCATCTGCAATTAAATGCTCTGAAAAGGCCCATTCTCTTGCAATTTGACATTTGTAATTGTTTTCTAGGAACTTGAACTCCCTGCCCAGCCCAGAGCTGCCAATGGTAAGAGTCTGTGAAAACTGGTGTAGATGCTGGTGGTAGTGAATTGTTCCCAGAGAGCTGACCATTCAGTAGCCACCTCTACTGACTTCCCTTCGTATTTCCCTACATACCAGACACCACTCTGCTCTTCTCTCCTTTCACCATCTCTCCCAGAGTTCAACTCTGGCATGCTGCAATCTTGATGGGAGAGCAGGTGAGCAGCCTGGGGTAGTGGGATACCTCTGGAGAGACAGGATTGACAACGAAGCCCTTCCTCTTCACATATGTCTTTTTTGGAGCCTGATTGTTGAAGGAAACAAATCTTAAGATTAAGCAGTCGCTCTGCTGAGCTGCCCATCTCTCCTTTTCACCTTGCCACCTTTAACACCTTGACCAACCAAATATAGCAGGGGAGAGAGTATTTTAAAAATATTACATTCTTGTGATGCCTGCAAAATGGGTATGTATCTAAAGAGGAGAGAGGGGGGAACTTTGACCTCTTTTTAAAAAGCCTCACACCTGAGAGCAGGATGCCTTCCCAATGGGAATGGCTTCGTTTAAGTGCTTGCACTCTATAAAGCACAGAAGTCCACAGCGGTGAAGCGCAAAGCCCCTCAAAATTTCTTACAATTTTCATCAGTATATCTTCACTGACATAAGTGAAACCATACTTCAAAACTGGTTGCGCCTCTAATTCAGCCAACATTTCAGCCTGTAGAGCTCAGCTGTCATCAGTGGCTGGACTTCCTTGCTTTGATCTGTGCAAATTGCCAGAGCTGGTCCAGTCCCTGCTGCTGTTTCACCAGTTGCTTGCAAAATCCTGACATTGAGAGGCTGTTATTTATAGTGGTACAAACTCAGTGCAGGTCTTTGAAGCCACAGGTATAAAGCTGCTTCAGGAGAACAGAAGAGTCCTCTCCTCATTCACTTTCCGGCCTGCAGTTAAGCCCCACTAGAGGGGTAGTGTAAATGGTGGATTATTATCTCTTTCCACTGACAAGCTGTCAGATTACTTGACTGTTGTCATTAGCCAATGTTTTGACAATGAGAAATGATGGTACCCACACTTCCTGCTCTTGTTCAGGTATTTGGGCTTCACCGGTGTGAATGGTCTTGCACAGAGCTGAAGACATTGGGACTTAGGCTTAGATTTTTTTTGGAAAACTTTATGATGTTAAGGATAGTTCCCCTTAGTACCTGGTGGATCTCATCACTGGAGGGTTGAAAAAATCACTTAACCACTGAACTGCACTTGGTCAGGTAAGGTCAAGCCTGTCTTGGGGCTGAGAAGGTACAAGAGAAAGGAAAAGTCAACTCCTGCTCTATTTTCTTGGTGACATGAATCTTCACATGCCTTAAGCCAGTGGTTTCAACCAAGGGACATCAATAAGGATCAGGCTTTCTATCTCTATACTCATGTATTGACTGGCTGAACTCCAGCCTGGATGGTCTGTCATCTTCCTTGGGCCGTAAGCTGCTTTTTCCTGATTGTACTGGTGATAACATCCAAACTATGCTTCTTCCTTCATTGCAATAGCTGTTCCTCCCTCCCAGTCCACTTTACCTTTGGGGTGTTAAAACTACAGGCTGTACTGTACCTTCCCTGTCCTCTCAAGTGCTTTTTGGATCTGCAGACTTCTGCCTCCGGTTGTTTTGCAACTGAATTATTTATGTGCACACTTTTTCTTTGATCCAGGATGTACCAAGACAGAACGAGGACAGCTCCTATAAGGCTGTCTTCCTGAGATACGCTAAGCAGGTATCCTATCTAAAATATCTTGCTGAAACAAAAATAAAAAAGGCATGTGGACGTGTAAAAAGAAAACCTGATCTACGATGTTGATACAAATCCATTTAGAAAAATGTTTTTTGGAAATGTAGCTCCGTCCTCAAGTGGATACCCTGAAAGCAGTATTGATTGATCTGCCAAAACCCCCAGAAAAATGGGACATTCAGCTGGGACAGATTTGCTAGCACCATATATCAGCACAGGATTGGAGATTTGTGGTTGTGCTGGTGATGGGCTTGCATATATGCTACTTTTTCTTTTTCTTTTTTTTTTTTTTTTTTTTTTTTTTTTTTTTTTTTTTTTTTTTTTGGCTTTGGTTTGTTTATTTGCTGAAAGCAATTAGAAAGCCTTGGGTATTCCCCCCTCTCATCAGCATAATTTTCCATTTGCCTTCACGACATCTGGAAACCAGACATCAGTCAGTATTCAAGTAATTGATTCCCACTCTTTCAGAGCCAAACTCTGTGTGTTCACAGGAGATGCTTTTAATAGTTTAACGAAATGTTATAAAGAACTCCTCGACTTAGTGAAGAGGAAGAAGAATCACTGCCAAAAGTCCTTGCACGATGGACCTCTTGCAGTTAATAGTTCTATCAATGCATGAAGGTGAAAATGAACACAGGCTGCCATGCTGAATGCCCTGGGAGTGTCTCAGAGGGAAGCAGTCAGGATCAGCGATGGATGGCTGAGAGGGAAGCAGGCAGCAGCGCCCGTGCTCCCAGTCTGCTCACCCAGCTGCCTGCTGTGCCTGCCCATCGGCAGCTCCCCAACTGGGGGCTGGTGAAGTCACCAAGTGTTCCCATTGCTGATAAAAATATCCCATGGTGATGGGAGTGCCTGTAACTCCCCTGCAGACTCTTGTAGGGAAGGACAAAGAGTGGCCTAGAAGCATGGAGGGCTTTGTTATGCTCCCGGGGGGGGGGGGGGGGGGGGCCACTGTTCCTCTGATGTAAGCAGAGGTCAGTCTTGGTTTCGACAGTGCATGAATAAAAAAGTCATGTGCAAAAGTGACGCAGGAGAAAACTATGCTCACAGACCTCTCTGCATTTTATTCTGCATTAGGGCTCAGATATTGATGCCTCGCAGCTGCAACAACTCCTTAATGAAGTGATCCTGCAAGGTAAAGCTTTTACAACCCAGCTAATGTCTTTAGTGCTTGCCTATCCTTAGTCTAGTGTAAATTAGACAGGGGATTTAGTGTTGCCCTGATTGTTCTCCAAAAATCCTCAGTGTGGCTTAATGTGCTGCTGGATCTTGAAGAATGAGAAGTGCCTGTACCAGGATTCCTTTACGTGCACAACAGTTTGGCTTTGTTTTTTAAAGAAAATCAAAATAATATTCATGTGCAGAAGGCAACACGACCGAGACCAGCTGCTAACAGACTTTTTAATGCATGGCCATCAGCAAAGCTATGCATCTGCTTGACAGCCAAATTTTGCCCTGCCCTCCCCCTCCCCATTCTGCCAAGTAATAGCCTCTGCTTTGCAGACCTACCCTACTCCGTGCTGCCCTTCTGGATGTCCCTGAAGCCCCCATGAGCACCCCTTCCTGCTCTGTGCCCTGCCAACTGCAGCAGGAACTGAGTCCCTGGCTGGGCTGCATCAATGTGTGCCCTGGGAGCTGTGTTTCCCACTGTCACCCGATTTCTCCCAGTTCAACCCTAGCTCGTGTCACTCCTCTGAAGAAGCCTCAAGCTGGCTTTCAGCATTTCCCAGCTTTCCTAACCTGTCCACCTTGAAAACAGCATGAGAGAGGGGCACAGCCAGAGGGCTTGAACCAACTCAGTCATGCACAAGGCTTAAAGTGCTTAGAACTCGCTAATTCAGTGTAAGTGGCCTTACTTATCACTGTCATTCCCTTATCCTTGTTTCAAAAGGCAATAGTTTCCATCAGGGCAGGTAGGCTGGCAGAGACTGTGCAGAGTAGCTACCTCTGAGCCCAAACTGGGCACCTGTCCTTGGGGGAGGTGTCTGAGATGTCTGAGAGATGTCTGAGACACATCAGACTCCCTCAGTGGACCTCAGCCTGGCACATAGGCCTTGTTGCTATTTGAGAATCTGAGCCAGATCTGAGGCTTTTTAGCTATGTGAGCCTTCAGACTGGTGTCCTTCTTCCCTCCAAATGGTGACCTGATGCCCCTGTCATCCCCCTTGCTCTCACTAATTCCTTCTGGTTTTGTCAATCCTTGCAGATGAAATGACCAGCCTGGGAGGAAGATTCAGCTTCGATTCATGCAGAGGCATTTTAGCTCTGATGGATGTATCCTTTCAGCAGAAGCAATAAACTTCCCCGGTGCTGCCCATCCTTGCCTTGAGTTATGGCTGAGCTGAGTGTCCCAGTGTGAGAACCTGCAAGTAAATATTAGCCACAGTCCTCAATAAATAACTGTCCCAGAGTCTATGCAGGACTTTGCCATGCATGCCTTGGCTCTGGTGTTTCTGCTGAAAGGTGAGACCAGCCTTCTGCTATCAGCTAACTCTTTGCTCTCATTTTCCCCCTGTGGGGACTAAGGCTTGGCCAAGCTTCACCCTTGGGTGCAGGTCCTAGGCAGAGCCCAAGATAAGGAGGCAGTACAGAGCTCAGCTATAGCTTGGCTCTTCCATCATGGCTGCAACCATGTTGGCCCATGATGGAAGCTTCAGCAGGCTGCTAGCACTGCCCACAAATATGATGTTAGGGAGAGAAGCACTGTCACTGCCAAATCACAGGCACTTGCCTGGCAGGCTATTTATCCTTTCCAGTCTACCTTCCCTGTTTATATAGATCACACTGTTTTTTTACTGTTAACAGGACAACACTGGATACACATTGCTGGCTATTGTAGAACAAGAGGTCTCCTTGATGAAAACATAAATTCTCTCCCATGTGTTTTCTCCCCATTGCTTGCTCACCGTATCTTTTCTTCCAGGACTGCCCAGGACTCCCAGGTGGTGTATGGAGTTCCACTGCCACAGTCCTTTAGGCATCCCTGGGGAATGTCTGCTGACGCCCCTAGGTCCCTGCAGCTCATGGTGGGAAACTGTTTTCTTCTATGTGGCCTATGCATGGCTCAAAGGCTGCTGTCACCTTCTGACAGCAGGCACAGGGATCAGCTCCTCATGCTCTTGGTTCCTTCAGTGCCTGTTCCTCCAGGATGATCCAGCCAGAGCTAATACTGTGCTTCCTCATGCACAGAGGCAAGGCTTGGAGCATGGGGTCATGTTCATCCACAGAGGCCTCTGTGCTCAGTGACTAAATGTCAACTGAAACAATCACTGCAGATTCCCTTGTAGTTAAAGGCACCATATAAATAGAAATCTTCTGTTGTCTGCGAGCACAGGTATGAACAGCTGTACAATGTGCCAAAGAAGGTGAATTTAACTGAGCATAATTGAGAGCAGAAAAGCTCTTGGCTTTCTTAACACAAAGTAACAGACAGAAGAGATTGCATCTTATTTCTTTCTTTATGTGAAGGCAGCATCCTGGGGAACAAAGACAGCCAGGTTCAGCTTGCATTAACTGTTCAATTCTTAACTAAATGCACAGCTCAACTCGAACGGACGACTGACACTGCAGGAGTTCGGGAGCCTCTGGCGAAGACTCACTAAGTACATGGTACGTGGGGGCTGCTCTCTCTTCTCCACTGATACTGTACTTCCCATCAGCAGGGCGCAGATGCTCTGTCATGTCAAAGTGCTGGGAGGAAAAACGTTGCAAAGGTTGCTTGCTTAGTGGGTCAGATTTCTATCCTCTCACACAAAGGTTGAGAGTGCAGGAAGCAGTGGTGTGTATAAAGTGTTCCAAATGAGCAGCCAAGGCTTTTCTAGTGCAGGGAATATTGAGGAAAAAGCAGGAAAAGGTAAGAAGGTCAATTAGGCTCAGAGTTTGATGGAAATCTTTGTTTGTGTGCTACCACTGGCAATTTTTTTTAAAAGCTTTCCAAGCTGAAATGAGTTCTTGAACAGGGTCATCTGAAAAGTGTCACTTACTGCTGTAGTTTATAGTAGAAATGCATAGGATCCAATGAAAGTTTATCTTGGAGAAATGTCTGTTCCAGGGTAAGCATTAGGTCTGAAAGCAGTGAGGGCAGTAGCTTGATATTTAGAGGCCACCTAAATGCAGAGCCATGCATGGCAGCTTCTCTGTGTCGGGTTCTTCTCCCTCAGTCGTGGTGCAGGACAGGAAGGTTTCCTGAAGCCTCAGGGCTGGGTGGGCTCTACTTCGTTTCATCTGTCTTGAGATGGTCTGCGGCCATGTAGGATATGGGGTGCCAGTTCCATATCTAGCAATTGTGCTCTTCTCCCTGACAGCACGTCAAGTGTGGCTTGTGGGGCTTCAACAATGTGTTGGAAAATATGACCCCCCACATCACTCTGGGATTCAGGACTCCTGGTTTATTTCACATGTTATAGACAACATCTTTTTGTCACTGGAGGTGTGAGAATTCCTGTTGCTGCCTCCACACATAAACCAGGGAGAGTGAGCAAAAAGACTTCCATCCACCCAAAACTGTGGGCTTTCTTACACAGTAACATACTGTTCGAGCCTTCTGGAAGTGGGTCTCCTTTGTCACGGTAACCCTATCTCATCTGTCAAACTTCTTTGCAGCCTATTATTAAGGAGGGAATGCATCCTATGTGATCAGATGTAGTAGTATATTTGGGGAATGCTGACAGGGGCTTGAAATCTGCATTTACACTCTTTTTTAGGAGATCTTCAGCAAGGCAGACAGAAACCATTCTGGATTTCTTGATGAGTCTGAACTGAAGAGTACAATACAAGCAGCAGGTACGTCCATAGGTGATGAGCAGCTCACTTTCTTGTCACTGTGGCGGGAAGGAAAGGATGAAAAAGAGAAGGGAAAGGAAAAAAGAGCTTCAGAGAGAAAGCAGTTTGGATTGCACAAAGGTGCCTGTTAGATCCCAGCTCTATTCAGAGGTCTGCATTGTTTTAGGGCATTGGGTTAGAAAGCTCATCTCGGGGGGAAACCCTTCACACTGCAGCTGGGGAGCCAGCTGAGAGATGCAGAGAAGCACAGCACTGGCCAGAGCCTTGCAGACGAGCTTATCCATAGTCTCTCTAGGTCATGGACAAAACATCCAGCAGAGGAAAGGAGTAAGGAGCAGTCCATGCCTGCACTTGCCCCAGTTCCTGCGGTTTCTCTCCAGAGCAGTGACTAAGTCTGTAAGGGAAAGCCACAGTGACAGGCAGTTATTGAGTGTGCACTGACCTCTGTTGGCTACAGGAATGCTGAAACTTGCAGTGAGCGCATGGGCCCCCTTCATAAGAGTGAAGCATTTTAGATGGAGATTTTGTGCATGAAATACAGCTCTGAGACAGCAGTCTTCTTATAATCGTACAGTAGAGATGCTCCCTTTTGGCTACCTGGAGCTTGGAGGGGTATTGTCCCCAGGAGGAACCTGGTGCAGAATAGGCTATTTGTGGAAGCCATCAGCTCAGGGGATGTATGAGTAATTTTTTTTTCTTGCTGTGGGGTGGGCAGAGCGTTAGCATCTGCCTGAGGAGCACAGCACTAATGTGCCAAATGTCAAAGGAGAAGCTGCCAGGTCCACTCTGTAAGAAAGGCGCTAAAGTGTAAAACTGGGAGGAAAATTGCACATTGAGAAGTCCTGGCAGCCAAAACAGTGCAGCTATTTGAAGGAATAAAAAGGCACCATTAAATGGCAAATTCAATGCATGTTAGGCTATGAGCCGTTCTGAGTGGAGGAAAAAGAAAATTGTACACTCATTCTTGCCGCCTTCTGAGCCACACAGATGCATTTGAATCTGGCTTTGCAGTAGGATGCTCCTTATCCTAGCTTTTGAGCAGGAAGGAGTGGACAGCCCCAGCAAGTGTTTGAGAGGTTGGTGCTACCTCTAGGAATGGCACTAATGCATCTAAACACAAATCCTAGCTGGCTGTTCCCTGAAGTGTTCAGTGCTTTCCCCAGCAAAGCACTGAAGTGTGTGCTTAATTTTCACTGTTGTCCTAATGCTTCAAAGCATAATAGGTCAAATTTTCTGCCAGAGTAAAGCAGGCTAGATGCATGAACAGCAGCACTGCCCTGAAATGCAGGAGCATTGGCCTGGTGTATTTACAAACTCCTCCTGACAATATTACATGCATCAAAATAATTTTAAGAAACAGGGAAACATAGTCTGCATTTTAAAGCTTGACTAAAACCAGAGTGAGGAATCCAGCAGGCAAAAGGTGTGGGGAGTAGTCTTACACATAAGCAAAAGCACATAACAGAAATGTCTTGGGGACAGAGAGGATTGACACCTCAGTCTTGTTGATGAGGTTAATTGAGAGACATTGCCAGGTCAGCGGATTCCAGAGCAAGTATATCCCAAACAGACCATGCCAAATTGTTTGTGTTTTACTACTGTAAGACATGACTATAGCATCTCGTAAGCAGCACTGCAATGTCTGCTGGAATCTGTTCCCCAGAGAGAGCTTGATTGAGTTCCCACTGCCTTCAGAAGGTTAAAAATGAGCTAGAATTCATTGCCCACTACTACAGTGGTTCTTGGCAGCAGCTTAAAACTGGAATCAGAGGAGAAATGTCATTAATTAGATTTTTAAATTTTTAATTACTAACTTTTCCTCCCAGGAAAAAAATCTAAAATCAGGTTTATCTGAATCTGAAATGTATTTCATGGAATCATAGGATGGTTTGGGTTAGAAGGGACCTCAAAGATCATCTACTTCTAACCCCCTTACCATGGCGGGGACACCTTCCACTAGACCAGGTGTTTCCATTATTTAAATATCCAGCATCGTGTATCTGCTTCCTGCTGAAGATCTCCAACTAGGCTCACGCAACCAGTTTGTTGATGTAGTAACCCACCTCCATTGGCTCTATTTCCCTCTACACAGGTGTAGAGAAACCATTTCCTTCTTTTCTGCGTGCTCAACTAATTTAGCTCCATAATGAGTTTATTTAAAACTGAAAAGTTTAGGGCTGACTGAGGAAGCTGGAAAGTTACTTCTCTTCCTGCTGAGCCACTAAAAACAAGGAGTGAGCAAATAAGACTTTTCTGAAATCGCAGAGAATGCATTAAACCAAAGCTATCGGTTCAGTTCTCTGCAGATTTCTCTTTTGTTTAGCAAATCAGCTTTTAGTGCAAAATATATTTAAATCATTCCTCTTACACAGTGAGCACATTTAGGGTAGTTTTATTTAACTAATAGAAGACTCATTCTAAAAGGCAATTTTTGTTCATTCAATTGAATACCAATTTCCATCCAAACAGACTGTGACACAAATACTGAATAATCAGCTAATAAAAAAGAAATGCACCCTTCACCATTTTCTAATAGAAGAGAAAATGTAAAAATTAAGAATCCCAGCCATGCTGTCCTGCATAATAACATGATCGTGCGGTATCTCCTGGTTTAGCAGAAAGTGCCAGTGGTATTGTAAATGCTATGCTCAGACTTTAACGGTTATGAGCCAAAGAAAATCACCCTTTCTTATAGAAAATAGAAGCTAAAAAGGCAAAGCAAGATAACACTAGATTAGTTAACTCAGTGTTTCCTGCTTGCTGACTTAAGACACAATCCAAGTAAGTGACTTTGATTTCCCATCACTCTACCTCAACTCTTATACTTGAGAAAAAGCAAGCTGCTGTCCAGGGATGCAGAGACCCGGCATGACAGGGTAGGGGGCTAAGGGAGGGTCCCAGCTTCTTTTCAGGGTGTACAAGGCCATCAGAGCTGGTCCATCATCTCATGGTGTGTCCCCACTGCTGTTGTTCCTCTTCCGTCCACAGGTCTGGCAGCTAACGAGCAGCTCCTGCGCCTGATGGCCTTGCGCTACGGTGATGGTGCCAGGAGAATTGGCTTCTCTGACTTTGTGTGCTGCATGCTGCGCCTTGAAACCATGACGTGTGAGTCTCAGCACTGGGGCTTCGGGTTGGGCAGGGGGCGTGGCAGCAGGAGAGTTTGCAAAACCAGACTAAGGGCAGCAGCAGGAGGCAAGGGACATCGCTAGACATGATAATACATGTCTGACAGCATAGCTTGGAAATAACAAACCTGCCTAAAGTCCAGGCATGGTCCAGGCAACTCTTTGGGCAGCCTGCTTGCCAGAAGCCAAATTTATCTCCTGCCCACAGGAGCAACTGGCTGTTAGAGAGCAGTTTAGTGCTGAGAGAAAGCAGCAGCTGGGAATACAGTGATGCCTTTGCTGAAAGGGTCCAGAGGGAAGGTCAGCCCCCTGTTTCCCATCAGAGCTCACCAGAGTGCCTGTGGCCTGCAGCGGCATCACACTGCCCTGTGTTTTTCCCTGCTGAGGAGCAATGGTAATGGATGTCCAGAGCTTCTCCAGCTACCAATCCTTTTTTGCTTCATGGATTTAGCCTGGCTTCTGCAGGCTATTCTTAGACCCCCTATGCACTAAGACTCGTTTTCAAAACACAAGATGTGTCCTTGTGCTGGTGTCCTTCCACATAAGCTGGAGCTTCCTTGTCCACAGCAGAATTTCCTCCAGGGTGGTGTGGAGCATTGCCCGTACTGCTGAGGGAAGACTGGATGCATTCATGCCTAGTGAAGAGGAATGAGGCAACACATCCCAAGTGGAAAGCTTTCTCTTTTGGTTAAAAGCCAGAGAATCACAGCAAGGGAGATGCTGCTTTTTTTTTTTTTTTTTTCAACTGGAGAGATGTTTTTCCCACCAACTTCAGTGAGGTTCTTTCACTTTTTTGGTAAGGAGCAGGTCTGAGAGCCTTCTCAGTGAATAAAAAACCCATGCCATGTGTTGAACTACCGTCTTGCAGGTGCAAGGAGGGAGTGTCTGTACACATACCTTTGCCTGAAAGTAAATGGAATTCTCATTTACAAAAGCATAATTTTTACTACTGTAATAATAAGCATTTTGACTGGAAATACTGATAGTTAAAGCCAGCGATTGTGACCCCTGTGCTAGAACATTGCTACAGCAATTTAGCTCATCTTTGGAATAAGCTGGGTTTCAACAGCACATGGAAATGAGTGTTCATTTTTTCCCATGTGTTTTTACCACTGATGTTTTCTGGGTCAATAGTGGTCAGCAGATCCACTCAGATGACACTGTCTAAAATCCCATTTCAAGAGAGTACAGCAGAAGCCACTCAGAAAGTCAGAGAGTGTCCTGATTTTAATACTTTCATTAGAATCAGATAACTTGTAAACACCCATTTTTTGTGATTATACTTGTCACTCTCTGTAGATGAAAATGCCTAAATTAGTACCGTGGCATTTTTTTTTCACCTTAAAAAAAAATCCTCTTACATTTTAAGTGCCAATGTAAAGACAACTCCTTTACACGCATGTGGAAAGGAATCTCTAAAAATTTCATTGCTGTCTGTAATGAGTATCTTAAAACGCTCTCGACACTTTCAGTTATCTCTTTACAGCAGGTTTAATGTGGAATACATTCCTCAAACTTTTCACATCATTGTGAAGGAGATTGTTACAGGAGAGGATAAGGATGCTGAGTGGGAATAAAAGGCAGTCCACCTTTATGATGATGTGAATGCAGCAGGAAAGATAAAATCTGTCCTGTTTGAATCATTACTCATCCTTTCAAGATAGCCAAAGATGAGACCAAAACCAAAAGCAGCAGCTCTTTGCAAATTCTATTTAACTGGAGTTAATGAAGCAGTAAAGGGGCTCTTTTGCTGCCTGGAGGAGATAACTTCAGCTCTGCTATTTGTCCCTAAAAAGTCTCCTGGGTGCAAGCCCAGCCCTGTAAATACAACCTTGTGGAGGGACTGGGTGCAGCATGGGGGTTTCCATATTCTGTGCTTTCCTTCAGAGCAGTATAGGCTGGATGTAGTCCATCGTGTTAGCTTTCCTCTCTGCTTTTTCTCTGCTCTGGATCATATGGGTAGCTCTGGTTGCCTCCCAAGGGGCAGAGGAGCAAAGTGCCCTTCTGCCTTGTTCCTATGTGCTCCCGGTAGCCTTGCACTTTTGTCTAAAGCTGGACAGGCCTGAAAATGTTCATGATCTTACAATACCTTTTCCATTCAGAGTGGGAAATAGGCTCCTGGAGAAAAGTGTCATTCAAGGACAGATGGATTTAAATTTGCTTCAGTGTTTTATTACTATTTATAATAGCACATTTCTAGAAGAAAAGTAATTTCAAAATAAATAAAAAGAACTCAAAATACCGTGTTTTGACTTTATCCAAACACTTGGGCTTGAACATTTCTCCTAGACAAACTGCAATATAAATGTGCACACAGAATATCAATATTTGAATGGATTTAAATTTTCTGATGGCAGAGTGTTCTGTCAGAAAACTTTTGGCAATGTTAATTTCAAACTCCAGCTGAATAACAGCAGCATCTGCATTTATATTCCCTGGAAAAAGCTTGGGAGGCATACTAATGACTTCAAGAGAATCACTTTCTTTAGGGTGCACCATGATCACTCACTGCCAGGGAGGACAGAAAAGGACCAACAGAAAGTTTCCCTGTGGAAAGATGTTTTATTAGTTCACTGTTCTCCTGTCAGTCTTCAGGAGGGAGCTACAAGTGAAACAAATCGTGAGAGGAGATTGAAGCTGTCACACGGAGCACTCCCTGTCACTACAATTTTGCCAAATCCTGGCCCTGCAATGGGAATGTCTTCCCAGGATGTGATTGAAGGGCTAAGGCAGAGGGGCTACCCAGCATGGAAATGAGATGTGGCTAGGCAGGGCAGTGTGGGAGGACACCTGAGCCAGGCAGAGCATCCCAACTTAGGGATTGCAGCTCTACTCCTCAGCTGCCTCAGCCTTATCATAGAATGGTTTGCTTTGGAAGGGACCTTAAAGATTATCTACTTCCAACCCTTCCGGCCTTGGACACTTCCCACTAGACCAGGTTACTCAAAACCCTGGCCTTGAACACTTCCAGGTACGGGCCGTACGCAACTCTCTGCGCAACCTGTTATAGTGTCTCACCACCCTCACCGTAAAGATTTTCTTCCTTATAGCTAATGTAGATCTAGCGTCTTTCAGTTTAAAGCCATTACCCCTTGTCCTATTATGAAACCCCTGATAAAGTGTCCTTCCCCATCTTTTTTGTAGGTCCCCTTTAAGTATTGGAAGGCTGCTACAAAGTCTCCTGGGAGCCTTCTCTTCTGCAGTATGAACAACCCCAACTCTCTCAGCCTGTCTTTATAGGAGAGATGTTCCCAGCCCCTTAATCATTTTCATGGCCTTCCTCTGGACCCACTAAAGCAAGTCCATGTCCTTCTTACGCTGAGGCCCCAGAGCTGGACATAATACTCCAGGGGAGGTCTTACCAGAGCAGAGTAGAAGGGGAGAATCACCTCCTTTGACCTACTGGTCACGCATCTTTTGATGCAGCCCAGGATGTGACCAGCTTTCTGCTCTGTGAGTGCATGTTGCAGGGTCATATTCAGTTTTTCATCCACCAATATCCCCAAGTCCTTCTCTGCAGGGCTGCCCTCAATTTACTCGTCACTCAGCCTGTATTTGTGTTTGGGACTGCCTTGACTCATGTGCATGTCTGTGTTGAATTCTTGCTTCCTTCTCATTAAATAAGATGTTTTTGTTCTACCCCTAGATGCATTTCAAAACTTAGCAGAGGGTGGATCACAAATTTTGATGACAGCTATGGAGGTAAGAATGCTCCTTCCTTCTCTTTTCTCCAGGTCCAAAGTGGGATCGCTGAGTATGGTAGCACGAGTATGCTGTTAAAGATGAAGTATGTTGCTAGGGGTTTTGCCTCTGGCACCAACAGTGGTGAGGGTTTTACCTGGCTTGATGTGCCTACTGGTTGGGAGTTATTTCCCTGGAGTTCCCTGGCCCCGATCACGCAGCCTCACAAGGGTGGGCACAGCTCAGTGGTGGCCATCCGCATCCGAAGCACAGAGTCTTCCCTTACTGACACCAGCTTGTCATTGCTGGAAAGATTGCTCAAAGTGACTTTGAGGAGGTGTCAAAAAAAAAAAAATCCATACACTCATTTCTTACCACCCCATCTGTTAATTCTGAATTGCAAAACATCTTGGTTGTAAGAAAGAAATAGCAGACAAATGTTTGCTGCTGCTGTTTGTCTTAAAAGTACAGCCTGAAGGATAGCTAGCTGAATGGGGATACATCAAGCTTTTTATCAGCTAGTCTGAAGCAAAAATCCCGCTGTGCTCCATAGCGATATGCCTGAGTGCTGCATTTTATCAGTCTGGGGACTAACAGTGTTTGACAACACAGTGTTTAAAAAGATTTAAGAATAAAAAAGTTGTACAATCTTGCCAGCTCCTGTTTACACTCTGTGGTTAGTTCAGTGCCTCACAGGTCATTAAATCTGTTTTGCACCAAGAACTTGAGCACAGTTTCCAAGCAGAGGCCCTGAACCTGTTTTATGGGATAGTCTGCAGGATCTAGCCTGTCAGCCTGACCTCGGTACCGGAGAAGATTATGGAGAGGTTCATCTTGGATGCGCTCGCACAGCAAGTGCGGGACAAGTGTGGGGGACCAGGCCTAGCCAGCATGGGTTCACAAAGGACAGGTCCTGTTTGACCAACCTGATCTCCTTCTATGACCAGGTGACCCACCTAGTGGATAAGGGCAAGGCGGTTGCTGGTGTCTACCTGGACTTCAGTAAGGCATTTGACACCATCTCCCACAGCATCCTGTTGAACAAGCTGGTGGCTCACAGCGTAGATAAGTGGGCTCTTCACTAGGTTACAAACTGGCTGGATGGCTGAGCCCAGAGAGTTGTGGTGAATGGAGTTAAATCCAGTTGGTGGCTGGTTACAAGCGGGGTCCCCCAGGGCTCAGTTCTGGGGCCAGTCTTGTTTAATATCTTTATCAATGACCTGCATGAGGGGATTGAGTGCTCCCTCAGCAAATTTGCAGATGACACGAAATTAAGCAGGAGTGTTGATCTGCTTGAGGGTAGGAAGGCTCTGCAAAGGGATCTGGACAGGATGGAGCGATGGGCTGAGGCCAGTTGTATGAGGTTTAACAAACCAAGTTCTGGGTCCTGCACTTTGGTCACAACAACCCCCGACAATGCTACAGGCTTGGGGAGGAGTGGCTGGAAAGCTGCCTGGTGGAAAAGGACCTGGGGGTGCTGATGGACAGCCAGCTGAATATAAGCCAGCAGTGTGCCCAGGTGGCCAAGAAAGCCAACAGCATCCTGGCCTGTATCAGAAATGGTGTGACCAGCAGCTGTAGGGAGGTGATTGTGCCCCTGTACTCGGCACTCGTGAGACCGCACCTTGAGGTGCGTCCAGTGTCCAGTTTTGGGCACCACAGTATAAGAAGCACATTGAGATGCTCGAATGGGTCCAAAGAAGGGCTACGAAGCTGGTGAGGGGTCTGGAGGATATGTCATATGGGGAGTGCCTGAGGGAACTGGGATTGTTTAGTTTGGAGAAGAGGAGGCTGAGAGGAGACATTATTGCTCTTTACAACTATCTAAAAGGAAGTTGTAGTGAGGCTGGTGCAGGTCTCTTCTCCCAAATAACTAATGATAGGGCGAGAGGTAATGGCCTCAAGTTGCACCAGGGAAGGTTTAGATTGGATATCAGGAAGTTCTTTACTGGAAGAGTGATTAGGCACTGGAACAGGCTGCCCAGGGAAGTGGTGGAGTCACCATCCCTGGAGGTGTTAAAAAAATGGGTAGATGTGATGCTTCAAGACATGATCTAGGGGTTAGGGAGACATTCGATGAAGGTTGGACTAGATGGTCCTCAAGGTCTTTTCCAACCTAAATGATTCTGTGATTCTGTGATAATGGAGTTCCCAGAGCCTGCTGTCCCTTCCACTTGCAATCATGCAGGTGCCATCATTTCCCAGCAATTGCTCCTGCTGCAGCTGCTGCAGTAATTTATCGTGGAAAGCAACATATGGAACGTGTTTCTGAGTCTGAGCTGTAATAAGGGAAAAAGGCAGTTCCAAACCCCTTCAACTATCCTGTACAGGACAAAAGGTCACAGTCTGAAGGTGCGAGACATGTTTGAAGACTTAGTGTAGTATCACCATCTAAATGCACTTTTTCTTCTCCTTTCTCCAGTGGCTGACTCTTGTCATGTACACCTAAAGAGATGCCAGAGCTCAGTGTGGCTGGTAAGAAATCTCCTTAGTACTACACATACTGAGAAGAAAGGGATGGGTGCCCTTGCAGCGGCCACAGTAAATATGGGTGGAGGCCTTACAGAAAACTCACCCTGGGGTTATGGTGGGTTTTGAGAGACAGAGAAGTACAAGAGCTGCAGCATGAGTGGGGCCAGAGAGGGGCTGCAACGGGAATTGGACTTTGGGCTGTTTTTCCTGTTGGCCTTAGCAGTTGCTCGGACCACCAGTGTCTCAGCCACTTGCCCCATGCTAGCACCAGAAGCAATACATTTCAACAGATCAGCTAGCAGAACTTGTATTTTTTGTCTTCTGAGGGATGCAATTATTCCTGCATATCTTAAATAACTGCAGCAAATGTAAAGCCAAGCAGAGGATGGGGATATGAGGTCACTTAGATGTCTTGGTCAGTCTGGCTTCACATTTTTAACTGAATTATGTGATTTAGTTTACCTTTGAACAACATTCCCTAACCTTGTGCTTCATTTGATGTTTGCTCCTTCAATGTCAGGCCTGGAGAGGAGCTTTTTGGCCCTGAAGTTTACTTGGACTTTCCAATTTTGCTATTTGATTTTTATGAAGGACTCCGCCTTTTCCCACGAAACTTGTCCTGTTTATAGATCCATAAACCATCTTGACCATTGTGCTTCTACTATCCTATTGGGACATAGCTGTTCCCAGTTGCAATGACAAAACCTTCCTGCTGGTCCCAGGAATTTGGCACTGAGGAGAAAGCAGGGAGAAAACCCAACCCTTAGAGAAGATGTGCAGTGGCCATTGTGTTGCACTTGACCCCAGAACTCATGGAGTACCCTTGGGCAAAGTCACACACTTTCCTTATCAACCCAGTTCAAAACTGGAGTGAAAAAGCCCCCCCAAAACTCCAGGACCTTCACTGAAATCCAGGGACTGCATTCAGAGACACCTTCCTATAGACTGGAATTACTATAATAAATAACACATAAAAAGCATCTTTGGTATCTCACGTCTGAAGGCAGTTGACACTGGATGCTAGCTTTGGTGAGAAGTTGAAAGGGGAAATGAATAATCGGGGTGCAAATCACAGTTCGCTGGGAAAAAAGCATGGTAGATTCAGACCCAAGTCAGGGATGGTTCCATGTCTTTCACCCTTGGCTCCAGGACAACATTCAACCCCAGCTTCTCTATCTTGGCTCCTAGCTGCATCCAGTGTGTCCATCTGCAGCAGGAGCTGAGTTTCACTACTCGACACTGTAATGCCTTCATCCCTCTGAGCTCTGTTGGCATGTAGTTATTTGTTTGGAAGTCTATGCTTTGCTTTCAGAGAGATTTGAGCAGTGCACCTGCTCATTGTCCCAGCCAGGCTGTATTTTGATGCGTTGATGTGTAGACAATTCACAACAGATCACCCACCCCTTGTACTGCAGGCTATCATTGGGTAAATATGCGACAAGAAGGACCTCACTTTGGGGGATGAAGTTGCTTAAAATATTGCTTGCAAATGTTATTCATAGTCTATTTAGTATTCTTGTTTCCTTTCATGAATCATTCATAAACTGATCATAACTTCTGCAAATATATAATTAATCATAATTTTCACTTACTGGTTTTGAATGAAATTCTGCCCGTAGGGTGTTCATAAGCAGTTCACTTGAACAATTTAACAGCCACTTGCAGCCAGAGACTGGGCAGTCGGAGCAGAGGCCCCTCTGAGGACTGAAACTCTTTAAACTAAAGCTTAACAAATTGTGAGCGACGTGGGAAAACACACTTGGCATTTGTTGGAAAAGATATTCTCATTAGTGATTTCTAAAGACTGACCTCCAGTGTTTTGAGTGAGTTTCTTTACCTCTGTTTTAGGTGTCTTTTCTGCTCCTCAGTAGGACACAGCCCAAGGACATCCCATACAAGTGCCATCCATGGGGTTCTTGAAAAACCCCCATGAAGGAGTGAAGCCAGGTTTCCTATGGACATTTGCTTGATGGTACTCAGATGTTAGGATGAAGAGTCCTTTTCAGGCGAGTTAATTTTTTTGTGGAGACAGAAGAGAAGATAATGGGAGAGATCCATGGGCAAGCTGGTAGTACTCAATGGTCTGGGCAAGCTGGAAGTGCTGACTGTAATCTCCTCTCATCTTCCTGTAAATATTACAACTGGTTCTCCAGGTTAATGCACAGGAACAGCACCATTAACTCTGTTGCAAATAAGAATGGAATCAGTCCTTCTATGTGGAAGGAGTGTCTCTCATGTAATGTGCTGGTTTTGGCTGGAGTAGAGTTAATTTTCTTCACAGTAGCGAGTATGGAGTGGGTTTGGATTTGTGCTGGAAAGAGTGTTGTTAATGCAGAGATATTTTAGTTACTACTGAGCACGGTTACACAGAGTCAAGGCCTTTTCTGCTCCTCACACCACCCCACCAGCGAGCAGGCTGGGGGTGCACAAGAACTTGGGAGGGGGCATAGTTGGAACAGCTGACCCCAACTGACCAAAGGGTTATTCCATACCATATGATGTCATGCTCAGCGTATAAAGCTGGGGAGGAAGAAGGAAGGGGGAGGACATCCAGAGTGATAACCTTTGTCTTCCCAAGTAACCATTACATGTGATGTAGCCCTGCTTTCCTGGAGATGCCCAAATGCCTGCCCTCTGATGGGAATTGTGAATGAATTCCTTGTTTTACTTTGCTTGTGTGTGCAGCTTTTGCTTTACCTATTAAACTGTCTTTGTCTCAACCCATGAGTTTTTATCACTTTTATCCTTCTGAGTCTCTCCCCCATCCCGCCAGCAGGGGAGTGAGCGAGTGGCTGTGTGGGGCTTGGGTGCTGGCATGGGTTAAACCATGACACATAGGTAGCAAAACCAATTAAGACACAGTTTGATTTGAATTATTTTTTAATTTGCTCGCTTGCCATTCCTAAATGCCAGAAAAAGGTTGAAGAAATTAGTTGTAATTTATAACACCAGAATCTTTGTGGTTTTTATTTTTAACATTTTATTAATATTTTTTTTAAAAAAAGGAAAATAGTCTTATACATATTTGTGTTCGTCAACTGCAAGGATTCCATTTTATTTGCTACAGTCATGAAGAGGCATATTAGAGATGTAGAACAGATTGTTCAGTGTTTTTTTCTGATTTCCAGCATCTATGTCAGGACTGCCTGGGAGGAGACAAGTTTATCTGGACTGTATTCTCTTTCTCTGTCCTGATGTCTTTAAAAAAGTAGGGCTTCTTCAGATTCAAAAGTTTAACTTAAATCTGCTGAATAACTGTAACCTTTCTGTAGCCCACAAACAAACTCTACTTTTATACTTTTTCATCATGGCAATAAAAGAAAATCTAGTGCTCTATTCTACCCAACCATTGAAAAAAAACCCATAAAAATCTCTGAAGATTCTATTTGTGAAAATGCCAAAAAATAAGGATGCAGATGTCAATGGATGAAAGCAATTCAGGGTTGTCATGGCAATATAATTCACACCATGCCTCATCCAGACCTGCTGCACAAGTTTCCAGTGAGGTGTCCACACACTAGCAACAGTTTTACTCCTTTGGCAATGAGACGTTACATGCTGGAGCAACAACTACCTCACAAGGTAAAGAAGGGACACATGTCTTTGTTATCAGGAGGTCAGTTTGTGGCAATGGCTCATTCTGCAGCTTGGAGACTATTACTCAAGTAGGTAAGTCTTATGTGAGTGCGACCACTGAACCCACTCTTTCACTGAAAATGAGAGGAAAGGGAAATCAGTAAAATTAGACAATTCTAATATTTTTCAGTAATGTTTTTAAAAACAGATTCCTTCTCCAAAGTGTGACTTGCACATAGAATCATAAAATGGTTTGGGTTGCAAAAGATCTTAAAGATCATCAACTTCCAACTCCCTTGCCATGGGTAGGGACACCTTCCACTAGACCAGGTTTCTCAAGGCCCCATCCAGCCTGTTTTTGAGCACATCCCGTGTAGGGGCAGCTACAACCTGTTTCAGTGACTCACCAGATTTACAATGAAGAACTTCTTCCTAATTTCTAATCTAAATCTACCCTCTTCTGTTTTAAAGCCATTACCCCTCGTCCTATCAGTATAAGCCCTCATAAAAAGTCCCTCCCCAGCTTTCTTGTAGACCCCTTCAGATACTGGAAGGCCACAATGAGGTCTCCCTGGAGCCTTCTCTTCTCCAGGCTGAACAACCCAAACTGTTTCAGCTTGTCCTCATAGGAGAGGTGTTCCAGCCACCTGATCATCTTCATGGCCCTCCTTTTGACCCACTCCAACAGGTCCATGTCCTTCTTGTACTGGGGGCTCCAGACCTGGACACAATACTGCAGGTGGGGTCTCACAAGAGTGGGGTAGAAGGGGAGCATCATCTCCCTCAGCCTGCTGGCCACACTTCTTTTGATGCAGCCCAGGACACAGTTGGCTTTCTGGGCTGCACTCACACATCGCTGGCTCACGTTGAGCTTACTATCAGTCAGCACTCCCAAGTCTTTGTCCTCAGGACTGCTCTGAATCCACTCATTGCCCAGCCTGTATTTGTACTTGGAATTGCCCCAGACCAGGTGACCTGACCCACATCACACCTGAGATCATTAATCATTAAGATCCATGAAAATGCTGGCAAAGGGAGAAGATAAATAAAATGTGGCCATGGAAAAACAAATACGCTTTGCTAAAAATGCATTATTAGTAGATCTGTTTCAGTGATATATGCTTAGTTTCGCTTGGAAATTAATAAAGAGTAAGTAGAAATTTGGAAGTGCTCCTGTATGATGTCCATCACAGCTCAGGGATGCTTAAGCTGGCTCAGACCTGCTGGGAACAAGCTCTTTGTAGCTCCACAGAAGTCACCTGTGGTAAAATTATGAAATTCAGTTCAAGGCAACAGGTTTAAATACATTATCGTTGTGCGAAAGTCCCATCTATAAAAATACAAAGCCATTAAGATTGGCACATTGAATCAATCTTAAAAATCTTAATTTGCAGACAATGTATTACTTTTCCTCTTGTTACGGTGCATAATTCCCTGTCTGTGGAAGGCAGTTCTGCTTGTCATTAGACGAAGATCCTTGTCTCTAATAACTTCGTCTGGCCACAGACCGAAATGTTTCTTCTTCATTAAAGGACACCAGACATCCCAGGTGAGAAATATTGCCAATAAGTAAGATGTCTCCCTGAGGACAGATTCTGGGGATGCTGGCTCTTCTCACACAAGGGGTGTGTGTGCCATGGGCAGAGCTACCATAGCTGGCCGCTGCTGCAGACACTGATGGATGGAGCCCACCTCGCCTCCATCTCAGCACTCTGATGTGTGCAATCTGTGCACACCAGCAGCCTCAGGGACGAACCTGCAGCCCCTTTGGGTTTGTGGGCTGGCGCTTGCACGCTGGTCCTGCGTTAGGGCAGAGAGTAATAACTCACTGCTGTCAAGCTGAGCCTGGCTGCCTGTCTGTAGCCTTGGAAGAATTGGTGTTCCACTTGATTTATACTTCCAACCAAGCTAATTAAGCAACAGTTCAAGGGGAATCCATCATTGTGACAGACTTGTTGATTAACCATCCCACAAGCAAAGTCAAGGGTGTTTCATAGCCTGAAAAAAAAAATCAGGTCAATAGGGAGAAAAACAATGATTTGGCCATAATACAACAGTGACCGTTATTTCCAAAAGCAACAAGAAGCTTATTACATTTCACAAACACAGGGGTTGATGTTCAAAACAAAGGCAGCTCAGATCAGTGGGATGTTAGATAAAGAGGAAAAACTTCTATGTCTCATCTTTGTGTGATCACACTGTGAAGGCCAACTTTATGGGGATGGTGCCCCTATTAAAATTATCTGTTCACCTTCATCTGTGTTTGCCAGCTCTGAAGTGTTAGTGCAAACCCCGTGAGTTTTCTGGCATTTGTGAAAGGTCTGAGATTTGTGCAATTCTAACAATATCATCTCTAACTTTTTTGTGAGAATCAGTTTCTAGTCCTCAGGGACATGAGTCTGAAAAGACCTAAGAAATTGAAAAGAAAGACCTCAAACAAATGCTTTATTTTTAGATCTTCATGATGCTAAGACCCTCAGGAGAGTAAGAAGCAGGCAATGTGAAGAAGCAGAAGCTGAAGCAGATGAGATTAGTGATGCTGAACTCCCTAGGACTGAAGACAGGATAAAGAGCTGATGAAATTAGGTAGGATCTGAGAAAACCATTAGCATTAGAGGGACTTTGGCACAGAAGTAGTGACAGCTAAACCTGCAAGCATAATCTCTGGATGTAGATCTTGAGCCCTGCCATTAACTGCCTTTCTCCTGGGCCCTGGAGGACCCATGTCTGGCATCTGGATGGAGGAGGAAGCTCTCACATGTTGCCTACAGGGCCTGATCCTGCAGATGTTCCCAGAGCTTGCAGCCTACAGGCTGTGTTTTTTAGGGCCAATGCTTCAGTGAACCCATCTTGCCGTTGTGGTATGGGAGACCACGAGTGTTCATGGCCAGTCTTGGAGTACCTGAAAGTTCCTTTCTGCCTTTGACTGTGCCTTGGGTCTCTCACAGAGAAACTGCTGCCATTTATACAGAATAACTGAAACACTTTCAAAGCAAAAAAAAAATTCCACGACCTCATGCATGGCTGAAGCAGGGAAGGGTGGGTTTGGCCCTGGCAGTGAGCAGCCCACTGGCCCATGCACTTCATGGCACACACTAGTAATTTTTACTTTTTCTTTCTTAATGCAATGATGTTCTTGAAGCAGGGAGCAACCATGCCATGCCCCAGCAAATGCTCTGACCATGGTGTCAATAGTCACAGGCATCTTTCAGGCAACTAAGGGACTATGTGCAGCCTGGAAGGATACCTGCATGCCTGGAAACACTCAGCCCTTGCTGCTGCCTTCAGAGAGATGGTGACCCTTTCCCAAAAGAGGTACCTGTCCTTCTCCCAGTAACCCAAACCCAGGGAGGCAGGTGGAAAGCCTGTCAAGAGTGACCAGCTGGCCTGTGTTTAGGTAGCTCAGCAGGAGCATAGGCAGATGTTGGGACCATTTTGCTGGCAGGGGTCTACCGGCTGCATTTGGCATTTTCATGCTTAGTCTTAGCAGTTGTCTTTAGGATCTCTTTGCTGCATGGATGGAGCTGAAACATTTCACTATTACCTGGCAATTTCCAAAATACCTTATCCTATAGTTCCTGTCTACTCTGCTTGCACCCAGCCCCACCCTCTGATAGCTGCACCTTTTCAGCCCTGGGGTGCCCAGACAGACAAAGAGCATGCCAGCCTTTTCAGAGCAGGGTTCCCAATGACCTCTGCCATGCTGGCCAGTGTTTCCTTGGGTGCCTGCTGCCAGCTGTGCCAGCAGCTGTGCCTGGGGTGGGTTTCCCCAACCCACTGTGGCACTAGGGTCCATTTCTGCTGCATGGCAGTGACATCTAGAGGCTCCCTGGCCTGAGCTCCTGTCTCCCACTGTTCGCATGCCACTGGCAGACCTTAGCAGAGAGAAACCTGCTCCTCACGGAGCCCCTGGGAAGCCCATTCACACCCTAAGGGTGAAGTACCACAAGACTTAAATCCAAGCTCCTTCTCTCACCATCCTTCCGTAAGCCTTGTTGTAGCACTTCGAGGAAATTTTATATTGCTTCTGGAATCCCAAAGGTTTGAGGGAGTCAAGCCATGTCCTTTCCCCAAAACCTGGTGCTGATTAAACAATACACACAGCTTGCCAGTTTAGAAAATATTATTTCCTTGCTTTATATGCCATACATTAGATTTGATGCCACCCAGCATCAAAGCTACCACAGAAACACCTCTGTATCAAGGCTGGCTGTGCAAGGTGAAAGATTATTGTGCAAACAGTATTATGTACTTAAAAGCAATGCATTCAAGAAAGAGGGGTAAATATGTCATCTCCATAGGCTGAATTGTTCAACCAGTTGATGAATGTACCTTCTGAAGCAGTCCCTGAGTTTGAGCTGAAATGACTACCATGAAAAAGATAGGAAATATTATTGCCCTTATGAGGGGTACTTGGTGCTCCATAGAACATGTATTCACTAGGATGATATAACACAGACTTTGTGAGTCAGCTGAGCAGATTGCAAATGATCTTCTGGCCTGAAATGATGGAATGAGCAGCCTAGTGGCATAGAGCTCCCAAACAATACAATATTTGTGGGAAGATTGTGGTGAAAATTGGGAGGATTGGCTCTTGCCCATCCTGTGAGCTACCTCACACTTGGAAATGTTCAAGAGAAAGGTTAGGACAGGCCTTTGCTGAGATCAAAAATCTTTGGATGATAAAACAGGAAATCTCAAGAGAGTGAGAATAGACAGCGACAGCAAGGTGAGGCAGGAGCAGCATTGAGGCACTTGAGGTGAAGCCTCCTGCCACCTCCATCCTCTTGCAATGCATGATCTCTCGCAGTGCCTGGAAGACACTGAACATATCCCTGTGGGTGTTAAGGCTGAGATTAGGGGCTCTCAAGTCAAGTCCACCTAATGAATGTGCACCAAACAGTACTCATCACCCCATCCCCAAAACATTAAGCTGTCTTAAAGTGCTTTCCTCATTAAGCACCATTCTCATGGGGTCAGAATGAAGACAAGCCCCCATAAAAGTGGCTTTGGAGGAGCTGAGGGCAAGGGGGCACAGAAAGCTTTCCTCTATACCACACCACCACCTCCTCCTTCTGTGCCCTCTGTGCTTTCCATGCGTGTGGAGGCTTAGATACTTAGATACACAGGGCTGTGAGATGGTTCCTCCCAAAGATGCTTCCAGATTGAAGGAGATGCCAAAAGTGGGACGAGATAAACAAGCCCTCAGCCTGCCCCACTGCCTTTGCAGGGTGGCAGGCAGCTGCCTGCTGCCTTATGACCGCGCCAGAGGCATGCTGCCCATGGGCACATGGTGGTGGATAACAGCTTTTCCAGTCACTGAAGTCCAAGCTGATGCAAGGGCCACCAGGGAAGAGGCAGGAGGAGGACAGCCATGCCTCTCAGCAAGCCCAGGACAGTGGGGCTAGCACAGCATTCTCCTTGCTGCTTTTGTATGTTATATCCACCCTCTCCTTGCCTCTGCTTGTTTTGTTTGCCTGATGAGGAAGAATTGGGCTGTAATGATTGATCCCAGCTCAACACCTGGATGAACCTTGTCCATCAGCCTTGGATTTTGTGACCTAAACCCCCTTCTCTTTATATCTGAGCTACACAAGTTACAGTTCCATCCAAGAAGCAGGAAGGTACTTTGTTTATTAGAGGTGTGTATTATCTGCAAGACCTAAACACAGTCTTTAGTCTATAGGACTGCTAAGTGTCTTGTTTGGTTGTTATTTTTTTCCCCAAAACTAGCATCCCACATCCTCTAGGCCTCAGACATGACAGGAGATGTGGAAAGAAATGGAGGTTGTCTTGATTTTACTGAGTGGCAAGAAGAATGATTAAAAGAAAACAGCAGCTGTGAGTGTCCAGTCTTCCTTTTTCAGGTATCTTCTTTTTCTCTTAGGCACTAGCATAAAAGCTTCCTTTTCACTATTGTATCAAATGAAACCAAGGGAATTCTTTTCCCCCATTAGAAAAAATAAACAGTGTCAAGCTTCTAGGGCAAAAAAGTAATCAGGAATGGCCAACACAATCTTGCACTGTTGTGCTCCTCAGAAATCAAAGTGAGAAGATTAATCGAACAGCTAATCTGAAGGCCACAGATGTCACCAGTTTCCACTGAGATCCCTTGGCCGAAGATGTCCACACCATGCTGAAGATATTAGGAAGCCAGAGGGAGAGCAATGTGCTGTGGTGGACTTGGATATGCTCTTCTGGGCTCTGTCCACCAGACACAAGATGCGTGACCTCAGGAACACCTGGCCTATCAGAAACACTGAGTCTTAGTGATACCAGCTTAAGCCAACAGCAGCAGTCAGGCTTTGCATCAGACCTTGCATTATAGCTTCCTGTCTGCAACAGGTACAACACAAACGCTTGGGTCCCTGCAGGTGGTGAAGGAAACGTCTTGAAAGTTGAATTGTGTCTGCTTATCCAGCACTGTGAGTCCCCAGGGAAAAGTCAGACAACATTTTGTACTAAGCACTATAGCTTCTGTATCATCTACTATTTGATTTCTTGTTAAAGGCAGGGCAGGAGAATTTTGGACTTTTGAATAGCATTTCAAACTGCTCATTCAAGTGTTGACTCTGGCCCAGGGAGGGGCTGACATAATTTCTCCTTCCCAAAAAGAGGCATCAGAAACTCTGCCTGAACTTTGATGGGGCTGGAGGACACACCCTGTGACATGGCTGGAACAAGGAGTATGAAGCTGGGCCACTAGGATTGGGCCTGTGTACAAAGAAGAAAAGGCAGCAATTTCTGTGTCACTGCTGGAAGTTTCCCAGTGCAAGCATCAACCTAGCAAGTGCCTGCACCAAAGGTGGACTCAGAGATGCTCTGGGCTGCCCTGAAACAAAATCATGGGTTCTTGAGAAGGGCTGTGTTGCAATTCACACCAGACAAGCAGGAGGGAGCTAAGAGATCTCAGCATATTCCCACAGGCCTTCCTGGGTCATCTTATCCATGGGAAACAGTTTTTACTGCAGGCTCTGACTCTGCTCCCTGTACTGGCAGGGTTAACGTTATGGTGGACTTATGAACTCCATCTCCCTCCAGGCACTAACAGACGACTTACCTGGCAACTTTGTGCTAACAAATGCTGGGAAACAGCATTTTTGGCTCAGCTCTTTAAGCAGGCGACTGATCCAGCCGTCTCATTTAATGTGAACAAGTTCTGGAAAAGGCAGACATCTGCAGTCACTCCATCTCTGCTGCTGAGATGTGAAGGCATGACACTGAAGGCACTTCGAGGCAGTGGACTGTTTTTAAAGTAAAATTCAGAGCATGGCATAGAGGATTCCTGTTTCCAATAAACCACATTTGTAAAAATAATTTCTGAGGTTTTACCCTGGTGCAAGTTCCCTTCAAGTTCTTATTACCCACCTCCCTGAGGCTGGGAGAGTGTCGTGCTGCTGTGCACTAGTCACATCCAAGAGGCAACAGGCCGAGCAAACAGCTTTGCTTTGCCGAGCTGGAAGTGCCAAACTGAGGAAGGCCACGGCCAGAAGCTGCTTGCAAAGCTGCTGAAAGGTTCAGGAAACTATGCACATCCATGCCAAGACATCACGGCTGCACCCCCAGGATGTGCCCTCCGTGCTGCCAAGCACACATTCCCATTGACCTACATCAGAGGGATTCATGAGTCACACATTAAAAAAAATCATTTCTCTAATGAACAGACTGCCGCTATTGAGATGGCGATTCTGTGTGAGATGCGAAGTGAGAGCCTTTGGATATTTCAATATCATAATGTACAGCTAACATAGCATTGACAAGAAATGACGGGCATTAGGCTTTTAGACAACCATTCATGGCTTTCAAGGCTCTTTATGGATGAATTGATTCTGTTGCTCAGGTGGGAATACTGACGCATAGAAGAGTTATTTCCTTTTCTAGTCACACAGTAAGTGAATAGCAGAGCAAGCAAGATTAAAAAAGGGACCGGGGTTTCCAAAACTCCCTTTTCCTTTTGACTGAAAAACAGGGGAACCTTTAGAAAGGCCTGAAGCTCAAGTGTAACTGGTAGCAGAAAGCCAGCAGTATAAACTTTTAGGTCAGGAACAGATTGTTTCTTTTTTTGATAAGCTATGTTCTGATTCGATTAAGACTTCATTAATCCAGGGATGTGCCATGTCATGTATAATACAGGCATTTAGATAGATGGAGCACAATGTTCTCCTCTGGTGTGAGGATCAGAAGTGATGAGGTCTGGATGGGTATGATGATAGCTACCTGTTATCTATCCTGGGGCAGTTCAGAGGGACACACTGGTAGAAGATTCTGTTTGGTAGAAGTCATCACAGTGTCCTCTTACCGAGCTATTCAATGCCAGGGTTTTATTAATTCAGACAAATATTTACCAGCTACTTTTGGCGATCTACCTGCACCTCTTCTTTGGAGAAACAGGCAAGCTCCAGACTGTCTTCCTGCAAAAATAATGAAGGCATGCAAAGCTTTGAAAAGTTGGAGTTTCCTGGGCCAAAGCATTTTAACAAACTTTTTATTCCCCTGTAAAATGGACAGATTAAATATGAACTTCTGAGAAACAACACAGCTCTAAGTCCCCTGTGCTGCTGATATGGAGGCACTCTCCCGACTAATCTCATCTTGTCATTTAAAGTATGTGTTTTAACTACTTAATTATTAGGGAGAAGACTTTATCTCATTTACAGTATATTCATTTCCCCTTAAAGGCCTGTTTCTCCTGCTCTCGCCTCTGGAAATTTTAAACACAGAAACTTCACCTGAGAAGATTATTTAAATATGGGGTTTTTTGCCCATCTCCAAATTGGACCTTGCCTGTGGGGCAGGAGAGCATCCCGCACTTTCAGATGTGAGCTGCAGATGGCGGAATTGAACCGCAGACTCGTTTCGAGACCAGCACTCATTTGCTTTCCAAACCAGCAAACCAAATAACTTTCAACCAAGAGACCAAGGTACGTTCAGCATCTTGTAGGTGAGACCCACGGATACACAGGCTGCACAGCACACAGCTTGTTTTGGAGATGTCGGGGATGGAACTAGATCATCACTAAGCTCCCTTCCAACCCAAACCATTCAATGATTCTATGTTAAATTCCTCCTGCAAAATAATTTATTTTCCTCCACAAACACATCACGTTGGTAGCACCGGGGTTGATCTCAGTGCTGCACCCATCTTCTTCCCGCCTTAGCAGAACAGAAAAACGTACAGAGCAAAGCACCAAAGATAATAAAAGTTTTCTGGGCAACTTCTGGTTGAGGAATCATTAAGTAGATTAGGATATCTTAGCCTATAAAGAGATGCCTACATTGAAAGTAGAGAGCAAATGCATAAGAAAGAGTGTTCATTGTTTCTGTAATACAAGAGCCAGGAGCAGCAGCTAAGTCATTTGCTGGTGTGTTCAAACAGGCAGAAGGAGGTACTGCTTTACACAGTCTGGAAATGGTAAGGTTCATCTCTGTGGGACACTGGGGCTGCCAAAACCCCACGGCACTTTGAAAAGTAGTTGGACAACCTCATAGGAGAGGACTCAATCGAGGGGTGCAATATGTAAAGGCATCTGCTCTGGTTCATGAGGAATCTGGTCCCTGTCATTATATTCTTCCCAAGGAGTCTGCTGTTGGAAGCAGGAGACTGTGCTAATGACAGTCAGCTGATCTGATCCAGCACTTCCTGTGGCCTTGACCCAGGGACACAGGTCACAGAATGCTGTGAGGTTCTCAGCTCTCACTTCCAAAAGACCTTTTCCAGGAGAAAACTTGAGCGTGTGACCCAGCTACATTGCACAAGCAGTGATGCCAGAAGAACCAAAAATACATTAAAAAAAAAGTATCTTGAACTTTAAGTGGATTTTGAAAGGGAAAATAAGGGAGAAGGTGGGACTGCTTCCTGGGTCCCTGTTTCTGAAGGCATGGGATGGCAGCGTTGCACCATCTCCTTGAGCTTCTCTGTTTGCACTCAACTAGAACCATTGGAGAAAGGCAGGGGGAGACCTGGGTGTCAGGACTGCCATGCTTTAGAGCATCACTGTTTGGTAGGCAGAGTCTGGGCCTGTTTCCCACCTATAGCTCATGCATAGGCCAGACCCTTGCTGTTTTTGGTGCTGCCTGTCGTCCACAGTCTCTGAGGGAGCAGGCTGCTCTGCTGTGAGGAACACATTTTTGGTGGGAAGCTGCTGTGTGTGCCTGTGTCCTGGAGCACAGCCCCAGCAGCCGGGGAGCCCAGGCTGCCCTTGACCCTCCCAGTGCAGAGCAAGGCTGGAGCAAGCAAACCCTGGCTTCAGCATGGCTTTCCTACTGAGAGGTGTAGTTAATGGATCTGTGTGACAAGAAGGGGAGCAGGCCTGGGAAGAAAAGACAAATCAGACCATCCTGGTGACCTGCACCACCACACAGGCTCCTCTGGAGTTAGCACCTTTCTCTTTGAGGAAAAACAGCTCTTTTCCCATTTTAATTACACTTAATTGGCAATATGGGAACAGCGCTACATTTAGAGCTGCTTAAATAGCAGCCAGTGCTCTGCTGTCGGTATGATGGGGGGTGATGGCAGCAGCACCTATTAAAGCCCGTAGAGGAGGAAGAGCAGGACGTTGGTACTATGTTCTGGCTGGGAATGCTGATGCCCTTGTCTTAACAACTGGATAATATGAAATGCTGATCAGCAATTGCTCAGGTCCAGTGGCTTCTTGGCATCAGCCAAACCTTTTATGCTGGTTTCTTTGGACATGATATTCGGGATTTTTAGCTTGCTGGCTGATCTGGTTTGACAAGGGAGCTTGATATTCCTGCCTGCAAACAAATTCCCAGTTGTAGAAGTTTACCAGGTTTGATATCCCTTAACACTGGCCAGGCACGAATATGAGTAAAGACTTGTTTAAAGTTTCAGCTACAACATATGCAGAGATGATACCTGATCATTGTGTGCTCCACAACCCTTCTGCTACAGCAGGGCATGGCTCAGCACCTGAAACACCTGGACAAGGTACTTGCTATTTGTGAGAACACTGGGTGGTGGGGACCCCTCTGGCCAGCGGCAAGGTGGGTATCCATTCATTGGAAATTGAGACTAAGGCTGAGCCTGAAGATCTGAGAGATGGGAAGGTGAACCTAGTCTCTGCATCCTTTATTGGTATAGCTATACCACCCTGGGAGGTAATTGAGATGCAGTAAAAATGCTGTGATGTCCAGTGGCAAGAGTGTCATTACAAGGGAAATGGAGCATGTGTTAATGTGAGATCATTTGCAAGATCGTTTGGAGCCTCTTTTTATTTATTTTTTTTTGACTGGCCAATAAAAGGGTCTATTAAGGTGGAAACAACTACTGTTTGCTAGCTAAAAACTATGGGAAAATGACTAGCCATACATGTTTCTGATCACTTGTGCTGGGGAAAGATTAAGCTACTCCTTTTGTAGCTAAATGAAGAAATGTCACCTGGTTGCTGACCAGCCAGAAAGCAGAGCAGGTCTGATCCTTGTTTATGCCATGCTGTGGCAGGTGACAGGGGAAAAGGGACCCACCTGAATACTAGCCTTGGCTTTCCACTCTGGAAAAAGGTCAGCCTGGCCCAGTGCAGCATCTGTGCAATCACTGATCAATGCAGGAAAGGATGATGGGGTTTTTCCTCCAGCAGCACGCACTGGCCTGTCTCCAGATCCTCGGTAATCTCCACATCGAGCGCCTGATTTCCGCTTATTCTAAATTTGCTCAAATCCTGGGTGTAATCCTTTGTTGGGGTGGAGGAGCATAATTCTATTTATTGAACTACTTTCCCGTAATTGCATTTGCCCTCGGCTAGCTCTCTAATCTGCCTTCCCCCAAGTCTCACACAATCATGCTGGAATCCATTTAGAGGTGCATGCGCAGGGAGGGGGCCCGAGGAGGCAGCCGGGCACACGTGTGTGCAGGTGCACACATGCCCATGGGTGAAAGCAGAGTGTTGAGCATAGCTAGTCCTGGGCAGCAGCTGCCTCCAACACTTGCTGGGCTAAGCCCTCCCTCCACCTGCCAGTGGCTCTGAGCCCAAGCAATTATGAAGAGCTGCCGTGCACCAGAGTTGTCCGTTCTTCTTCAAAAGAGGCAGAGAAAATGGCTTTCTCCACTATTTCTTCATATTCACCTTCCAGGGTGAGGTTAAGCAACAGGATAAGTGGTAAAGCAAAGCCAGGCAATGGTTGTGAACTGGGCTGTCCTGTCCTGCTCTGTCACAGCAGAGCAGCCGTTGCACTGCCAGGACACACCTGTAGGAGTTTGCTGCACCTCCAGGCAAGGCTACAGCCATTTAGATTGGAAAAGACCTCGAGGATCATCAAATCCAATCTTCATCCCAACATCTCCCTAACCCCTAGACCATAGTCTCAAGTGCTACATCCACTTGTTTTTTAAACACTTCCAGGGATGGTGACTCCACCTCACTGGACGGTCTGTTCCAGTGCCTAACCACCCTCTCAGTAAAGAATTTCTTCCTAATAACAAATCTAAACACCCCCTGACACAACTTGAGGCCATTTCCTCTTGTTCTGCTTTGTGGGGACACTCTTGCTGGCCACCAGAAGGGAGCAGCTCACCTGCGCAGCCTGGGTCTCCCACATCACCTGAGTCCTTTCAACTTAAACTCTCTCTTGGCCTGCAAGTATGGGGGCCAAAAGGATGGATAGTGTTCTTAGTAGGTGTGCTTTCAACCCTGCTACAACATGCTACATCTACATGATACTCCTTTTTCAGCAAAGGAGCCAAACTACACACCCATCTATTGCAGATACTCCTTCTCCTTCCCCCCTCATGGTTTGGTTGCTAATGCAATCTAAATAGTAAATAGTAGTTTAAGTAGCTTGCACTCGATTAAGAGACTCTAACAACCTTTGCCCCAAAACAGGCTGGAGTGTTTTTGAACAGCGTAATGAAAACTCTCAGAAGAACAAGGCAGCAGAAGAGCCGTTATTACAAATGCCCTGAGAGTCAGTCAGCTTAACTTCATTATTGATCTTCCTTGAAAATGAAGAGCCATAGCAGAGACGTTAAAGGAAATAGATAATAAACACAAGAGACTGTTAACACATGAAAACTGAGATTACAGTTTTAGGGAAGACATCTCAATAGAAGCACAGTGCCAAACTCCCCAGGGCTTCACTGGCATTAGTTACCCTACGCTAAACCTACTCTTTTTGGCATTGAGTCAGGAGGAGGTCAAAGTTCGGTTCCCGCTTCTCTCTGCAGGAAGGGGCACACCAGGCAACAATTAAAGCAGGACTGTGGAGGTATATGTGGGTTCCAGATAGTTCCCTAGTCCGGACAGGGCTAGACTTCAGCGCTGGGCAGCTCTTCGGAGTTTTGGCCCTTTGGCAAGGCCAACCAGTTAGCATCACACCTTCACGTTAACTTTGGTCTACATGGAACGGGGACTAGTTTCCTATTTGGTGCCCGTTTCCAAATCAAAACCTCTTATTTCTTAAGAAAATCACCCATTGTGCTCTGTTGAGCTATCAAACCATGCCAGTCCTAGGCCAGAGGTGCATGCCACTGCCCAGGGGAAGCACGCAAAGACAGAATCCAGCCCATAAGCTTTCCTGCTGCTGCTCGTCCTCCACCTCTGGATCCACAAGGCTTTGCTGGGGGAAGTGGTGACATGTCTTTGCTCCAGAGAAGCTAGAAGGAGTAAAGGGAAACACTTGGTTTGAATCAGATTGGTTCTGACTCAGACCCATCTCTACCACCAAGCCAAATCTTTCATTCTTATCGCAGCCTTTCAGTACCTAAAGGGAGTCTACAGGAAAGCTGGGGAGTGTCTTTTTACAACGACATGTAGGGATGGGACAAGGGGTAATGGCTTTGAACTGAAAGACGGTATATTTAGATTAGATATAAGGAAGAAGTTCTTCACCATGAGGGTGGTGAGGCACTGGAACAGTTGCCCAGAGAAGTTGTGGATGCCCCCTCTCTGGAACTTTTCAAGGCCAAGTTGGCTGGGGTTTTGAGCAACCTGATCTAGTGGGAGGTGTCCCTTCCCATGGCATGGGGGTTGGAACTAGATGATCTCTGAGGTCTCTTCCAATCCAAACCATTCTATGATTCTGTGACTCTATGATTAGAATATATTATATGCATATTGTGCTCTTCTGGCCAGACTGGAACAGCATTTCTGAAATATCATGAACACCCACAGTGAGATTCCTGATCCATGGCTGCATGTACCTGTGTAGGTGATTTGGATAAGGACGCAGGATTTTGGCTGCCTGTCTGACTCCACTCGGCAGACCTGGGAAAACTGGCTGATGGGTCATCTCTGCAAGCAAGCTGGCCTCCTCTGGTGTAGAAGATCATGGGAAGCCCATTCTCTCACCTCCTTCATGCTGCCCCCTTCTAGACATAAGAAGCAAACAGTAGGATTTGCAGGCTCTTGGCACCACTTGCTTGGTTTCAAGCACAGCTTAAAGGCTGCTTTTTTCTTCTTCTTCTTCCTCATGGAGGCTTTACCTTTTCACTTATAATGAACTTCCTTCCCAACAGCCATGATCTGAGATAACAGTGGCAGGAAAAGATGTTGCATCACTTTTTGAATTGCACAAGTGCAGCTCTGCATTTTTGAAGATTTAGTACCTAGGGAATAAGAAATGTCAATATTACCATATAGTCTTCCTTGGGTAATATCGAAATCCTCCACTTGTCAGGTTAATTTAAAGCCAAAAAAGAAATCAAATTTAATCACAATTTGTGATCTTTTTTGCCTCTCACAGGAAAAGAACCCCTGGCTATGCTACAAAGATGTAAGATGTTTCAAGGACATTGATTTATTAGAGAAAAAAAACTTACATTCCTTGATCTGAACATCTCCCTGAGCAAGAGAGGAGGGGATGTCCCAGGCTTAGAAGCCAAAATTTGCTCAAAATACATAATTTTAGGTTTCTACATTAGATCAGTTTCTGTTCAATGCCATCCTTTTACTCTGGTGTGAGGCAAACAATAAACAACTCTGGCTTTCTGGTGGCCTTCAAACAAGCTAATGAGCACTCTTGGGATTTGCACTTTCTGAAATCACCAATGAGCCATCCCAGCTCCTACAAGTGGTGACCCAACGTAGAGCAGCACCTGCCTTGAGGTGCTGGAGACCCTCCAGAGGCACCATCACACATCAATCCCGCCACAGCATCTCCTTTGTAATTGGTCTGGAGCCCTTGGGAACCAGCCCCAGGAAAGGGCTTTCCATTCCCCATTCCTATTTGAAGGGGATGGAGTGTAAAGGAACAAGGGAATTTGAAACAGGGAAGGGGGAGAAGATGCTTGCTAGGGGAACAGCCAGAAGAAATTGCAAGGAGGTATGCGATTTAGAGGTCCAAAGACCCTGACCATCATTAGCAAGAGGAATCCAGCAAGAATCTGCTTGGCAGAGACAGGGCTACAAGTCTGCAGCTTGAAGGGTGAGGGAACAGAAAGGACTGGAGAGGACATTGATTTTCTTAGAGGAAAAAGTGAGCAAGAATGACCTCAATGGAAAAATATTTGCTCGCTCTCTCTTTTTCTGTCTCACAGACAAATATAGCCCTACATGTTATGCAAAGGCAGTGTTCAAGCATGCTTGGAATGAGCAACTTGGGAGGCAAATTGCTACCGCTTGTCCTCACTCTTGTTTTTTGGCTTTTATTTCGTCTTTTCCCATTGTCTTGTCCCCTCTAGCATGACCTGTCACAAAGCCACCTCAGAGCGAGCCCCTGCCTCTAGAGGAGAGGGGGTGGCTTGGGGGCAACTGCCAGCAGCTGCAGTGCAAACAACCACTGGTCTTCACAAAATGACCCGAGAGGAAAGATGAATTGAATTGGGGTTGTGCAGGTTAAAAAAGGGAGAAATGTTTGGGTTGAATATTAGAAAGGTCTTTCCAGCAGTAAGGAAATGCTGGACTACAAGATCTTGCTGACACCTATCTCTGGGTGTCTTTAGGAAGCAGTTCAGTAATATCTGTCCAGAAAGGTACAGGCAGAGGCAGTCATGCCCCCTGACAGACTCATTGCTCAGCAGCAGACCAGATTATTTTCTTGCTGCTCTATTTCTGCAGAATTTCTTTCTCTTTCACTATGAACGTTACAGAACCTTTTTACTTGAAGAAGTCAAAAGGCTATCAAGTGCCTTTAGCTGCTTCAATCATGCCCTGTTTCCCCAGCCCCAGCTATGTTTTCCTGGAGGCTGCAGCTCTCATGGACCTCCTTTTCTTCAGTGGGTTTATGGGTGCTGGTCCTCAGTTTGCTCCTCTGCAGGATCCAGCTCAGAGGGGCCAGAGAGGCCCTGAGACCAGCACTGCCCCACAGCTGGTGCCAACCCCAGCTCATACCAACATGTCATTTGGAGAGCAACAGAGGAAACGCCTTGGGGAACATTTCTGAGCAAGGCTCCCATCCTGTGGTTATCCCTGCTTGTGTTTCACTTATGGCATTGAAAATTTCAGCCATTTGGTGAAACATGGAATTGATCAGAAAAAGAATCCAAATGCAGTGGCGAGCAGCTGCACACCCATGGCTGCTCCAAGGGAAGGTGAAGACCCAGGCTTGGGTGCAAAGAATAAATCCTTCCTTGCATTGCCAGCAGTAACCAAAACTCACCCTGTTCTTCCTCCTCTATGATGGATAGAAACAGCTCCTGAGCCTTGGAGCCAGCTCTGCAACCAGATTGGGGACTGAGAGAAACAAGGCAGCACTCTTGCTCAACCTCCCACCACAGGCCTGGAACACAGATGGCTCAGGGTCTCCCAGGACAGGATGACAAGGCTAGGAAGATTCAGAAATAAGTTACCTGCAGAAGAAATCATTGGGCCAGTCTTTTTCACCCAAGGTGGCTTCATCCATCTTTTAGATTTCTGTATCACTTGCCTTGGCCAGGAGGCCACAGCTCCTGCCTGTGCTCATTTCTGGCAGCTCCACTCTGGTGCTTGCTGCACCTCCCAGGGCGATTTGGCTCTGCTCCCTGGCACTCCCATGGGCTGTGAGCAGAGACAGGAACTGTTCTTGGGCTGCACAGGCACCCAACACCCATTGTGCTGGGGGCACCATCTGGCTCACCCCCTTACTCAACAAGTAATAAATAATAGTAGCAATAGCAGTAGCAATAGTAATGCTTTCCTTCCAAATGCCAGAATAATCCCAAATGCATGTTTCTCAGTCTTGTTGTATTTATGAGAAAAAAAAATAAAAATGAAGAAATCAAAGGTCTTCCTCAAACCTGAATCGAGAGATAGCTGGAAACTGGCAGAAGTATCTTTATTCCTACCCCTCAGCTCAGCCACTATGTAAAGGAGTTGGACAACATCTGCAGTGCTGTCCCTAGGCTGTGTTCTCCTCTCGAAGAGGCAAGTGGGAAGAAGCAGAACCAGAGGAGCTGTAGACACCTCCATGGGCAATGCCAGGTCCAGTGCAGACAGTGAGGGCTAACGGCCTAGTGCAGAAGTAAGAGCAGCACCATCTCCCATGGTGGATGTTGCTGCCTGCTGTTACCCCAAGGTTGTGTTTCCCTCTTTTCTTGGATGTACATGATGTGGAGAACGTGGAAGACATCACTCCTCCACAAAGCTAGTTGTGTCTGATTTCCAGGAAATCAGTCTAATGGGATGAAACTAAAGCAAACAGAATGATCTGTAAACAGGGAGATGTTTCTCAGTCTTTCATAAGCAATCTAAATTAAAAGCAACAATTACCTTCCCTAAAAAATAACAGCAAATGTCATCTGCCAGCACTGTTATTTCCATTCCCAGTGGGGAGGCAGATTGGTGCTGCTCCCAGATTTTCTGTGAATGGCCTGAGAAGCAAAGCAATTAGGCAGAAAAGAATAAACCATTCATCCAAACACAACAGCCAGCAGAAGAGCAGTTGTAAACAAGTCATGCTGTCTTACCTCCTCCCCATTTCAAGCGCTCAGCGGTTTTGCAAGAGGTGGCAAAGCTGTGAGTGATGGGATGTGTGGTACCCACCCAGCTCCCCCCGCTCATTGGGGCAGAGCCCCCAGGGCAGGTTTTGTGCCAGCTGAGAAGCAGGAGGACGAGGTGGTGTTTGCCCACCTAAGGAATCATTTGTGCTTGCAAAATATTAGAAATTTAAATAAAAATACTAAAATTCCCCAGGATTCACACAGAGTTTTGTACTTATAGCTTGCAAGAAGAGTTGGTCTGATACTGGTGGCTGGGGTCAAACCAGCTTATAAACCGCCTCAGGTTTCCAGTCCTTGCTGGTGCAATGTCTGCGCTACCTTAGCACCTTTAAGACAGAAGCGAAGCTCTTCCTCATGATAACTCTGGGATTGGTGAAGTCCACATTCACCCCAACTCTGATCGTGAATGTTCCCCAGACATCATGTTTGCAGTGTGGCCATTGTAGGAGGCAGAGGAGAAGCCAAGAGGGATCCTAGCCAGGAGCCAAACCCTTCCTGATGGCCTCATGTCAGAGACTTGCCCAAGCCATGGATGCATCCTTCCTTGCTCCTGCTGCTCAGCAGGAGGAGGAGAGACCTGCCACTGCTGGGTTCACACAGGTTTGGCCAGAGCACTACTGTTCAGGCAACATGGTGACACCTCTGAAGGGTTCATAACCATCCCAAGGGATGGATACAACCTCCCAAGGGATAACATATCTGTTTTCTATGAGGTCGTTTCCTGTCATTGGAGGTTTTTGATGGAAAATATGGCTTATTCTCAGAAATGTCACCTCTTTGGCATAAAATGCTGTTTGTTAAGAAGTCAGTTTTCAGCCAAAAAATATTGCATTGGGTAGAAAATGCTGAACAGTCCAACTACTCCTACTTGAGACATAATGCCTGAGCCTGGGGCAGACCTGTGAGTGGAGCAGAGGTATGGTGCCACTGTAGATGTATGCCCTCAAAGAAATGATGTGACCAAATGGGACTGGACAGAACAGGAAGAAAAAAATAAATGGAATGTGTTAACATCCAAAAGGATAGAGAATGAATTTAAAGCAAAAAAAGAGAAAGGGTGAGACATGATACTTCACTTCCTCATGGGAGGAGAGGTGATGGGCATGGGATGAGAAGAGGAAGAGCTGTGACATCCAGGTGGCCACCTCTATGCACAGAAGAGGCTTTTTAAAAGCCTGCCACAGCCTCTCCTAGGCACATGTCTTAGGAGACAACAATCATTTTCTTAAGTTTGGCATATTCACAGCACCTGACAAGCAGGCATCTAGAAAGGCGGTTTTTATTTTTGCTCCATAAACCATGAACACAGGCTTCACAGGAGGAAATTTCTGCGTGATGATAATCCCTGACAAATATCAGAAAAGGATATGCCAGAAAGGTCTGCTTTAGGGAAAGATTTGACCATTTGACCACTGGGACTCACTGTCCCTCTGGCACCAGACCTCGGGAACTCACAGCCTCCCCACTTGGGGAAAAGTGTCACCAGTTTGGTGGGCTCTTTTTCTGGGTTTTATGCAATGTATTGGCAAATAAATAAAGACTTTTTTGAAGCATTTTTTTTCCTTTGAGCAAACATGGTATAAAACATGGGTTTGTGTGAAAAGCCTGAAGCCGGTGACAGATACCTTTTTGCTACCATCAATCATGTAGAAGAGCTGTTTGGAGACTGCTGTCTCTAAATAACACCCTGTGCATTTGAGAAGTGATATATACAGCCATTTAGTCTGTCTCTAGGATGATAAAAGTCTTCAGATCAATCTCCTTACAGATTTCTTCATCTGCATCTCCTGGACCTGATGATGGGAAACCTGGGATACAAATCTCTTCTGACTCCTTCAAAACACTTTGTTGGCGAGTTGGTGGTGCCATATTGATGAAACCTGACAGCTTTTAGAAATTATTTTATTTATTTGCTTGTTTGTTTACGGTCAGCGCTTCTTAGATTCTGGAGTTATTGGGACATGCATGGAATTCCTGGCTGAGCCAGGGGACATTTTCCCCTTTATACTGCACAGCTGTATAGTCCCTCCACCTTTCCCAAACCACTTAGGGCAATGTCTCCTCATGAATGATGGCATAGATGGATGCATAATTTGCCAATTGCCCAGTCTTCCCATTCTATATAGCACAAAAAGATACAGGCACAGGTCTATATGGAGGAGGCCCTTATCCTCAGCTCCACCCTCATCTGAGGAAGGGCAAATGACTGACTGAGGTGGTTCTGGTCTCCCCCAGGGATGCCCTATGACTCTGTGCTACCCTGGTAATGAAGATTCTGGTCCACTAAGGGTTTGATATCCCTTCCCTCTTCCAGGCTGTCTTGCAGCCTGTTGCTTCTCTCCTTGGACGATACACACTGTCACTAGAAGTGTATCACCATCTTCCATTGATCTACATGGGACAAGTAAAGGGCCAAACAGGTGGAACTGGATAGCCCAGTAGACTTGGAAGAACTTGTTGAGTGATTTTAATTCCCCAGCTCTAATTCAGCATCCCCTGCTTTGAATTGTTGTCCTTTTTCCCCAAATGATATTCCTGCAGATGCACACCATAGAGGTCCAGATGACTGAAAACCCATCATGATCTTAGAAGAGAGGCCAGAGACAAAGATCCTTGTGTCAGTCTGGGGTTGTCTTTCTCACCCTTACTGGGACAAGCTAATGACGGAGTCTGAAGAGCTTTGCTTCTCCTACATGAGACCTGTTCTGCCTAATTTGCACATGCTGGCTGCAGTAGGGCCCTAGGCCACCCTCTTCCAAGCACATGTGCTGATGTGGCTGCTTCACTCTCTATGGCTTACAGGAGCTGTGTCCATGCATCCTGCAGCAGAGTGGGCTGAACAGAGCTGTCCAAAAGGCCAAGCATTTTGCACTAATTGAATTAGTGTCTTTCATTAAGGTCACTAGCTACTAAAGTGCTAACTTTCTTACTGAACTCGAGGCCCAGATTTTCCAAAGCAAGATACCAAGGAGAAGACTGATGCAATGTGAGCTTCTTTCGAGCTACCTCTAGCATTTTACAGGGGTCCTTGCTGTCAATGAACTGAGACGAGTTTAGCAAACATGTGCTCTGAGATCTGTAGATCCTGATCATCTGGCCATAAGCAGAGCTTGAACCCACAACCATCACTGTAAATACCTTATTCTGCTTCATTATGAAGACACACACCCTTAAGCAAGAAGGATGTTGCAGACTTTTCCCATTTCACATTGTGAACAAAGACTCAATGTGACTGTTGACAAGGATTGAGTCTTGCCGTACTGCAGGTGACCCATGAAACAGCTAATGGGTCAGTCACCTCTGCAAACACCCACTCTGCACAAAAATCAGGCCTGCAGCTTTCCCCATAGCGCTGAGCTGTGATGCGGTGAATAAATCAGACCTGTTTACAGCTGCCCCATGCACCAAAATGTTGTACCTTGGAGAAGACTAATGCAAAAATCAAGAGGGATAGCTTGAAACAACTCACTTAAAGGCATCTTCTTGTCTCCTGGAGTCTATATTACACAAAGTAGTTACAATAAATACAAGATTAAGTACTATCAAGCCTCTAGAAATGAGCTGTGTATATTAGTGCCCCTAAGCAAGGAAGTGTTTGGGATGAGGGCTCTCAGAGGAGATAATCTCAGTTTCTTTGCCTCTGTGCACACACAGAACAACATTCTCATCATTCTGATGTCACAGCACGTCCAACAGACTAAAAACCCCCAACTAAACCCACTCCAAATCTCACAGACACATCAAAGGAGCGCAGCCAGTGGAGGAAACAGGCACACAGCTTACATCAGCCTGCCTTGGGTTGCTATGCAACCAGGAAATCCACACACGTTGCCATGACGATGTCAGTTCATCATCATTCCGTGCACAGCTCAAGCGAGTGTAGCAAGCCACCAGTGCGCACATGCCGGGACAGAAAATTGTGAGATAGAGCAAGAGCATCACGGTGCCGTGGACAGGGGGATGCTACTACCGCAGCCTCTCTCCTGGGCAAAGCATGCAGGGCTGCTGGGAGGCCTTTAACCTTTTCCTCTTAACACTTTGTGGTTCAGCATTTTCCCTTGGTATTTCTTAACTGATCCCACATCTGATATCCATCACCACAGCCATGGACAGCATACAGATGGGCAACTCATTCTGTGTAAGGTGGCAGCATCCTCCTCCCCATGCCGCTCCTGGGGAGTGGGAGAGTAAATACTCATGCTGGGAAGAGGGGGAGCTGCTTGGGTGTTGCTGGCAACACACGCTGCTTCACAAGCTCTCACAGCAGTAGTATGACTGCTACTATGTATGATGCTCATGATGAGTAGCACCAAAAGCAATAAGGTGACAATATTAAAGACCAGTAACTGAGAAAACTGGCATGCCGAATAATGCCCCATTAACCCAGGAAGGATGAGGAAGTTGGAAGCTTGTGTAGATAACCTTAGCTTGGCATCACTGCCTAGATCCTGCAGCACTGAGCTTTTTAGAAAGGAGAAAAGACTTTGTCTGGAAAGAGGGCGTGCTGTTAACCAGGCCTCAATATCGAGCCCAGCTGGTCAGCAAAACCCAAAACCAACAACTATGTTGCAGAACTCAGGAATGCTAGTGAACACAGTCTCTGCCCTCCTGCAGAAAAAACTACTGTGGCCAACCACCATCTTCACTACCCTCCTCCACACTCACCATTTGCCACATGAACTACTGCTTATTTGAAAAAAACACCATCAGCTGCCAGTGCCTCAAGCACTGCAAATTATGGAAGGTTTTAGAGAAGAAACTGTTGCCAGGCAGGTGCAATAGCTGGTTCTGGCCCTAAGCATGCTGAAGGGATCACAAACGGCTTGTGACCACAATGCAGATGAAGTGGCAGATGATCTCATCAGGTGGATTATTTACAGCTGACATTGGACCAGCCCTGCCAGATAAAAAAGAATGGGAGAAAGGGAGAAGTCCTAGATAAAGACATAGCTGGAGAAAAGGATCTGAAACATGTCACTCTGAGGAGCTAATAAAAAATAAGGTTGCAGACCAGTGTGACATAAGAAGGGGCAACTTGTTGTCAGCACTATGGGAAGGATACCTGCATGCTGGGATATGAGTGAGAAGGTCAGCTCTGCAGCTGCCGTGGTTAGGCTGGGACAGTCTGATGGTTCCTCTCTCTGCAACGTCTGTCAACCGGTACTGACTGACAACCAGCTGAACATGAGCCAGCAGTATGCCTAGGTGGCCAAGAAGGCCAACGATATCCTGGCTTGTGTCAGAAATAGTGTGGCCAAGAGGACTAGGGAAGTGATCGTCCTCCTGTACTCAGCACTGGTACACCTTGAGTACTGTGTTCAGTTTTGGGGTCCTCAATACAAGAAAGACATTGAGGTGCTGGAGTGGGTCCAAAGAAGGGCAATGGAGCTGGTGAGGGGCCTGGAGAAAAAGTCTTATGAGGAGCGGCTTAGGGAACTGGGACTGTCTAGTCTGAAGAAGAGGAGGCTGAGGGGAGACCTTATCGCTCTCTACAACTACCTGAAAGGAGGTTGTAGAGACATGGGTGCTGGTCTCTTCTTGCAAGTAACAAGCGATAAGACAAGAGGAAAGAGCCTTAAGTTGCCCCAGGGGAGGTGTAGGTTAAATATTAGGAAAAATTTTTTTGCTGAAAGGATTGTAAAGCATCAGAACAGGCTGCCCAGGTCAGTGGTTGAATCGCCATCCCTGGATGTGTTTAAATGCTGTGTAGATGTGGTGCTGAGGGACATGGGTTTAGCAGCAGATTTGGTAGAGTAGTGTTATGGTTGGACTGGATGATCTTAAATGTCTTTTCAACCTAAATGATTCTACAATTCTAACCCACTAGGGGTGTCAGTTTGATCTCAAGACATTTCTGGTTTGAGCAAAGCCAAGCCCTTTTCTTCCCTCTTCTCAGATGAAAAACCACAGCTCCACAGTGAGATGAGACACGGTCTAGGACAAGGTCTAGGCACTGCTGAATCCCACCGGGCATTCACTCAGGTATGAAGTCTGCCTGGGTTTCTCCAGAAACCTTGCCAGCCTCCCACCTACCCATTCTGGCTGCCTTCAGGCCTGCTGCCTGCACCTGGGACCAACTTTCAAAGTCAACAGCAATAATTACAGAGGCTTTTGGGCCAAGTTTGGACAACACTGGCCACATGTCTTCTCTGAATACTCAGTATCCACTCCAGGACTGTGTTCAGGGTTCAATAGCTGAAGCACTGATAGCTGAACCGGTGCATGGGATACTCCAAACCCTGGTCCTGCTCACTACTGCTCTTATCCCAGAGCAAGGTGTACTGGCAATGAAACACCAATTCCAGCTGTTGCTCTGTTGGTACGTATTTTGCATGTGTACCCAGCAAAATGTTTTTGCTTCTTTCGCCTTTCCCTTTTTTTTTTTTTAATTTAAGGTTGCAATGCCTGTCTGTGTGGTAAACACATCCATAGGAACAATACTAAGGAAATGGAAAAATTCACATCATTTGCCAGTCTGTTCATGCTTGGAGCAGCACCCAGTGTTTGGGTTTAAAAATAACCTTTACATTTCATTTAACAACCGCTATCAAAGTCCTGTCTGAATCCTAATGCAATTCTTTTTTTTCTTCTTCTTCTTCCCGCTTTCCACATCCATCTAGTCTGAGGGAGGAATGACAAAATATTGTCATTATGTGTCCTTCCTGTCGCCGTATGGCTCTTTGTAATTTAGCTGGTATTTGACTCAGCCATTTGAAAGAGCAAATCGTAACACAGCACATTCACGCCGCTCCTTTCTCAGTGAAGGAAAGGAAAATTGCTGGCCTCACATAAAAGCTTCTATATTTTGCTTTCCATGTATATTTTCCCCTTTGTGCTCTGTGGCTTTTCAAAACTACCAGACTCACCCAACCAGCGCAAATCTATTTTCTTTCCATTTTCTTATTCTTCCTCTTTTTCTGGAGGGAGGTTGTGTTTGTGTTTCCATCAGACATTCCTTGGGACCAGTTGTGAAGGGAGGCAAGTGTTTGTGCCTCATCCATGCCCCAAATGTCAAGGCTTATGGTTGATGCAGGAGAACTTACTCCGTGGAGCTGTGGTTGTGGTATTTCTGCCCTCTTCCATAGGGAAAGGTAATGCTGCTCCCTCTCTGCTGTTACTGTGAGGAAAGATGTGGGGAAAAGCCCTTCTCATTTCAAGCTTAGCGCTTAGATCATGGCTATGATAGGGCAACATGGGCTTTACCCAGCAAAGGCCTGCAGGATGATCTTTATCATGATTTTATCTCTTTCTTTTGTTTCATGGTCGCAACATAGATGGAAAAATAGTCAATGGACCTAAGGACAGATCATTAGGTTTCCACATCAGGGCAGGTAGAAGCTGGTCAGAGCAAAGGTCTGTGCAGCCTGAAAATGGGCTATTAGGAGAAGAACAAAATAAGGGCAGAAACACAAGAGTTCTTGCTCACAAACCCTACACATCTCCAGTAACATGACCCTGAGGAGCTCAGCACCAGAGACGTTTTCTGTGCATTAACTAGCTTTCCAAAGAGCTTTCTTCTGCCAATGTGCCCACTCTTCCCTTGGATCTGTATGAGGCTTTTGGTGTCCTCAGCATCCTGGGACAAGCACTTCCCTGCTTTTTTGCTCCCCACCTGAAAAGACAGCTCCTTCTTGTTGCGGCCCCTCTAGCAATGCATGGAGCAAACCTCCTGTTGGAGGGACACGGAACAAACTTTTCCACACATGACCCCATTTCTTGGCCAGCCCCCATCTGTGTGGGACTCCCTCCTGGCCCTAAGGCCATGTCAGAGCAGAGTGGTGGCTTCCTATGTCTTTGCCATTCAGCTCCTAAGTGCTCAAGTGGGCAAGGAAATGGTAGCAGGCGAAGGCTTGGAGAGGGAGCCACAGAAATGGCTTTCAACAGCTGATGGGGGGAAAAATAGCTCTGCTGGCGTATGGCTATAAAAAGGTTTCTGTACTGCACTTTGAAGGAGAAAATTGACTCCATTACCGTCAAGTGGCTCGGTGTCTTCAGCTGTGTCTGGACACTTCTGATCTGCAAGGAAATTGTTTTGATGCCTTTTGTTGTGCTCCTTTAGCAGAGCTATGCAGCTGATGTGCTGAGCCACCTGCTCTCCACAATGCTGCCTTCCCTGTATGCGGGGAATAACTGCATGGAAACTCTCCAGTCTTCCCTTGGTGCTGCTGATGTTTTCCCAGCTACTTTTGAGCCCACAGTCCCTCCTGTCTGGTGGCACCTCTTGTTTCCATTGCTGTCTGTAGGCTGCTGCTCTTATGCCGGGGCCTTGTGGGGAGAGCGCAGGGCTGGAGATCTCCTGCAGGAGCAGAGTAGGTGCCTCGGGCTCAGATGGACACAAGCAAGGATTTAGTCAAAGTTCTTACCTGCCTCAGATGATGAGAGTCCCTCTTGCATTTGCTCTGCAAATGCAAGATTTCTGACTGCAGATCTCATCAGTAGGCAGCATAAGAGCACCCATACTCCATACTGCTGGGTTTTGGCTTTATGTCTTCAGCAGAGATCCTCCTTCTTTCCTCCTTCTCACACTCTGCCCCAGGGGATGCTATCCCGAAGTCCTCTGAGGTGTGGGGGACATGAGGTTCATGCCTCTTTGGGATTGTGCCCAGGATCCCAGCTAGGACCAGGGTGTCATGCACCATTTTGCTGTGGGAATACCCACCTGGGTGAGGACCCTCACACTGACTGTGCTGTAAGGTTACAAGGACTCAGAAAAAAAAATTCTTCAGCAGAATTTAACAGATTGGCCTTGGGGTAGGAGCTTCAACTTCTGAGAACATGGAGCTGAAGCCAGCAGAGCTACCAGCGTTAATAGCAGCAGAGAATTTGGCCTGGTGTTCAAGCCTCACATGAAAGCCCAGAGTTCAAAGTGATTTCTGGCTTTGAAATATCCTGTGCATTGGCTGCTTCCGTCTTTGTAAATTACTTGTTTTGTTACCATCCCATATGTTATATATACACGGGCCTTTCTGGCAGAGGTTTATTCCCTATAGGAAACCCATGTGCTTGTTTTATCCTGTACGGGCACTGCCTATCGAGCTGCTCATGGAGTGCAATGGGTGAATGGAGAACGAAGTTCTCATTTTCATTTCGGAGCAGCAACCCTAGCAAGCAGATGTAGCCAAGTGAGGCTGACATTTAAAGCAACTACCGAGATTACATTACTGAGATTATATTTAATATGGATGGCCAAATCTTTCAAACAAAATCAATGTTCTTTTACTTAATAATACCCTTGCCACATCTTAATGAAGGCTCCTCCAGCTCAAGGCCCTATTTTTCTGCAGTCGTTTCATTGCGTGACATCTCTGACTGCATCAGATGGTACATAATGCTATTTTCATCTGTTTCTATTGAATTTTATGCGTTCCCATCCTTGATTTGTCAATTGCCGGATCAATTAATCAAGGGACTCTAAGGGGAGAAATATTTTTATTACTGAGAAGGAAGGGGAATTCATTTAAATTCTGCATCTTCCTGCAGCATCCAACATCTATTATTACGTCTCTCAACCGGGCACGGACAGGAGGATGATAAAGGACCTATAGACCAGCCTGTGGTTACCTGAGTTACTTGCAGAAATAAAAACCAGGCTGGGCTGCTCATTGGTCTGCCCCTTGGTTCTCAAATCGGGAGAGGCACCCAGGCAGTTCCCCCCAACCCCAAGCAGTCCCAGGGGAACCTGGAGGTCCCACAGCAGGTCCCTAACAAGGCTGAGCCTGTCATGGATAGAGCCCAAGGACCAAAAAGGCGGTGCTGGAGCCCAAGCAGCAGTCTCAACAGCTGTGGGTGAGTTCAGAAAGACACTTGTCATCCCAGTAAATTCAATTTCATTAGTGATGCCTGAAGAAATTTAGTCGAGACAGGAGCTGCACTAAAACTTCGTGCAATTACAGAGCCCAGCGTAAGCCTTTTCTGAAAGCTGGGGGGGAAAAAAAGTTAATTTATGTATCAGCTAGTGCCCGTCTGAGGGTGAAATGTACCCCAGCAGGGACTCCTGAGCATCCTTGTCAAGCTGGAATTTTGCTGCAGGCCCAGCTCTGGTATATTCCAGAAAGCAGGCTCCTGGCCCCAAAATGAACACCAGCAACAACGTTTTCTCCCATCACTGCAGCACAGCCGTGATTCCTGCCTACAAGCATGCTCCTATCATCGGGATTGCCGTAACGCTTCCCATCATGATTCCCTCTTTGCTTGTACGGGGCTTTGCATACTCTCTTCCAAATTATAATGTTGCCTTTCCATTAGAAGACTCTGTAGCAAACCTGGTGGCTGGGCTGCACCAATATCCCTGCATGATCCATCGCTCTCCCCAGATCTTCTTTAGAAGCAGCCCTGGTCTGGGGGTCAGGCTGCCACCTAAATTGATTGCCCATGGACATCTTCTCGGTCCTCCAGCAAGAGGCTGGATGTCCTCTTGCCCTGAGAATGTATCCTCAGGGTGTGTGCTACAGAGATTAAAAATAAATAAATAAAAGGATTATTTAAATAATGTCTCTGAAGAGGAAAATAAAATTGCACAGCGCATAATCCAGTTTGCCATTTTTCCATCCCATTAACTCTCTTTAAAGAATTATTATTATTGTTTCTCAGTAGAAAAATCTGTTGGGGCTGGAGTGAACTCAGCCCTTGCAGCCACCAGCCCCCACCTTGCAGTGGGAAGGCACAAGCTCACCATTCCCCTGGGCTCCCAACAGCCCTTCTCCCCACTCTGTAGGGAGAAGCCCCACCAGGTTTTGCCACAGGGAACAGGGACCAGCTGTTGGCACTCCAGGCCCCTTTATCTCCCCCCGACATTTGCACCCGTCAGGTTCATTTGATAATGAGTGGTTGTTTAATGAGGATATGTGGAGCTTCTGGGACTGCACGTTGATGATAAAGGTAGGGCTTTTGTGTCCCAGGGTTTAAAAATAAAAAGCAATTTCAGAAGCCATTGCAGGGGAGGGATGTGCCTCATGAACCCATCCAGGGGACGTAGGGTCAAGGAAGGAGGAGCTGCTGTGGCAGCTGAGTTATCTGCAGGGAGTACTGAGGGGAGCAGAAAAATATGTGCAAAGATCTCTGCCAGGACAAACACTTCCAAATAAATTACCTTGCTCAGGAAACATGCAGTGGGCAGACCAAACCCGCATCTATATTTGAATAAGTCCTTTTCCTTGGCTGCTGTGGGACAAAGCCACAGAGGACCCCAGAGAGGCCAGGCCTGACCAGTGCATCCATGTGGTGGTGCTGCGCTGGGTCTCCGAGCCTCAGCTGGCGACATTGCTGGGAGCAGAGGGGAGCTGGCACCCAGGTGCTTGGCCAGTGGGAGCCCAGAAGGACTGATCTAGTACCACAGCGGCATGGGTGGACTTTGCAGTGACCACAAAGACCCCGCAGACAAGCAGAAGTAAGAGTATCATGGGAGGAACATCCTCCCATGGTTTGTGTTAAAACCTCCAATGTTTACGCTGAAGGTGGTACTTGAAACTATGTATGACTGCAACACAGGCAAACACCTTACCCAGTGTCCCAGGGCCACAGCACAGATGTGACCCCTGTTGTTGAACTCCTGGTCCTTCTCCAGGGGTCCTCCTCATCAGGGCCGCCAGTATCTCCAGGCTGGCACCAGAAGTGATTCAGGTGGGGAGAAGGATTCCAGCTTGTGCCTGACACCTGCAGATCTCCACAGGGAGCAGCTGTCTGCACTCTTCTGTCCTGGGGCAGCCCCTGAACTGCTGGATCCCCCTCTTCTCTCTATCCTCTGCCTGCACTATCCCCAAGACACTGCTGCTGCTCAGCCCAGAGCTTAGCAGGACCCTCATTTCAAGGCTTAATTAGCAGTGGCTGTAGGAGTCAAGAAGCTCTACTGCTCCTGTAGGTAACCTCCACCCTGACATTCATGAGAGAGAGCCGCTCTTCAGAAACACACAAAAAAAGCAATGAGAAAGCACTTTCTGACCAAGCTTTTCCAAACCATAACAAAGCGTGGATATTCCAGGTGGGTCAGAGTGAGTCCCTGGGATTATTGGTACCAGTGCTCTGTGAACCCCACTGAGGGAGACATCGAACTTGCTTGTGATGGGTCACTAACTCAACGCCTCCGTGCAATTTACCCCTCTGTAGTTCTATTTTATTTCTAGTGGAGGGCAGGTCTTTGAGCTGCACACGTCCATCTGGGACACCTTTAGCTTGGTGGGGCAAGCTACTGAACCAAGTGAAGCCAAGGACCAAAGATGTTACTGGAGATGTGACAGGGATGCACAACCATTGAGGTGATCGCCAGCCTCGTGGGACAGGCTGTGTGGCCAGGCTCTGCACTCTATCACTAGCAGGCAGGTCCTCCATCAGGTCTACAGGAAGGCAGAATTTGGTCTGGGTCGTAGCATTTAAGAACTTAAAAAGGTAAATGGCATATATGGATGCTGCATAAACACAGCATAGGACCTATAGGGTAAGGACCAGTCTTTGCCTAAACTGCTCTGCGTAAGCCAGAGTAATGAGCTATGCTCTTGGGCACCACAGGCAAACAAATTCACTTACAATAGGAGAAATCCAGAGAACAAGAGGCTATCTCTAATTTCCTTCCACCTGTTCCAGTCTCCTAAAAAAAGCTCTCATTAACCATCCTTATTCATGCAAAACAGAAGAGAGATCCTTCCAGCTGGCTGCTTACCTTGATGTCTCCAGCCTGACGTGGGTGACTGTGGGCCACTGCTGGTGTGCTGGAGCTTCTACACTCCACCGGCAGCTGGGGGACCGTGGGGAAGCTCTGCTGCTCCTGCAGACTGGTCATTGAGTGTGGCAGAGACAAGCCTTCCACTGGTTTTGAGGGGGGCTTCTTTCATCTGTGGATGGGCAATTTCTGGCAGGAGTCCTCCTCAGGTCTCACTGTTTGTAAGAGAGTGACAAAGCCTCCTGCTGTTCCCTTGGCAGGAGGATGCTGTGGAATCTCTGAGCAAAAGGCAGAGCTGGATACATGTTGGCTTTCAGCTCCAAGGTGAACCAGATGCAGTCATCTTCATAACCTCCTCAGCAATACCTCCATAAGAAATCTGTCATAGAATAGAATCATAGAATGTTTCAGGCTGGAAGGGACCTCCAGAGGTCATCTAGTCCAACCTCCCTACACAAGTAGGGACATCTACCTAGGTCAGGTTGCTCAGAGCCCAATCAAGCCTGACCTTGAATGTCTCCAGGAATGGGGCCTCTACCACCTCTCTGGGCAGCCTGTTCCAGTGCTCTATGACCCTCATGTTAAAGAACTTTTTTCTAACATCCAACCTAAATCTATCTTTTCCTAGCTTAAAACCATTATTCCTTGTCCTATCACTAAAAACCCTTCTAAATAGACCTTCCCCTGCCTTCCTGTAGGCCCCCTTCAGGTACTGGAAGATCCCCTCGGAGCCTTCTCTTCTCCAGGCTGAACAGCCCCAACTCTCTCATCTTTCTCATCTTTCTTATGCTGGGGGCTCCAGAACTGGATGCAATACTCCAGGTGAGGTCTCACCAGGGCAGAGCAGAGGGGCAGAATCACCTCTCTTGATCTGCTGGCCACAGTTCTCTTGATGCAGCCCAGGATGTGATTGGCCTTCTGGGCTGCCTTTGCACACTGGTGGCTCATATCCAGTTTTTCATCCACCAGCACTCCCAAGTCCCTTTCCACTGGGCTGCTCTCCAGTATGTCCTCTCCCAGCCTATACTGATAATGCTGGTTGCCCCAGCCGAGGTGCAGGACCCTGCACTTGGCCTTGTTGAACCTCATAGGGTTCATCTGGGCCCACCTTTCCAGCCTATCCAGGTCCCCCTGGATGGCATCTCGCCCCTCTGGCATATCAACTGCACCCCCCAGCTTGGTATCATCCACAAACTTGCTGAGGGTGCCCTCAATGCCACTGTCAATATAATTAATGAAGATATTAAACAACACTGGTCCCAGCACAGACCCCTGAGGGACACCACTTGTCACCTTCCTCCATCTGGACATCAAGCCGTTGACCATCACTCTCTGGATGCAACCATCCAGCAAGTGTCCTCGGGTGACTCCTGCAAGCTGTCTTCTGCCTGGCATGAGCAAGCCCCAGCTGGCTGCAGATGTTTGGGCACTGAGCATGCTGATAGCCAGACATCCACAAAGGATCGAGGCAACCCCAGGCTGAGAAGAAGGCATGGAGCACATGTCCCACCAGCACCCATAGCAGAGCTCAGCCCAGGTGGTGCAGACCAGCCTCCATGTTTGGTACTAGCCAAGGACTGCTCTGACCCCTGAATGGAATAAAACACTTTTAGGGGTACTACACCCTGTAAAGCAGGATACATCCCACACATGTCCAGGTTTCCTCCTTCCAGGAAAGCTACCCAGGGGCTCTCATGGTGCAGACCAGCATGGTGCTGGGATGCAGCAGGCACAGCTAGTCTGAAAGAGGATGAGGTCATGAAAAACCTGCTGCCTGCCAAGCCACTGGCTGCTGAGATCACTTCACCTGAGCACTACCTGGATGCCATCCCACACACCAGAGGTGGATTCCTCCACCCTTCATGGAGCAGTGGCGTGGTTCTCTCCAGCTCCACCCTTTCCAGCCCTTCCCATCCAGAAAGGAAGATGGAAAGCACCCGATGCACTGATAAGACCTAACACAGGCTTAGATGGTAATTGCTTGCCTTCTGTCTCATGCCCTAAGTCACAAAGCTGAAACCCAGAGCAGTCAGGTGAGCCCAGCACCCTGCCTGAAAGAGCTGGACCAGCACAAGTCAAAATTGCCAGGCTCAGAGAGAGAATGGTCCAAAAAGGAGGCTGACTTGACAAGACAGTGGTTGTGGCATGGATGAGGGGTCTTTCTCCTCCTTTAGGCATTGGCTCAACATCCAACACCACAGCAGAAGTTTGAAAGGGGGCTTAGCACGGTGTGGATCCTGCCTTCTTAGTGGTGATGCGCAACTGATCATAGCATCACAACCCCAGCCAGAGCTGGAAAAGCACATCAGAGCTTCCTGACCTTGGCTCCCCGAACAACTCAATGATGCCCTTCTGCAGCCGAGTTGTATTTTTAGGTCCTTCTCCCCGCTGATTCATTAGGAGAGCTAATGTTCTCCCAACTGCTGGGCATCTGACCCTCGAGGTGCGTACGCCACACACTCCTGATAAATATAGACCTCTTCAATTACATAACCTGTCTAATAAGCAGCGGCTGTCCTCCCTGCGGGCACACGGGGAACTGGGAACCGAAATGCCTCTGCCAAGGGTGTGAATGGATGCCTCACTATTTATTTTATTTCCACTGTCTTCTATTTTTGATCACTTCCTGCTGTATCGACTTAATGAGTGACTCAGTGAGGTTCAGTGGCCCTGGAAGTACTCCAGGTTCAGCACGACCTCTCTGCTCTGCCCACCGCTGCTGGTGTGCAGGGTAAGATCCTCCTTTCTAATCCTTCTCTCTGCTGGGGGAGACATGGCAGAGCGGGATGGGGGGATTAGGACTTGGAGAGACTGAGCTAAAACCTGAGTTCATTTCCTAACTGGATGTGTCAGAGCATTTTGCAGACTAGGGCTAACCAAAGGACTTTATAGTTAGGGGTGCAATGGTCTGTCACTTGGAAAATGCACCTGGTTGGTTAACAGAGAAACAAAAGCACCCACGTGCATGTTCTATCAATACAGAAGACGTGGAAAGTCCATGTTCTTGCTAATAAAGACGTCTTGGCATTAAACAACAAGACATCAGTAGAGTTGGGCTGTGATCACAGAATCACAGAATCACATAATGTTAGGGGTTGGAAGGGACCTCAAAGACCATCTAGTCCAGCCCCCCTGCCAGAGCAGGATCACCTACGATCTTTCAAAGTGAACATCTGATAACTTTAGGATCTAGATGTGACTGTAAAGGCTGAGTGGCAAAATGTAGAGTAGTCATTAAAGCATTCAAAGTAGAGTATGAAGCACATAATTAACAGACTTGACAAATGCATGCCTAAGTGCGGGTTTTGCACAGTGATTTTTAACCCCTGGTCTCAGGTTGCTTGTGGCACTTGCAGCAAGAACCCCATGGAGAAGACACAGAGGAACCAAGTCTGCCCCACATCAGATGGTTTCTCTCCTTGAGAAATGTTCAGGGATCTGCTAACCATAAACCAATGCAAGTCTCATGCTATTTAGAAAGAGAAGTAGCCATTTCCATCAAATGCACCCACTGCTCACCATCAGTTTGGCATCGCTCAGCCAGGCTGGCTGTGAGCAGCATCATGATGGCAGGGAGAGCTGTTGAGATGGCTTGAGTGATATTTATGACAAGGACTGTTCTACCTATATTTGTCGTTCCTGCTGTGAAAGCATCCAGCATGTCCTGTAATAACGTTAATAGCTTTTAGGCAATAGCTAGGAATGATAAAGCTAATTCAAAATTAGGTATTTAACCTCCCCAGTTTTATTCCTGTCTTTATCTAACAGTCAACAGTCTGACCTCTTCCAGTGTCCCTCACTATGAGGTTCAGGCTGGAGCAGGGGAGAGCTGCTCCCAAAGCAGGGGGCTCTGCTCTGGCCTTCACAGAAGCAAATAGCTGTGCTTTTGCTCCCAGGCCATCCCTCTCCTGATGCACCATGGCCTGTCACCAGGCCGAGGAAAAGGGACAACTGTGACCAAACAGACTTTCATAGGGCTGGAGCTCCTTTTCACCCCGATAGGTGTCTGTGGCACCGTGTGTCCCCAGCAGCAGTGCACTCCCAGGAGATGCCCCCAGTCCTGCTGAATGACCTGAGAAGCAGGAGGTGTGTGACACACGCCACTGGCAGACCTAAGAGTAGAGCTCAATGGTTTTGCCCCAAGGTCTGCTGTCCACCTGTGGGGCTACAGGCCTGGGGTTTGTCCCAGCCTGCAGCAGAGAACACCACAACCCACCGCTCCTTGTCCACAGAGCCCTCCTCTACCTCCCAGCCTTAAATGATGCAGAAAGTTTACTAAGGACTTCCACGCTGGAAGAACTCAGCAGGAAGCAGCTAATGCAACCTCTCTTGCTCATCCACGGTACTCATGTCCAACAGTTAATAAAACCACAGTCTCCTTTCTCATTAATCCCTAATTAGGCTCTCTCTCACTTATACAGCACTTTCTGTCATTAGAGGTGGAAAGCTGCGAGCCTGCCTTTAACCTTCACAAGTTGTGAGGAGGCAGACCCAAACACCTTGCTGTGATCTTACATAAAATATCTCCTTGAGCTCACTCTCAGGAGCTCCTGGAAAAGAACCCCCTATTTCTCCAGCAAGGGTAGAAAAGCAAAACCTCTAGAGGAGTACGACATCTGCAGCAAGGAGATGGGAGATGTCCACTGGGTGTGTGACTTTTGACCACTGAGTGACCACAAGGTCAGGTTTGTTCTTGCACAGCTGCAAGAGCCCAAATGATGGACCACAGACACCTGAGCAGCTCATCCTGGCATGGAAATACAGAAGGCAACAGAGGTCATATACTTCCAGCTTGACCCTCAACACCATTACTTCTCTTTACCAGTGGCTAGTACAGAGAAGTAAAAGAGGTTTTCCAAGATCCCCAAGTGGTCTTTTATGTTGCTATGTGGGAGAGTGGTCTGGCTGTGGCAGTGGGGGACTTGGAGCCAGCTGATCTACCTGTTGAGAGTGGGACAGAGTAGCCCCCACTGAGCTCTGTGCACCCAGACTACTCCTAAAGCTTCAGTGTCTTAATTTAAAGTCAGGCTGGGTGTGTGGCATGTAGCCTGAGGCACCCCACGCTCTGGGACCACACAGGCATCCCTGAACATGGTGCAGGAGCAGGGAGAAAGAGAGGAGAGCAGAGATCACAGCTGAACATCAGCCCCACTCCCACCCGTGTTAGACAAAGCCCAACTGAATTATTAGGACGAACGCTCTGGGGGGGTGTGTGTGCCAGGGATGGGAACGGGCAGTCAGCTGAGTTACTGTATCTGCAAGAACACAGCCAGTCCTCGCTGCTGCTGGCAATGTGACATTTCCTGCCCATCTTCCCAGCAGCTGCAGTCAGCTCCATCCTGCGCTGCCCTGCCTGCAATGGTGGGACTCACTCCCAGCCAAGGCCTTGCGGACCAGGAGTAATACCCATCCCAGACAGACGTGCAGCCTCAAACCCATATGTCAGTGTTAGTGCCTGGTGCCAGGCACATCCCTCACTTGCAGTAAGTGGTGTCTGTGCACTGCCCATACCCCTCGTCCTTATTACTCACAGCATTTTTGAGAAGATCACCAATACACCTGAGGGCTGTTGGTCAGCAGGTCCGTGCACAGCTGTACCTTTCTCAGACACTCCTCTCCAGCTTCCCAGATAGTAGCTGAAGCATTGGAGTCCTGCAGGACAATGTTCCACATTCTTTTGTCCTTGTGTTGGCCATGAGGATCTCACGTTGTTCATGCATTAGCATCACAAGTTGAATCAGCTAGCACATGCCCACACAGGAGACCAGTGGTGGGTGAGGAACCAGATCCAGCCCCTCTCCTTGTGGGTGTCTCCATGGGCAGACAAATTTTAAGGAGCCTGTTGTGTCAAGTAGACCTCAACTCCTCCCTTGTGATGCTTGATCGTAGGATAGCAGCCCCACGATCATGTTTTCTTGCTTTAAGCAACTGAAGCATAGAGGGTGTCCCAAAACCTCCCCCTCTCTTGCTCCAGGGAGGTATAGAGGAGAAGGAAGGCATAGAGCAAGAAAGGAATCAGAAAAGTTTAGTTTGCTGTTGAAATACATTGTTTTAAGCATTTCTTTTTTTAAAAATGGCTAGTTCTGCTCCTGCAGGGATTGGTGTTCAGGCCTATTAGAAGCAGCACATGTTCAGCTCCTGACCATGGCCAGAACTGCACATGGTAGTCTGGTCTAACTGGGCCCTGAGTGCTGGGAGGGGACCTCCTCACACCCTCATATCAGAGGAAAAGTTTCCCCTGAGGCTGATCCACTGGCCCATCACAAAGCACCAAAGAAAACCCCTGGGAAGTGAGGACCTTCACTTAAATATAAAAAGGGCACTTCTCAAGCGAAAGGAGTTCAGAGCTGAGCTTCAGAGAGCCCTTTGAACATCACTGGGCAGGGAGTGCAAAGGTGTAGGAGGCAAACCTGTGGACCTACCAGTGTGAACATCATCTCCATTTGAATCATTTCATTGGGTAACCTGGAAAGAAATCTGACTGCAGTGGTGAGGAGGGGGACGATGAGGCAGCTCCTTGCCAGGGAGGTGAGGGAGCACCTGGCTGCTGGGCCATGCATGGATTGCATGAGACAGAGCTGTATTGCAAGCTCCCCTGGAAAGCCAGGCAGCTTCCCAGCCTGAGGTTGGGAATCTTACTGACAGTGAGGGATTCCTCTGTCCTGAAAGAGCTCAGGGTCTTGCACACATGCCTGGATGAGAAACAGGAGGAGCTGTCTTGAAACACAGGACAAGTGAGTATGGCAAGAGAGGAGATATCACCTTGACAGGCACGCACGAGCAACACCAGCACTGGCAGCTAGCCTGCTAGGTAAGAACATAAATAGACTCCTGAGGCAGTCTGCAGGTCCTGCTGTGAACCAGCCCATGGAGGGTGTTCTTTCCCTCTCCACTTTCTCTAAAGATGTTGAAGTAAACAAGTCTCTTAACATAGAGCTTTTCCTTCAGCCTCTGAAGCAAGAGCAGCTCCCAATCAGCTGTACCCAGCACTGGCAGGAGTCAACACCTTCCCCAGCACCTCTATCCTGTTATTCCCAACATTTCCCTTCCTTTTGGGCTCAGTGTTAATCAACATCCATTCCCCTCGCTCACTAGATACCCAGCAGCCCAAGCAGCAGGAGATGGCTCAAGGGCAAGCAACGAAATAGTGCAGGGGGTAGAAGGTACAACCAGGTGCTGATATTACTGCCAGGTTACAGCCCTGCAGAAAGCAGTGCCCAGCGTTGCCTCCTGCTCCTTCTGTAGCATCTTCTGATGCTCTTGTACCCTGAAGCAGCTCATCCTCCTCTGCTGGGTGTCGTACTGTGGATGCAGAAGCAAGGCTAAGGCCTGAGCCCCTTTAGCTCTTCCCTTTGGTAGGGCTGAAGGTGTTTCTCTGCTCCTTGTAGATGAGGGTGAAGGAGCTCTCGCCCCCTTTGACAAGCAAGATGGAGAAAAAAATTTAGGGAAGAGGGTGCTGACCATAAACACCATTACACTGACACCAGCCCCTGTGCACCTGACTCTCTCATGCAGCCCATCATGAAGTATCTCAGGATCGAACACAGAATCATAGAATGGTTTGGGTTGGAAGAGACCTCAAAGATCATCTACTTCCAACCTCCTACTATGGCAGGGACACCTCCCACCAGCCCAGGTTGCTCAAGGCCACATCCAACCTGGCCTTGAACACCTCCAGGGATGGGGCATCCACAGCCCCCCTGGGCAACCCATTCCAGTGTCTGAGCACCCTCAGAGTGAAGAATTTCCTCCTGATTTCCAATCTACACCTACCCTCTTTCAGTTTGAACCCATTACCCCTCATCCTATCACTACAAGCCTTTGTGAAAAGTCCCTCCTCAGCTTTCTTGTGGGCCCCCTTCAGATACTGGAAAGCCACAATAAGGTCTCCCCAGCACCTTCTCTTCTCCAGGCTGAACAACCCCAACTCTCTCAGCCTGTCTTTGTAGGAGAGGTGTTCAAGCCCTCTAATCATCTTTGTAGCCCTCCTCTGGACCCTCTCCAACAGGCCCCTTGTGCTGGGGGCTCCACAGCTGGATGCAGTACTCCAGGTGGGGTCTCATCAGAGCAGAGGGGAAGAATCACCTCCCTCAATCTGCTGGTCACGCTTCTTTTGATGCGGCCCAGGACACTGTTGGCTTTCTGGGCTGCACTGGCACATCGCTGGCTCATGTTGAGCTTTTCATTCACCACATCCTCCCTTCACTTCCTGAGAGCAGCAATATCCATCTGAGAAGATCCAAGCAGAGTTTTGCTCAAACTCCTCCAGTCAATCTCCTGCGTATCCCACCACCAGAGAAAAGTCACTGCGCATGAAGAACTCCAGAAATGGGGATGACAAAGTATATGGAGGCCAAACTGCAATAAAACAAAGACATCTGCTTAAAAATTCAGGGCCTATCTCCACTCTTGCTAAAGATGCTAGGCTTCTTTTGAGAGGCCCAGCAAGGATGGAGGCGAGCTCTCTCTGCCTCTTGTTTGTCTCCGCACAAAGCCTCTCTAGGATGAGAGTCACTCAAGCATGTGATAGGCACAGACTGTGTTCCTCGCTCCTGGAAATAAGTTCTGGTTGAGGTAGCTCATGGTCTGATTCAAAGTCCTCAGGAAAGGAGGCATTTTGGGCAGCTGGAAGGTGAAGGCTTTGGCCTCCATCACTATTATTTTCTGTAATGGCAGGTAAGACAGAAAAATCAAGTTTTTCATTGCATACTTGAGCTCTGAGGAAACAAAGAGGAAGCGACAACCATCTTTTCAGAAAGACAAGCTGCTCAATACAGAGCAAGGCTCATTTTGACTTTTAGGGACTAATTTGAATGCTCTGAGCATATGTTGACATTGCAAATACCATCTCCAGCTGTAGAAAACTGCTACCAAGGTCTCTGTTTCCTGTGGCATTTCTGATAGATGCTACCTGGGGAAGATGCGGGTGTTTTGCAAGGGCTGCTGCCAGGTGTGGTAGTCATGGCAAGGCTATTCCCTGATAGGTACTGAGGAGAACACCTCCTGAGGAACACAGCCTGTGGTGAACCGACCACATGATTTTTCTGCCTTATTAAAACAGCGAGCAAAGAACTCTATTTTCCATAAATCAATTCTACAATTCCCATAATTAGTAATAAACTTGTTAAATACTCATTCGGTCTCCATGTCTGCTTGCAAGCCTGGTGGGGAGATATTCCACTTTGCCCTCAACCCTTCTCCCTTTGGGAGGTGGTCGGACCTCTGCGCGCCCGACCGCGACACAGCCCTTGCTCTACTGCACAGGATGAGCAGGATGGACAATGGACAGAGAAATCAAGGAGCCTCTGATCTGCAGTTAAATTAAAGACAGGTCCTCTAAGAACATGCCATAGGTCATTTCTTGTGTCAGGAATTACATGGTTGGTAACAGGATACAGTTAAAATGGACTTACCTATGTATCATGCTCTTTCGAGCCACAGCTGCTTCTTAAGAAATACTGGTTAAGCAGCAAAGCAAGGCTGAAGTTGAGCTGTACCTCTTGCACGCCCAAAGGTTTCCACAGTCCTTGACATGCAGAGGCTAGAAGGGAGGGTACAGCCAGCTGCCCCTTTCCAGCCTCCCATGGCGAGAAGGGAGACATGCCATCCCAACAGCCACAAACCACAGGTCGAGTACCTGAATGGACACTGGTCTGCCCAAGACAGCCAGCCATATGTTTGAAGACAAGGTTTTTTCCTTACAGGTCGCACAGTAAAAAGGAAACAGTAAAATCAAACACATGCAATGCTTCAGGTCTTTATTGTTGCTGTAGAGTAACTGGTACATGGTTAAAACATTCTAATATAATCAGTGATTCTGAAAACTAAGGCTTTCTGTGGGTTTGTAGTATCCTGGTGTTTCTTTTCACACAGTGTACATATAAAATCAAGTTATAAAAACACAGATCTTTTTTTAAACAATACAGATTGATGCAACGCACAAAACTAGGAACTACACTTTGTATGATCAAGACAACACCTTACAGACAAGCTTCAGACCTTGCGGCTTTGAAGCCAAGAGAGAAATGTCCTGGTCTGATATCCTGCTACCCCAATGAGCTTGATGACAAACACAGATGGCAGGATTTCAACCTTTTCTTCTGAGCAGAGAGAAAGAAACCCCTGATGCTGATGAGGAAACATCTGATTGAGCAAATGAGCAGTATCCTTAAAGCATGTCATTGATCTCAAATGATGTTAACAAGACCTAGCAAGAACTGCAGTCTCATAGAGCAGTCACTGCTGAGCAGTGCAGCTGCTGGGACTATGAGAGGAGGTCAGTCATAAAAAACATGCTAATGATTGAGAAGAGTCTAGGTGCCAATACACGTCCCACCGAAAGGGATGTGTGTGATTTCTGGAGTACTAGCACCTTTAACGTAACAGCATTGAAAACATTTAAAAGTGATTTACCCAGCATAGAATCATTTACATTGGAAAACTGTAAACCTAACACTGCCAAGTCCACCACTAAACCATGTCCCTAAGTGCCATCTTACTGTACTTTGAATAGGGAAACCGGGTAAGAACAAGAGAGTCTCCAAAAAAATTGGTATATTAGAACCTTTTGAGTAAAAAGCTATAACTTGACCAAAGAGGAAAACAAAGCATTCATAGGAAAATCTTCCCCTAGTTCCTTAACCACTTTTTAAATAAAGAAGCTTCTATATCCACAAAGCTTTTTCTTTTTATTTTTTTCCCCCCCATCTTGCATTTCTAATTGAGCTGGATAATGATGCATGGGATCTAAAAATTTACATCAGCCACAAAGCCAACACCTTCCCCTGTGAGAGGAGGATTCTTCACATACTGTGTGCCGCTCCGAATCACCGAGTCAGGCACTGAAAATGTTACATTTGCAGCTGACCAGAAGATTATTCTTCCTCTTCAATCTGAATACATGAGAGAGAAGAATGAATTACAGATTTGCAGGATGTTTACCACGTTATAGTAGGTTATGTGTTTGGCTCCAGCTGGGAGAACACCCCTTGTAAGGGTCAATGATGGATTGCATTTGATTTCATTTTCAGAGCCCATCTGATCACACACAGACGTAAACCTTTCACCACTCCATGACCAAGACTCATCCTGATGTTTCTGATACATTTGATGACAGCACAAAGTTCTCTTGAATGACTGAGAAAAACGTAGCTGGTATTTATGTCACCAATACACATAACCTGTCCTCCGAAGTCATTCCTGAAGACTATGTTAAGGCTACTGGAGTAGGCTGGCCATGGTTACTCCTGGTATGAAAGCACAGCCGTGGCTCAGGATAGACTAGAAGAAGCCTTTTAGGTCTCCTCTGCATTAACCACAAATGAGGTTTCTAGGTTTTCTCTTGCAGCAAGTTACCTGGATGTACACAGAACTGCACCAAAACACAGTATTAGGCAAAGAAAAATCAGGCTATGTAGATATAAGCTGCAGCAATGTCTTTGATATCACAGAATTATATTTTTTAAAGTCCTCATAATGCAGAAAGGACCTCCTTCCACTCATGACAACGAAAACACCAGTTGTCTGTCATCAAGTACTCAAATATAAATATGAAAAAATCATTAAGAAACAGAACCCTAAATATAAACCTAGTTTCAATTTTAAAAAACAGGGATTAAAAAAAAACTAGAGTAAAACAGATGGCTTCAAGTACTTTCAGCATAATACAGTTATTATAAGCACAGATTAAAAAATACTCATCACCTTGCAAGAGACAGTTGAATAGAGGCTGGTGATTTGTTAAAAAAATGGGCTTTGATACCAACACATTAGACAACATGTTTAGTGTAACAATTTAGCAGAAAACAGATGTGTCTCCCATGCCAACCCATTGCTTGAGATACTCAGCACAGTACAAGGTACATTTTGCACTCTCTACTTTCACACTTCATGGCAAAGCCACTCAACATATGGAGTCAGGCCACCTTGGTTTAGCTCAAACAACTTCATGCAATAAACACATATTTAGTAAGTCAAGGTTTTGCAGCAATACAGTTATCAAGTGGTCTAACATTTTTGAGGCTAAAAAACAAATCTAACCTGAAGTGTCTGCTAAGTACTGGCAATATTTATGTCTTTTACTACATGAACGTGAACATTACTTTTATTATACATGACAAGAAATACACTTTAAAGTGCCTTGTCTGAGTTTAAGCCTTCAGATTTTCTGAAGGTTATGGAAAAAAGGGAAAGGGTTATAGTGGAAGCCCCAAAAAACCCCCAAAAAATCAGGATGGAGGTTGGAAAAGCAATGTTGTCATCAGGCAACCAAAGGGAATACTGCAAAAGGAAGATGTAGCTCAATTTCCCTGTACTTTGCTAAGTCTGAAACCCATCTCTTGTACCTGTAAGGAGACAACCCTTGCATAACCTGTGTTTCAACAGGTCTGGCTGACACATGTGTGGAACAAGCAGTCTTCATGCATCTATATGGAGACTTGAAATGCCTAAGGATACGATGTGAAAACCAAAATAAATGCTTAAAAAGAAAAGGTATCTTGCCTACTCGGAAAAATAAATAAAAAGTTTTCCATCACACGTCTACAAGGAGACCTTTTTGAAAAACATTTGCCAGCTACTCAGGGTCAGACACTTTTTTTGCCTCTACAAGAAAAAATCACAAATAAACCAACAAAAAACCAGCTCCTCTCTCCTGCAGCTCTGTATACTGCAGTAGGAACGAGTCTCCCATAGCTAACAGGGCAACCAAAACAGTGAGAAATGAAACCTTAGCTGCATAGGTCTATTAAATAATCACTTAAGACCTAAATGGAAGCAGAGCCAGCACTGTTTTCTGTACTACAAGACAAGACTGCAAGGCTTAAAAATCATCCTGGGTGACCAAGCCAGAATGGTTGAATAGTGCTAGGTTCAGTAGCGTTTGGAAAAGCTTACATGAAAGTATTATCATTTTAAAATAAGTTTGAATATTTGAAATAGAAAAAAGAAACAGAACAACTTCTCCTCCAACTTCCACCTACCATCTAAACATTGTTAAACTTACCAGCTTTCCAAACCCAGTGCTTGCTTTACAATGATGCAATTATACAGAAATACATCTGTCTCTCTTAGCTGGACAGTCTGGGTTTCTACTTGAAAGCTCAGTGCATGTCACATTTATTAACGTCCTTATGATTGTCCAGTAATCCAGCAATTTGTTTCTTAATTACAGCAGAATGCAGTTGCTAGCTGCTTGCAAGAGCAATGTTGAAATTACATTCAGAGATTAAAACCTACCATTTTCACGTGTAGCAGTAACTAACACTTTTCTTTCTCTTCACAGAATGAAGTGCAAATGTCTAACAACAGCGATAGTAAAAGACAATTCTCATGCAAAAAATTCTTCCCTGTGCGTTAAATTTGCAGGACATGTCAAATCCACCCATGTTTCCGTCTTTCTTTACCTCAGAACTAATTGGTTTTCATTTTCGTGTCGTGAAATTTCTGTTGCTTTTTAAAATATTGATGACAAGCGAGTTCAATTAGTTCCAGCCCACCAAATATCTTTTGCTGCACAGTAAAAAAGGTGATCATGGCTGCAAAATACCATCGTGCAAAGCTGTACAGGTACAGCAGTGCAAGCATACCCAGAGGGAACACCGTCCAATACAGGAGCGAGATGCACTTAACTGCGAAGACCCTGAGCTCAGATTTACAGGGTGGGATAATGCTTTGTCCTGTTGCACTGAAGCATCTTCCACCTTCATAGAAGTGTCGGAGTCTCTCCTCTTTCTCTTCCCAACGCTTTCGGCACCAAAGCTGCAGCTCTTCCTTAGAAGTGGGCACCGTCTCTATGGGGTATCTCTGGACGTGGAAGTGAATCTCCTTTGGGAAGTTTCCATTCAAAAGGTGCTTCTCCGTCTGAGGAATGTTTTGGGGGTATGCCACAGTTATGTCATGGATAGCATCGAGATTGTCACCTACGGGAAAGGTTTTGGGGGAAAAAAGATCAATACAGATCGTGCAATGGTCAGAACACTAATTCGCTTCAAGGTGCAACTGAAAACTGCCCAAATTGTGGCAGAAATCCCATAGATGTGTTAGTTATGTTTTATCTGCTAGAATCTCTAAAGGCTGAAAGGTCAAACTTTTCCCAATCATTATCCGTTCTGAACCTGAGCAAAAAACTTTGGGAACAAAACTATACAAAGTACAAACTAACACAGAATTACAACGAGTCAGAAAATAAAATTAAATTTTATGGAGAGAAGATGCACCTCTTGTCTTGGGTAAAGAGCACAGTCTGTGAGACTAATCTTCAGTTAGTCATACCTGTGCTGCAAGCTGATATTGCTTTTAACTAATGAAATACAACTTGGTGTATGTTCCTGTAAACACTGAAAAAGATTTGGAGCAAAGACCATACACAATCCTAATTCACTTCAGACTGAGAAAACATACGTGACACATAAACCAGCTAAATACCAGAAGCTCATTGAGTCTAGGGTATCTCACAAAGGACGAGGAGCATCTCTGTAGCTCAGCCAGCTTTGCAGAACACTCCCGTTAACACCACTTCTTTAAATGTGACCACTGAGAACTGTAAGGAGTTGTGCTGCTTACCACATTTCAGATCTGCTAAAGACAGAGTACAGCATAAATAGTCAAGCCTGGCTTTAAGTAAACCTCACATCATTAGCTATTTGGGTAAAGTGAGTACAGTTAACCACGTAAGAAGCAATTGCAGATTAGAAATTCAAGGCAAACTTATGAAAAACCCCTCTACTCTTCATTACCATGCCTGATGGAGCCAATGCTGAAAGAACACCAGTATTGCCAAAGTGGGGCTTGCTGGCATAGCTCTGTACTAAGTGGCTTTACATTTTGCACTTTCTAAATACTCTCTTTATCCCCCGGCCTCTGACCAGACATTCTTGTTAGATTTCATAAAGTAAATTCTGCTGGTGTGTAAAACTCATCTAAAAATAGGTGCATGGTGCACTGGATGTTGCATAACGGTTAAGTTCTGCCAGCAGTGATTTATCCCACTGTTTTTATTTGGCTGCCTGGCTCAGGGCAAAATGGAATTGGAGACTAAAAGCTGTCTCCAGTTGCAGCGACTGAAGACTTTTGTTCTCATAGATGATGTCACTTCTTGCACAGATGATCAAAATCCACTCTTTAGCTCTGTTCCCCTTTTTAATTTGCTCCCCTTCTCTGGCATTTTGGCTTTCCTTTAGAGCTCTAAAAATGACAAGGACAGAATAGAAAGTTACTTTAAAAGGCCATGTTCAAAATTATGTGTCTAAAGTTCAACTCCAAATATCACAAGAAGGGGAAAAACCCTATTCAGCCTTTCAGGATATTTTATAACTGTGCTGTCATATAAAGATCTCTCTCAGACAGTTTTGTGGCAGGTTACTTACGTTTTTAAAAAGCTGTATATGGCTCCTAGGAGGCCTACCAGAGCAAAACTCAAAATAGTCCAGCTTTTTTTTAGCTATGGGATCACATTCTATCTAAGCAGTGAATCACTATATTCTGCACAGGTAAAACCTTTCAGATCTCCTTCCAAGAGATGCCAAAATTGAACGTGTCTTAGAACTCTTGCCCTTGCAAAAGGCAACGACCATCAGCCTGCTGCACCTTCGCACAAAGCATTTTCATTTTGAAAACAGCTCACATTTTTCCTCCCTGTATTCAAAATATTTCTGCCATCAGAAGGAATTACAGGCATCCTACAGGACAGATATCCTCTAGTTCCTGGCCCAGCCAGGGGAAGGGCTGCTACATATGTGTCTAAGAGACACCCATCTCTTACAATCCATCTTCCTCCTGATCCTCCATAGCTCCTAGTGGCACATAAAACCTACACACCTTACCTCAAGAGGGAGGCCAGGAAAGTTCAGCCTTCCTGAGATCCTTGTATGAAAAAGCCCTTCTAGGAAAAGAGTTTCTGGCTAGACAAGTTTCTCACCCATCTTGTAGCCATTTGTGTCTAAACAGTCTGTCTAAACAGTCAGTCTGCCATTACATGCAAATGTCCTTGAAAAAAAACACACTTTACACATATAGATCACTGGCATACAGACTACAGGCAAAAAATCATCAGCTTCACTTAAGACACAGACTTTCTGACTCTAAAAGTGTTGGACTCACAGGACTCCCCGCACTCACACAGCTGGTCTGATCCCTTCAGTGTGCAGATACATTTCTGCCCATGAATTCCTAATCAGAAACAGGGAAGCCTCTACTTCTTACCTATGGATCTGTAGCATTTCAAACAGAAACCTTCCGGCAGGGCTTCATGCCTGACTGCAGAAGGTCTACATTACATTACGGATTCTAAATTAGTTACCCAGAACGAAGCTCAAAGACCTTCGTACAGGCAGGTGGACATTACTCTTTCTGAATTACAAATGGGGAAAACAAGGCAAAGGCTGATTACGTGACCTGCTCAGTATGTCCAGCTTGAATCAGTATCTCCTAATTCCCAGCTGCAAGACTCACCTATTAAAGTGTATTTTACACAAGAAGAAATGAAACTTCAAAGGTAGATTTTGCATATCTGAAAGCACAGAAACATCAGAAGGAGAGAAGACCAGAAGACCAGGTTTCATATGCAAGAGGATTAGAGCCTTTCTCAACAGGCCCCTTGTTTTGGTCATACATATTTAAAAAGTCCACACAAATGGCAGCCTGAAGCTTTAATTCACGGGCAAGGCAAGCATGTGGAAAGGACCAGCTTCAATAGCTCTCTACAGCTGTGGAAACACACATGCCCTGCTAGCGTTACATGCAGTACAGTTGTGGGACCCACACCGCACACTTGAACAAAGAGGTTCTGCATATACTCTGTTGATTTATCAACAGCATTGTTTAATACAGACAGGGTCAATGCATCGCTTCCAGGTGTGCTACAAGCAAATCTGCTCAAAAGAAACCCTCATGCAGCAGATGAAAGTAGACTGTTCATGAGTGGAGTCAAAATTCTCTTAGGGTAGGTTTAATCAGGCAGTCTTGAACCTGCATCCTTGGCTTGAGCATCTTCACTGTCTACGTTTCCCTCTGAAGTTAAGCTTGTCTCTGCAGTCTGGAGATACCTAATAGCACATGTTTCAGATCAGTAGCAAGGTGCCAGTAAAAGAAAGTGATCCTAAGTGAAGATGCAGCGCAGTCACTGATTTTAATGATCTCTTTTCCACCTGAATTTAAAGATCTGCTTAAAAATCCAGCTTCTGCATATTTTAAGAATAAATTGCCCTAAGGGAAGCCACATCATTCTACTTCTCTAGTGGGTAAAAAAAATGAAGTAAGCAAGCATATTTGTTCATAGTTCAGAGAAGCTGTCAGTGGACGAATCACTTTTTGCAAAGCTTTTAGTGACTTCTGAGGGATCTTCTTTATTCTGTGTGTATCCACATCCCATTGGGGAAGGAACGAAGGACAGAGGAAATCAAACAACGTTCACATTTGTATCTGAAATCTAATTAAGCTAAGAAAATACCATTAAGGCTAAAATGCCAGGCAAGTAGCCCAGCTCTTCAGGACAAAGAGACAGCAGTTTCGGTAGCTTTACAGTCTCAGGACTTTTTCTCTGCAGTAGTAGAACTCTATATGCTTCACAACCATGAACAATTCTGTCCTATGCTTTACAAAAGCACCTCAGAAAAGGAAAGCTTACTCCAGTGCTCAGGAGTGAATATGAAGTTCATTTGTAATTATTGTCATGCAGCTATAAACTGCCTAACATGCAGAGGATGATTAATCCATGTGGTGGTCTCCATTTTGGGATGACAAAATGCCTCAAAAGACTACTCTTTTTCTTTTAAAACTTTCTGTGCTCCAATCAAAGTTATTTATATTTCAGGCTCAGTTGATATGCGACATTACTTCAAGCTATCACAATGTACAGCTGGTTGCTTTGGGCAATGCACTTAGAGGTGGGTGGCTGAGGAAAAACTTACCAGGCTCATGACCAAAATAGCGGCATCAGAGAAAGATGTCATTTTAAAAAAAAGTTTCCAAGGAAAAAATTAGGACATTTTCTTTCACTGTACCAGGTATCCCATCAGAATTTTTACTCTACGTTAGAAGATGCAGCATCTCGTAGCCCAGTAGAGGTGAGGTTGCTGCAGCTTCCTGCTCAGATGAGAGTCTGAGCTCGTATTCCTGATACACACACAAACACACGGGCACAACACACAGGTACAGGCAGACGGAGAGCCACAGATCAGCATGGCCAGAAAACACAGCACTCAAGCAAAGAAAATAGCCTCATCATGTCCCCCTCTCTGGCCGGCGGGAATTATGGACATATATATAGGCTATGGATCAAACTGGTCATCAACAGTCTGTGCTGCAGCTGGCCCTGGGTCTTTGGTCTTCCCAGGTGCTGGCGCTTGGACACACGAACCTCTGGGGCTACAGCCTCTCTCCAGTGGCTGGTACAGACCCCTTGCACACATGCGCACACACTGTAGATCCTCCAGTAACCGGCCTTTGGCACTCAGGGCCACCCAGCAGCTAACCTCCAGATTCTCTCTTCTACAGCTGCCGCATGCAGATGCAGACAAACAGGTCTCCATTGACCCCAGACCCCATAGTCTTCTCAGCCACTAGCTTGGGCCTTGCAGTCCCTCTGGTAGCCAAACTGTGACCATCTGACCTCTCTACTATCTGACCAAGACTTATGGCCACTTTGATACCTGGCTCTCAAGCCTCTTACCCTACTTGCCCGCTGGTCATGTTCAATAGTTACTAGTGATCACACACTGACATATGCCCCACATGACAGACACAGACCCTGGTCTCTCCAGCTGCTGGCACTTGGACCTCCATACACGCACTCAGAGTCTCCTCACCCAGGAAAATAGTTAGAAATGGGGTTCAATGAGAAGTTGGGGCATACAGGGTTAATTGGGCAGAAGGCACGGTCAGGGAAGTGTACTGACCAGTCCCACTGACATGGGACCAGCCCCTTTTACCCCTTATTCCTCTACGTTCCCAAACTTGTTCCTCCAAAACCACCTTGAACCATCCCTTTCCCCACTCAAGGTTTCGTATTATTATTCCCATAATAAGGCTTGAAGAATCACCAAAGGCTCCTCTTGGGCATCCTGTAACAAGTGCCAGAGCCCTGCAAGCAGTAAGACCCCTCAGTCTGTAAAGTCATGGACAGGAGCCTCTTTGACAGTTCAAACTGGAAGAAGGTAGATTTAGATTGGAAATTAGGAGGAAATTCTTCACTCTGAGGGTGCTCAGACACTGGCACAGATTGCCCAGGGGGGCTGTGGATGCTCCATCTCTGGAGGTGTTTGAGGCCAGGTTGGATGGGGCTTTGAGCAACCTGGTCTAGTGAGAGCTGCCCCTGCCCATGGCAGCAGGGTTGGAAGTAGATGATCTTTGAGATCCCTTCCAGTCCAAACCATTCTATGATTTCATGATTCTCTCCCGTTGACTCACTGTGGTGGGTGTCACCCCTGGCCCATGGGCCAATGGCTCCCCCATGACAACCCTCAGAGGAGCCAGCATAGGGGCTCTGTTTCTCCATCTGTGTTTTGGGATTTTCCCTGCCTGTCTTTGTGCCTCTGTGCTCTTTTGCATGTGCGCTTCTATATCTCATCACCTATTATAAAACCTTACAACCAAGAGCTTCTTACTAGGTTCAAAATAAAGATGTCACAGGTAAACTGAAAATTACTTTTAATTGTGTGTGTTCAATATTACTGTGTCAGCACAGTATTTTAATTCTACGAGGGAAAAATCCCAGCCTGAATGTAAAAGACAGGGTGAAATTATTGTCAGTTTCTTTCAAACACATTCGGAAGGAGAACATTGCAAGGCAGCTGCAACTGGTGAAAACTGCCAGAAGTGATGCTGAGCCCCACAGCACAGTCCCAAATAAGTGGGCTGGTTGGATGAACCCATGCTTGAGCTCAGGAGCTCAAGGACTGCTCGTTCCTCAGCTATGATTCATGTCAATGACAAGGACACTTCCTGGCTCATACTCTGGACCAAGCAATGCTGAGCAAGCTCACTGCGAGACAAAAGGATCTATGTAAGCAGCGACTTGAGGGCCAAAATAATGATTCAGAACAGAAACTCTTAAAGCCAAAGTGACCACCAGTGAGCCAAAAATGAGGACAGGCTTCAGGCAAATCCATGCAATGAACTGCTCAGACTGTCAGCAGCCTGGACGGTGAACAAGCAGTTGAGTCTCCTTGGCATTAACAGCGGTGGCTATTACCCATTTCCATCCGTAGCAAGGATCTCAGCAGCAGTAATTTGTCCTACTTTAGTTATCATTGACATTACTTTAAATCATACAAGCATTATACAGTCTCTTCCCCTGCATTGATCCAGCAGAGAAGATGCTATTCTTAACCCTAGTACATCACAGAACAGCACGCCAATGAGCTGTTGAGCCGCAATGGAGAGAGGTACACTGAGATGCTCTCAAAACAAAATATTCATGACCACCTTCAAATAAGCTGTTCTGTGAAAAGTAGGACCAATATGAGGCCCTTGTCCATTCCACCTCCCACCACAAAGTAACTGTAACTTCTTCCTCCTGCAAAGCAGTGTATCTGTCCCTTCATCACACAGCTCCAGATGCTTCACACCTTTCCAGGCTTCCATAAAACAGTGGCTGTAGCTCCCCCACCTACCCCTTAATAACCTCGGTCTCATATACATTTCCTTAGGAAACCCAACAGAAGGAGACTTGGCATTTCTGTAAGTAAACTGATCAGCAGCATAATTAAAGCAGAGATAGAAGTAAAACAGAACTAGTTACGTTTCACAATATCCGAGTACTGTACATTAGCTTTGAAACAATATTTTTGGACATTAAAACAAAAGCCATCTAAAACTGATTACTGGGAAATATTACTGTCTTGGCTCCTGAGATTTGAGTCATTTTTCTTTGAGAACACAGTATCAGAAGGGAGCAGCTTCAAGGATTTATAGCCCCTCCTGGGAAGTATCATCCTTGTGAAGATTTAAAACTTCAGGCAGCCCTCTTTAAAGCAGCGGTGTCAGCCGGGGTTAATCTAAATCACATTCAACTCAGTAGTTATTGGAAATCTTTTTGGGGCAAGTGTAGCAATCAAGTAAGCAAACAAAAAAAAGACAGACTGATAATGCTGGCCTTGATTAACAGAGAAGAGCGATCCTGCATACCAATTCTTTCTTGAGGGATCTGGTGTCATCATACAAGGAGAAAGACAGACCTTCCACCTGCTGACACGAAGGAGTTAAGGAAACTGCACTTCTGTCCTTGAGGGTGGGAGCCTGGGGGAGGGACAGCCCTGGCTGCTTTCTGCTCCCCAGCAGGAAGGAAATGTGGTCTGGGTGCTGCCTACAGGAGTACAGGACTACTTCCATCCCCTACCAGGTACCTCCAGCCCAGCTGCTGCAAAGATCAATAGATACAAGGACATCCTCATAGCTATTTGCATGTGATTCATTTCTTTTGTTATTTACATTGAAATCACATAGTTTTGCACATCTCATTAGTGTGTAAAACACTACCCTTAACTGAACTTGTTGGGGAGGGGAATCCACTTTGATTCTGAAATCTCTGTAAATACCTCATTTAATTATTTTAAGGCCAGACAGGAATGTTATCCTCCTGTAATCTGCTCTCCTCAATAACACAGGCCACAGGAGCTTATGCAGAATGCTTTCAATTTTGCCACCGGAAGTTGCAGGACAGACATCCCGCATTGCCCTAAAGCTTTTAACATAAGATAGGCACTTTCTCTAATTAATTGGGGGTGTGTGTGTACCTTATTTCTACACTTTTACTTCCTGACCACATAACTTGGCTAAATGAAAGAGCTGCCTCTGCTCATGGAGGTGTCAGTCCAAGCTGCCAAACCCCCCAAGTCGCTCCTGAACAAACTAAACTTACAGAGCCTCTGAAACTTCAGTATGAAATGTGCTTTTAAAAGCTCAAATGCCTCTTGTGGTTCTCTGAATCTCTTCTAATATTCCAACATACTTTTCAAACTGTGGGTGCTGGAACCAGGTAGAGTTCTCCAAAATGGCCTCATTATGTCCATACACAGACATCTAGTACTAATATTCCTACTTCTTGTTTTGGTTTTCATGCCCCCAAAGACCACATCCTTTCTTGTAGCTATAGCACCACTGTGAGTACTGATGTTTAGCCCTGTTTATATTAAGGATTATAAAGCCCTTTACCATATCCTGGAAGGTAATGGAGCCAGCAAGCTGCAGTGAGCATGCCAGGATGACACCTGGGTGGAATTCAAAGTGACATGCAATAGTGCTGAGATGCAAACCCCACTGTTCTCCAGTGCAAAGTCCGTTGAGCTTCCATGGGCAGCGACCTCCCACAGGGATGAAACACCGCTGAAATGGTAAGGGGGAGCTGGCAAGTACCACTCCCTGGTTTCTGGGAAAATTCTTCCAGGCAAGGGAGAATACAGCCTGGCACACCATCTGTCAAAGGCTGTTGATCCCCAGTTCAGTCAGGACACACAAACAAGCTATAGGAGAGAGTTTTTCCACTATCACCTGTGACAGAGCCTGAGATTCTCCCACCCCAGACTGGTGTCTGCTACTTGGCTTCAAGTTTGTTGCTTTAACACATCTCTCCCCTCGCCCTCTCCGTAAGCCAAAAAATAAGGACTGCAGTTTAGCAAACAATTTACACCAATTTTTTTTTTTTTTTTAAAATCAGCAACATTACACCAAACTTGTAAGGCCAATAAAATCTAGTTGACTTAATGCATCCATTCTTTACAGGACTGTAAACCAGTGATACTATGGTGGCAGGAGCAGATCTCCCCTCTTTTCTATTTGAATGTGAGGGATGCTCTTTTCTTCTGCAGACACCTGCCAGCTCCCTTCCTCCTCTCCAAACCAAATCAGAGCTAATACAAGAAGGAAGACATGGTGTGCTTCAGTTATGAGAAGTCAATACTGTGGAAAAGCTGGGAAAGCTGAGTGGATCAGGAAGATATTATCCTGGTCTGCAGGTTAAAATATATTGAGTGCTAAACTGATCCTTAGCTCATGGATTAAATTGGGTAAAAATACTTCAGCATGTGTGAAGCCAACATGAAATACAGAAGAAGTTCATAATTACTGCAGGTATTGTTTGCATAGCTATGCTTTATGGGATGAATACGAGTATGGGCTGTGGTGGCAGATTTCACATGTTTCACAATACTTTACAACCTCCCCTGAGGCTTCACAGATACAACTCTATCTTGCCACCTTCCCGGCCATGGGCCCTCTGCCCCAGCTGCTATCAAAGCCACAGCCAGCTTGTCTGGAATCCCGCACGTGGCTCCTGGGTACCTGTCAACACAAACCGACTAATGACTTCAGGAACCGGGCATGCTCGTTTAAAAGAGGAATCTCTGAGCAGACAATGGAAGGGTGTGCAGGGGAGAGGGGGAACGCAACGGTGAGTCAGTCTCAATGGGGAATGTGCCAACCCAGAGGTTCTACCCATGAGACTGGGGGCTGTTGCCCTTTGGCCTTCCCTCCCTGTCTCTGAAGGGTTATTATAGGAATTGCAAACCAAAAGCTAGTCAAGCTATAAATAAAAAGAAAAATATGTGGAGAGGAGAGAGCAAAGGGATAGAACGGTTGGAATAACAAGTTATTTTCAGTTACTAGGGATGACCAGGCATAACTGACTCACCACTCTTTACCATTCCCAAACTGTATTTGTCAAATCCAGATAACAAAAATGCCATGTTTATTTCCTCGTCCTCATATCTGCTCTCCGCTGGCCTCCCGTACCACAAGCCCCCTCTATGTACACATATGGGATTTGGTTTTCAGCGGTATGTTATATGTTAGGAAGGAGAAAACATGTTGCTTCTAGGCTTATGGTACACAGCTACTTTTTCACATGGAAAAATGATATTTCTTGTAACAGATACTGACGCACTGGTATATGAGTCTCCAATTCCACTAAGCTCTAACATGAATTTCCTGGCAAACAGCCAACAAACTCAAGACAAGAATCACAGTTATGCTTGAAATGAAGATAATTTGCTATACTGCAATGAAATCCTTTTAAAAAGCATCACATGTACTCTACCTTGTCATGATAAGATGTCTTGCTAGACAGGCAAATGTACATACATTACGAAATGCTGATTTATTTTTATTTTTACAAAGAAAGCTAAACTAGTCATCCAGGTGTTTCTGGAAAGCTAAGTATCATGACAATTAAGCAAAAATAAGACATCAAATACCCTTAAATCATACACACACAGGAAGACAGAGCTTATTCCTATATTAAATATAACATACTATCCACATTATTCCTCTGTTGCTTATTGGGCATTTGAATCCCTGGGAATCTGAGAAAGAAGCAATCCACCCTGTAAATGTCTTTGCTCTCTGCCTGGATGAACAATCTCTCTCTAACACAGATGGAATTAAGCATCAACCTCTACAGCAGAAAACACGTCCTTATTTGAGGTAATCCTGTTCTGCCATAATTCATAATTCTGTTCCCATCTGCAATTTCTTACCAGCCTCACAGAGTTAACAGTAACACAAACCACTCTGGAACTGTTTACTTGCACAACTGCCATACCAGTGATGCTCAACATTGCAGGATGTTACTGCTAGGTAAACAACACAGCTGGCTGAAAACCTGGAATTTTTTGAGAACTGCCACATTTTTAAAGATGTAAGGAGAAGCAGTATGTACGGCCTGCCACGTTGTAGCACAAAAGCATATGTTAGCTCTCAGGATCCCATTAAAATACAAGCATTAAAGGGATTACCCTTCCCTGTCTCCCTGGTAATTCTAGTAGATGTTACTTATTTCCCCCAATTGTTCCACAGTCATTGCGTATACTCTTTTCAAACATATCTATGGGGTTTCTTAAAATAGTTTTAGGATTTGTAGGGTAGGCATTTTCTCATCATTTTCTCATAGGTTTTAATCTTTTTCACACTGTCTTAGAAAGATGAACATTAGACCCCAGCCAATCTGCAGACTGATTATGCAACTTGTTTTGAGTCTTGTCTTTGTAAAGCCACTACAAAACTAGAGTAAGACACTCTGAGAGAGTAGAGACAAAATTACAGAATCGTAGAATGGTTTAGGTTGGAAGGAACCTTAAAGATCATCTAATTCCAACTCCCCAGCCATGGGCAGGAACACCTTCCTCTAGAAAGAATTCTTCTAGAATTCACCACAGACATTCAGAAGGAATCAGCTGGAGCAGTTCTTGCTCAGTAATCGAAGGACCAAAGTGCATCCTATCTTCCCAGAAATGCCATGGACTTCTCACTTTCCATCAGTCCTTATTTCATGCCAATGGAAGGATGGTGGCATCAACAGTATAACACCATCCAGCACTGCGTTGCAGAAGTAGCAACAAGTAAATAAATGATGACTTTTAGAGAAAAGATATTTTATTCTCAGTTCCTAGTGCATTATCATACAATCATAGAATGTTTGGGGTTGGAAGGGACATTTAAAGATCATCTAGTCCAACCCCTCATTACATCTATTCTTTTCTATAATTCAGATATAAAGCTCAGCTTCCTTTCCTCACCTTACTCTATTTTCCTTCCTTTTTTTTAATGGCTGCAGATGAGTAACCTTCTGTTAATTCAGTGCACTTTGCTATCTGTTCTTATCACAACCTGAAGTCAGCCACTAGAGAGTACTCTTTCACTGCTTAGTGACCTGGCACTGCCCTCTTCAAACTGTCCCTGGCATCACTCATGGTTAGTGGAGCCTCCAGCAGCCCCAGTATGAGCAATCTGGAATTAGGGGGCAACTTGGATTCCTCACGATACAAAAGATGGGCTACATGATATACCAAATACCGTTATATTTGGGATACACAAGAAGAAGCTGAAAATGCATTCAAGCTTTTGAGAGATGCAGTATCACAAATACGGCCCATACCAAACCAAAACACTACATGAAAATGTACCCTGCACCAAAAATAGATTATGAACTAGATGTTGAAAAAACACCTGCTAGCAGCCACCTCAAATATTTGGATGGAGGGCTTCCACAGATGTCCTCAGCCGATCTCTCACGTTTCATGCCTCGCTGATTTGTGCTATTGCCATTCTTGGTCACAGCGGTTTGTTTTCACGTCTGTGTACAAAGCAAGAGGAATGCAGAACAGCACCGGCAGCCTGACAAGAAGGCATAATTTCAGCACACAAAAAATTGCGAGGCTTATAACTTCTCTCTGAGGGATATATACACTAAAGCCACATCATGCCTTTGCTCCACTTTGTTTTAAACCCAGGACAATGATTTTGCTCGGAAAAACATTTCATACTCTGCCATTAGAAGAACTTCTGTCAGGAACGTTTGTTTTATTATCCAAATTTGCAGCTGGGGCATATTTACATAGAAACGAACTCTTCTCTAGATCTCAAAGAGTGAAATCTGTTTGGGGCAGAAAAATACTCAGGTTTCAATTAAGCAGCAAAGCCCTAGTCGTGAAACAGTCAACAAAACAGAGCCTCTAACACATTTTCAATCTTCCACTCTTTACTGTAACCCTCTAGCTGTAACTTAATCCTTTGATATTCAACCCTAACACTACTAATTCAATTTCCATGTTTTTTTTCTCTGCTGACCGACCACACAAACCACAGAGCTCCTTGATACAAGAGCTTACAGCACTGTGCTAACAGGCATTTTGACCCACGGCTGCCTGCAACGAGATACGAACTTATTGTTCCCAATCCCCTAGTGCGAAAACAGTTTCCACCAGACCATGATACACACAAGTGGACAAATCTTATTAAATTTAATCAGCCCAGTTCTTGGGGGAGCCATCTTAATCAGAAAGGGATTTAATGAAAAGCCGCAACTCCAGTGAATACTCTTTAATTATGACTGACTAATATTTATCCACAAAGAGGAATTTGTTTCAGGATTAGTCTGAGACCTGGAAGAAGCCAAAGACATCAATTTAATAATGGAATGTCTAATTAAAGTATAATGGAAGCCTAATTGTGATATACCGCTTTGTAGCGCACATGATTTATTTAGAACAATTGCTTTTCACTGGGCTCATTAGGGAAAGTTAAACAAAACACAATAGTAAAAAAGAAGAGGGAAAAATAGACACACTGGAACTTCCAAGATGATTATAATCAGCTGATGAAAGACATATTTGTCAGATAAAGCACTGCCATCCCTCCACAGGCTGTGGTTCTAGAAAGCATAATGATTATATAGTTCCTTTCCTCCCTAATGACATGGGATCAGACCCAAACCCTACTGGAGCTACTTGGTGGAGCTCCTCTGGTGGAAAAGAGCCATGAAGTTGAAGAGTCTGACGGCCTTTGGATCCTCCTCATGCAGAGAAACCTCACATAACACGCACCCTCCAGCTGCTCTGGAAGGAGAGAGGACAGGGAAAAGCAACCAGTGCAAACCCACTCTAGCCCTTCCTATCTGCAGACTGTGGGTGCAACTGTTCTTGAACAGGATGCTCTTCTTTAAGTAGATAAGGCCCTACAGGTACTCATGGTACCTGAGTGTTTCCTATTTATTTTTTTTCCTAAATAAAAAACAAAAAGCTGCTCAAGCCATTCTTATTGTAAAACCAAGCATCCTTCTGATTGCATCCTGATGGCAAAGGGGTGATGGTCCTCTCAGTAAAATGAGCTAGCTGCTACCCACCTCATTTACTGAAGTCAAGGTGAAGGACACGCACTGCTTATTCTGCCTCACACTTCTACAGTGTCAGCCCAAACAGCATTTCTTCCTTTCACTGGTAAAGTGCTGGGAAAAAAGAAGCATGGAAAAGAACTGCTGCTTCACCCTGCAGTGCTTGAAGAATCAGACACAGGGAGGTCCAGGAGCAGATGAGCTTCCTCCAACAATGGCTGCTGGAACCACCAAACAATGCCCTTAGCTTCAGCCACTTACATTTAATTGGTGATGTGAGAATGGCTGTACCAACAGAAGCTATCATGACAGTGCCATGGAAAAGAAAAAGGGATGCTACATACCAGAGGATCTGTGAAAACACAGCATCATGTCCTTGCAGAGGAATGAGGGACTGCAGTAATTTTAAATGCACAACAGCAAAGAGATCTGTCTCTTGAAATAAAATGATTTGCTAATGGTTTTGTTCCAACTGTTCATGAAGACGCTTAGAAAAATTATACTAAAGTCAATCCTTTGAACGCAAATGAGCAAAGGCTGCTGAGAGTGCCTGATGGAAGCTGAGTTCTGGACAGCCATCTTGTAACTCCACATGTGTGATGCTGTCAGTCTGCTGGCCTAAGAAGTAAAAACTGAATTCCTACCTCAAGGACAGCAAGAGTCAGATGCAGGCCAGTGGTTCATTTTAAGATCTGCTCTCAGTATTGCAAGAACAAGGCTGAGAGAGAACACTTATCCCAGTACAAAATGGCCCAACACTGAGCCAAATGCGTCACGCTGCTCAAGGCAAACAAGACCAGGTTTAGGCTCATAATCTACGCATTGTACCTTCACGTTAAAGACACTGGCTGCAGTGGTCTGCTGGTTCTTTAAACACATCAGAAGGCAATCCCATGCTGGCAGCTAAAGTCACAGATGAGAAAATGTAAATCCCTGTTGTACAGGCCTCTTTGAACAAAAATCTAAAATCGGTTTCCTGAAAATATCTGCTATAAACTTCCACCTCTGAACTCCAACAAGACATTTAATTCCGTTGGCACTGTGTGCTAGAAAGCTCTGAGAGCAGTCATTACTAATGCTTTTACATTGCTTTTTGACACAGCTATGAGTATGCACATAACTAAACCACAATGAATAAAATCAAGCTAGGCAGTTCAGTTTATTTCATAGGAATTATAAAAGCAAATGGCCTGCAAGTTAAAAAGTCCATTGTTGTCAGCACACATTTTTTTTCCTTAAATATTTTAACTCAGGAAAATGAAGCCCCCTAAATTTCACACAGTGCATTGAGAAGACAATGCTTCATTAAGGGGAGAAACCATTTGTCATAGCAGAAAATCCTTTTGAGCTATATTTTCCATGAATACACTTTGCTATAACTAACACATTTGGGTTCAGAAACCCTCTCCCTCCAGACCGTCAGAACAATGTCTCTGAGCATCGCTCCCCCGAGACTTACCATTGAAAGCACAAAAGGCATCGTGTAGTCCTCACTCCACAGCTTCCTTCACTGGGAGATTCTCAAGGTGTACAGGAGCAGCAGACTGAGACTGGAAACATGCACATCAGTAGCACGTCCCAGAAAACTCCATGTTCCTTGGCAGTACCTTGATATTTTCCCTAAAGTGTTCACATGTAACATGGTTCACTACAGTCAATATACAGCTTCACTAGTTTCAACATTTTGTCTCAATGGCCATGAACATCTGCTGTTCTCACTCATATTTGGCCTATGGACACAAACAACTGTGGAGAGCTTCAGCCAGGAGGGAAAGGACAAGAGCCCACCAGTAAATGCACCAACCCCTCTGATCTGGAAGAATGAGAGTAGGGGAAGAGACCTGGCCAAGGGCTGGTGAAAAACTCTGAACTGTCCACAGAAAGGCTTTGCCATGGTGCAGCACAATGTCTTCACCAGCCAGGAGCAACTGGATGTCCCCCATCTTCCATTCCAGTGGGAAGGAAAATAGCTGTCCTTACAAATGGGAATGAAGAAGTTGCCGCTGGTTGACATGGCAAAGGCAGTGAGAGACAGTAAGAGTTCAAGTTTATCTGAAGAGCATAATCTCTCATCTGAGGAACAGTTAAAGTTAGACTTTTCATGAGCTGCAGAATGATGAACTGCCAGTTGGCCTTTCACAAATAAATGATGCGAAATTCTATGTAGTTTGGTTGAGTTCAAAGACAGTTTAGCTGTATGAGGTAGCTCTGGTAAAAACCTTTCTCTCTGTGGGCAAACAGAAGCAAAGAGGAACTTCAGCAGCTTTGTTATACTTTTTGAAACATGGAAAGTATGATGAATGCTGAAACCCAAAGTCCACCACTCATCTCAACGTATTTTCTGCCTAAGCAGTAGAGACACAAACTAACTCCCACCAACTCTTCCACCTGCCCTGCTTCTGAGACTATTAAACGCAAGTAAACAAACCAAACAATAAACAATTATAGCATGAACATCTCTGCAACTAGACGTAATTAGTGACTGAGGCAAAAGAAATGCAAAACAAAAAGTATGATCTCTTATTGTTATTCTCCCAAAGCCATGTCAACCTATAGTCAGAAGCTCATCAAGTGATGACAGTAACTTTAACTGTGTTGCTCTATCATAGAAACTGCTGTCAAATGTCATTGAACAACATTCATTCAGCAAACTGACAACTTCTCTTCAAACACCTGTAGTAACTCACGCTTAAGTGGACTACACACCATAGTGACAAATTCTTTGATTAGTTTATAAGATATATTGTACATCAAATCAAAACACAGAAAGAGTGAATACGCTGCTGCAGAAACAGCTAATGTCTCAGAGAGGCTACAAAATGGAATCTTTTTCTAGATCAGTCTGCGATCTGAGAAGTATCGCTCCACTCTCACCAACTGCAGACATGAATGAATAATTTTATCCACAGAGTAAAACCCTGGCACACTTTGGCATTTTAAACTGACTAGTACATTGAGTTATGGAGCTGATATATGATGAAATAACATTGTAGGCAAGAGCCCCAAGATGGAAATGAATTGGCTACTGTCCATCTGTCTTCGCTGACTTTGAAAAAACTTATCCATTGACACTAAGTGAAAAAATAGGTACCGACATGGTTTTAAACTCACTGGTAAATTATCTTACCTAATGAAACAGGAAAGTGATGGAGGTCTGGAAGGCTGTCGAACTTTGCTGTATTCCCATCTTTAAAGCTATTTTGGCTACTTCTCAGTTAAAATTACAGAGCACATCTCTGTTTTGTTTTGGTTTTTTTTCCATGAACTACACACCTTCAAGACTGACAGAGATGTGCATAGTAGTAGACTGACACAGCTGCATCTACGCTGCTCTCCTGGTGGTCCCATGGCAGGCATGAGGCCAAATTAACTATAACTTCAAATACTACCTGTTAAAACTACCCGTATCCTACTACGAGGAGCATCCCCCTGGAGCTATCTGCAGTAATATCACACTGAGATTCCCAGAGGGCAAAATTTCAGCTGTATCAAGTGCTTAGGAAAAAAAACTCCTTTATTTGCTGGACTGGGGCTTGGCAGTCTTTGTCACCTCCAGCTGGGTTAGCATCAGGCAGGGTACATACGTGATCCAGGGTCCTTCACAGAAAGGCCTTGGTATCACCTCCCAGTGGGGGCTCACTGGGGTTTGTACAGAGCCTAAAGTGACAGTATCTGCCCAGGGTAGAGCGGGAGGACCTATTGGTGTGTCTCGTCACCAGCCCAGACCCAAGTGTCTCATCAGTGCACTCCCCAGCCAGGCAGCTCAACCAGCAGTGAGTCCTGAGAAGTCCAGACCCCGCACATTGGTTTTACCATCTGCAATAGAAGTATACATTACATCTATCTATAGACAGCACAGGCATACTAAAACAATTGGAGTTCATATAGCCCTTTGAAAAGTATGCAGTAGTACTCGGACTCTTAAAAAAAGAGTTGTATACAGTGAAAGGAGAGAAAAATAGATGAACAATTATCTTCTCTTGTTTTCCTGAAGACATACTTCTGCTACCAATGGTTGAACTCTATGACATACAATTTTGCAGTATGCTCTAAAACCAGAAATGCATCCCCTAAAGCAAGATGAAGATGACTAAATGCTAAGGAAGTACTTATCGTCAAGGAAGGATTTTAAAATTGATGAAAAGTCTATCATTTTGTCCTGACATCTGCAGGACCTCAACTAAAAATGTTGATGCTACAGCTGATCTATGTAGCTGCTTCTGATTCACTACACATGATGCTTTCCCTCCATGATCTACTGTCTGAAAATGTTAGCCAGTAACAATACCTGCCTCATTTTTGAATACTGAAAAAGGGAACAGCAGAGCAAAATACCACTAAATGCATGATGCCCTGAATTCCTGATTCTTAAGTATACATTCTCAAAGGGCTGTTTTAAGAAAATATTTACTTCTTGGTTGTTATGGTGATCATCTTTTCACAGCAGTTTGTAAAAATAGGAAAGGCTAAAAATAAAAATCCAAAGGAACCTAAGGCACTAAAAAAGGAATATGGCATGCAGATTTGTCGGCTTCAGAATAAATCTGCATATAGTGTCCTGCAGCAGCACGTTTTACAAAGGGAATTAAAGCCACGAAATTAACATTTTAATGAAGTAGCGAGACCATTGACGTCAGGACTACTCACTGATTGTTGCTTCCAGGTGGCCTAATGAGATGAAAATGAAGTTTATATCTTCAGCTAGCCTAAGCCAGGCTTGTTTTGTGACTGTGATTGAATTTAAATGAGAAGATACTGCTGTGTGCAAACATGTCTAGGCTGGTAAGTAGCCTTATCAAATCTAGGCATAATAAATGCTTGATTTTAAATATTTTATGTTAAGAAAAGGGATTTTCAGTCTTCCTTCCACAACTCAACATAAATACAAAGCCAAAGTTTTATCATTAATCCCATAGCATGCCCACAGCTTTTGTATTGGTTGCTCCAGGAATTCCCATATAAAATTTTTATTGCAAGATGTGCTCGTTTATCTATCAAGACACAAAAAACATTCTGGATTGCAAAGGTGAAGCAGGAAATTGTAAATCCAGTGGAGCCTGTGGATAAACTAGTGTGATGTTTTGGCACAAGAGCCATGTCAGACATTAAGGTACAGTGATGGAAATGCGAGACCACCATATATTGTGAAACACTATACACAATAAACAAAGAACTGCGGCCCATCATAAAGTCCATGCTCCTAAATGCCGCTGAGAGAGCTACATTTCATTTTCTCTCTTCACTATGGATACTGACTACACATGTATAAATATTCTTAATTATTTCTTATTAGAGGAATGAATCAATATTGGTTTTGCTTTAAATACCGTATTTCTTCCTAGAGAACAAGACAATCATTGTGCTAGGCACATACCCTCACTATTCCTGTGAAATTCTGTGAATAAGTTTAGTGCTGTTTCATTTTCTAAACCTTGTTACAATATCAAAATACAAATAAAAAACCAAACCCAAAGCCAGTCTCTGTTCATAACACTATACATATTATTTAAGTCTAATTCTCACTTCATTCCTGGGTTCACACATCTGTGAAATAGTCTTCAACAGTCCTAATTACTCACTTCATAAGATGTCCTGACATGCAATCTGCTGCTGCTGTTATAATTGATCAGCACTACAGACCGGAGCAGAAATACTGAAAATAAATTGACTGACCCTCCAACTCAGCTCTTCTTCTGCGTCTGTGATCTAGAGCTAAAGAACAGCAATGAATGGGATTTGTTTTAGATATTCTCTACTTTGTCCATTGTAACACAGGTAGTTTTAGGTTCTTAATAAGAAAAAAGGTAACCTATGAAGAGCACTTTGCTCTTTTTAACATCTTGAAAACTTCACAGGAAACCACTGCTACGGAAAACCCCTTGTTTCTCTGCAAGATGGGGCTACTAATGCTTACTACTTTTAGCAGACTGCTTGTAAGCCTTATATAGACATCAGATTTCCAGGCAAGATGTATCTCTAGATACAACATCTATATTTGCATTTTTTTCCCCCCTTTTAATTTTTTGTTTCCTTTTTTTTTCTTGTCCCCTTGAAACAAGAGCACAAGGATTACATTTAAGGATACCGTAACTAGGTTTAAAGAATGTCCAGGCTGGTAATGTAACAGCAATACCACGCTTGAAGCTACCCCTGGCCCCTCCACAGCACGGCCAAGTGATCTTCTTGGCTGTAGAGGTGGAGATTTCCAGAACTTTATTTCTGAGATCTTACTAGATATGACACACAGTGAGATTGCTTAGAAGGACTTCATGAAACACACACCATGCCCTGCCATGGGAACTCAGACACACGGAAAGCAACTGCTCAAAGCTGGGGAACAGCTGGCAGACATGTATATGAGATACGCTTGTATCATCAGCAGAGTGACCCATATTCTCTCAGGCAAATAAACACATCTGAGCTCAGGACTGCTCTCTGGCTCCTGGGAATACCTTGAATACGAAGCCTTCTGATCCAGTGCTTGCACTACTGTAATTGTTGAGAAAACTGTCCCGGACAGAGGGCTAGATACGAATGTGACTATTCAGTATGCTACCAAAACAGAAATATAGCCTGTTCAGTGTGACAGCAAACAACCTTCTCTCCAAAAGGAGGGTTTAAGCCACTTTTAGGATGCAGGTGATACAGCTAAAACAATCCAGTGATAACCCACCTCCAAAAGGAGTGACTTTGCTGTCTCCAGCCCTGCACTGGATGGTCTCTTTGCTCCCCCAGTCTTGCAGTGAGCCATTTCAGCACATGGAGCCAGCAGAAGATAACCCTGCTAGAGCACTGTGCTGGTACTGGGGCTGCTGGGGAATTTGAACCCCTCAGTACTGATGAAAGTGGGACACAGGTATTCCAACTGATAGCTTGCGGAATCAGGAGAGCTCGCCAGGCTGGACTGGATGCTGGTACGCAGAGTAGGTTTTGTTACTAGAAACCTTCATCCACCAGAGGGTAAGCACTCCCTGTTTCCCCCACCCACCCAAGACGTGGGTGCAGGCTTGTCTTCTCATGGCAGAAGACTCAACCTGCAGCTCACATCTGTTGTGTTGGTAAGATGCAAAAACAAGATTACACAGAACACAGCGTCCTCCTGTACTTCATATGAATTCTGGGCCAAGGGTTGGAACATTTTTTCTTCATTATTCTACAGTTGCCTAGAGTAGCATTTTCCTCTATTAGTTGCTGTTGCCTAGAACAGCATCTGGAACAAGTTAGGTAGCCAGAGGAGAGTAACAGACATGAGCTCAGTGTGTTCCCAAGACCTGATTTTCAGAGATACAACACACCTGCAGCTTTCAGCAAATCCATTACAGAGTTAAAGGACTCAAAGCTATCTGAAAAAATCAAGCCCATGCTGATTAAACCTGCTCAGGAAGCATGCCACTGCTTTCTACACACCAGCTAAAGGCTCTGGAGGCTTATGAACATTTGCTCCAAGTATGGATTGCAGTATTTCAGCCTGGGAGGTGACAAAGACATGAATAACCTCAGCAAGATCCACATCCGAGAAGGATGTTCACAAATTCCTGGCTAGCAACAGATGGAAAAAACAAAGGCATGGAACCACAGCTGTTCCTTTTCTGAAATGATGAAGGACCCAAGAGGACCTTCAAGCTACAAACTGTAGCAGCAGTGAGCGGCACACCCTCCCGCCTCTCTCCAGAGCTGTAGGCACTTACTCCATTCCTGCAGACAAATGCCCTCTACTCATCAGCTAGACATGCCACTTCCATTCAGATCCAAATTTCTTCATCATTGACAAAACACACAAGTGTTTTGATTACAGAATGGGTACGTGCCTTGCACACTTCATCACAAACATCTGCAAGCTAGGTGAGAAGAAAATAGCAATATTGTACCCAAGTTGTGAAAAAACTGTGGGGTTTAGCACTTTTTAATCCCTCCCCCAGTACCTTTATCCATTCATTTATCTAGAGGAGTAACAGCTTCAGCGGATTCCTGAAATTAACAACTTCCAGGGAGGAAGAAAACCATACTAAATGTCACCCTCTGTCATCAGTCAGTGCTCAGCTCTGATATCTTCACACACACAAAACACATCCTGTCATAACAGGAGATACTCAAGAAAGGTTCAGTGTCTCAAGGGAAGGACATAACGAAGATCGGGGCGCGCCACCACCTCCAGATGTGCACAGCCCTAAACCCCTGGGTACTTGAATTTTGCAGAGCACATCTTAAAACAAAAACAACAACAACAACAAAAGAAAAGAAAAAAAAAAAGAAAACCAAGTGAAAATAGGTCCTTAGGTTTTCCATTCTTCTCAAATAGCAGAAAAAAAAGCCAGAACTATTTTCAATTTACAATTTGGGGTCTGGGGGGTTCTTTGTTTCTTTTTTTTGAAATGGAGGGTTTGTGTTTCAGTACAGCAATTTTAGCAAGGTGTTTCCTGCCTCACAGTCACCCAGCTCTTTCATGATGATATTGACTGATGGGGGATTGACAAAACATGTATCTTCCTTATTACAGCATGAGATGCTTAAAGCTACAAGCTGCTATTGTCTTTAGTAAACAGCACATTCAGGCTTTCAGTGCTTTTCACTTTCCACGTAAGAATTTCTACTGAATGCTTGACACATACATTTGTAAACGACAGATCAAACAGTGCTAACACTTGATGCAACATAATTACTTCTGTTATTGAAAACACTGAAGAGTAAACACATTTTTGAGAAAAATAAAAAACATAAAAATAACCCACAGTACATCAAATATTGTACCTAAGACAAAAGCTCTGCTCTGCCTAGCTTCATACTGCTTCCCTGACTTCATACTGCTTTACAAACACCAAAGTCCTTGACCAAAGAATTAACTGCAGACAGAAACAGTACCTCTGAATCTCACCTAGGCTTGTTTACAAGAAACCATGTACCTACTCAGTAATAAAACTCTGAGTAAATGTCCCTGCAAAGAACCTGGTTCAGCCAAAGAAAAAGGGAGATCCACAATCAACAGGGCATGAAAATGACAGCCCTGAACACAGGCACTTTCTTCTATGACTTTTGTTACAGCTACCAAAAAGTATTTATAAATGATCATTAATACATTTCCTCAAAACAAGGTTGTAGTTTGTGCACTTAATATTGGGAATTTCCTTTTTTTTTTAGGAGACAGGAGGACTATTTTCTCGAAATGCAATGTGTACAAAAGCACATGCATGCTTAAGCCTGTCTAATTATCTTTTCTGCCTTTATGAAACGCATCTAGAATTTCCATTGTATATTACACATAAGGTTCTTTATTATAAATGATGTGACTCACCCATGTAAATGTAATCTGCCAAGAACTTCTTACTGTAATCGACTGCATGGCAGGCACATTACTGGCAACCTTGCACATGGATTACCTCAATCCCTCCTCTCCCACCCACCATCCTAATCTCCAAAGTGTTAAAGCTCAAAGATGTTTCACGTTGCATGTTGGGAATACTCCCACCATGTACAAAATGAGCAAGATTCTGTATGAAAACAATTTTATTTTAGGAAGGATTCATATCTTTTTGGGTGTTTATCATGTATTCACTACGTTTGGCAGATATGAATCAAACATTTTGGTCCTGGTTGGGACCTGTAGAATGTTATAATGCAATTTATTACAACAACTTTTAGGTTTCTAGATGAATCTCAAAACAATCCAGTGGCTTCCAGAAAGGCAATTATATCATAGAACGGCTTGGGTTGGAAAGGACCCCAAAGATCATCTACTTCCAACCCCCCTACCATGGCAAGGACACCTCCCACTAGACCAGGTTGCTCAAGGCCCCATCCAACCTTACCTTGAACACCTCCAGGGATGCGGCATCCACAACTCCCTGGGCAACCTCTTCCAGCGTCTCACCACCCTCAAAGAATTTCCTTCTAATTTCCAATTTAAATCTATCCTTTTCCAGTTTGAACCCATTACCCTTCGTCCTATCACTACAGGCCTTTGTAAAAAGTCCCTCCCCAGCTTTCTTGTAGGGCCCCTTGTAGGCTCTTACTAGGACAGAGGACATAATTTACCTTTAAAAATACCCAGGCAAGTTGCTGAAAAGCTTCAGATTTTTAAATAGTTTGTGGTGTTTCACTGTCTGCTTCTGAAAATTAGCTTCTATGTGTAGTAGATCCACTTTTTCCTGTTGCTTAACTAAAGTAATCAACAGTTTCAGGATGCCTTAGTCAAACAGAACTTTAGTCTGTACTTTTCCATTTCTTAAGTGGAAACAGGATCACACAACTAAATGCTACGTTCACTTCTTGTTTCATGGACAGAATTGCAATTAAATGTTAACCTCATACATTTAGAGAGGAAATCAACCAAGGTTTCACAAAAGTTATTTTTATATTCCACTCCAAAGTAGAAAAGAAAGGGGCTATTTGGGGAAAAAATAAAATGCAGCCATTCTGAAATTAAGATGATTGAGTTGTATTTGGTTAGGCCAAAGTCTGCATTCCTTAACCACATCATAGCACTGAATGTCCTCTGTGAAAAAGATCCCAACCCAGCTACTACAGAAAAAGATGGCTGATTTTGGTTTAGAGAGAAAAGTAAGGACGAATATAACCTTCCCTGGCACGGTGGATATATTTTTTTCCATGTACCAAAATCTAGTAAATTAGCCCAAAAAAGAATGCAACTTGAATTTTTAAAATTCACCATTAAAAAATATTAATTCCTGATACAGAAAACTAGGTATCTATGTGTAGCTATATGTTTATCCACATGTCTTAATAAAGCATGTTAAAGCTTTTTATTCCTGTAGTTTTAGTGTGAAAAATGATTCAAAGTGGACAGAAAGTAACTACTGACGGCATTCTATTAAACGTGCAAAGTACATTTGGAGGAAAGAGACAATAAAACTAAAAATCAAACATTTTTTTTTTAGTTGACAGGGTAACTAATAAAAATATATTGTGTTTCAACATGTTTGAAAGAAAGAAGATGCCTGCATAAGATGAATTACATAAAGAATGATGTTTGGGTTTCATACAAATTGCTTTATTTTTATTTTCAGAAACCTAATGTACTAACAGTCCTGAAATCAAATGTGCATAGCTTGTCCTGGGTATTTGAGCAGTCCCTTGACCACAAATGAAATTGCTAGATTAGCATCTAAAATTTAAAGAACCTCCTTTAACCTCTTGTACCTGTTTATTCATATGTGCAGTCACCAGGGCCCTGAACAGTTTACAACCCCTCTGTGTATGCTTATTAATTTTCCCTGTGCCAGCTCTAGCTTTCATTTCTCCTTATTTCGTGCAATCCACAAACCATATTCTGTGCAAGCAGAGGAAGCCATGAGGTGGCCAAATGTGACTGCTGAGACAGTAAGTGAATAAGAGAAGCACGGCATTATACAGCTGAGCATTATATAACATGTTATTCTCTCCTCGCATATGTTATTTGATTTTCTCAGACACACTATTATTGAATGAGGAATACAGATCCAATGTCACTTTTTGTTTGCACATGCGGCCGCTGTAATAGGACACAGGTCAGGTGAGTGCATACACATAAAGCCATTTTGGAAACTACATCTGCATACACCGACCTACAGAATTTGCTGTAACCCCACCTATCTTTAGTGCTCTAAGTTTTAAAACCAGCACTAAAGGTTATTTTGATAGATTTGGCTTAGCTCATGATTAAAAGTATTACCTCTAACATTTACCAAAAAAAGACTCCTAAATCTTTGTTTTTTAAAATCTGCCAGTGATGCTAGGAAAACTTAGCTTTTTTACAGTTCTGAAATGAAAAGATTTTTTAAAAGCAATACTTTTAAAGTTGCATCTTACAGACCCTTATTCCTCACTAAACAGTGTTTATATAACATTTTCAAGCCATTCTATGTTGATATAAAGACCCTGACTTTTATTAACAGAATTTAGCATGATCAAAATCCCAGCATGGTATGCTGACATTGCTCTCCCTCCAGCTGGTCTTCTCCATCTGAAACGTTCTCCAGTCCATAAACAGGAAAAACTACTGACAACATCATATGTCTGCAAGACACATGCATCCCTGCAAACGTGCAGTTTACAATATCAACAGCTGTATGAGGAAAAAAACCCCAAACAAAAAGGAACATTTCATAACAAGTTTTCAAAAAAACCCTTAACAATCAAACAGTTTTTGGTTGAGGAGCTGAAGCTTGTTACAAATATCCATATCTAAAAGTATCAGAATGTCCAGATGCAGAAATGAAAAGAATATAGAAACACAGATGTCAGTCTGAAGATGGTGTTGCATGCAAAAATGGCCATTTTTACATCTACTAAAACACAACAGAGGGTGTGCAGGAGGTGGAATCCTTCTGCCAAATGGACAGAGGAGAAAAAGAATTTCAATGTGGGATGTGTCCAGAGATAGAGGTCGGAGAGAAGAGAAAGGAGAAAAGGTCACATGCAAGCTTTTAATAGGCAATAACATTTTCTGGAGGATATAATTCCAAAACTATTTGGCAAAACTTCAGGACATCCATCAGCACAAGCAAAATGAGGGTCAGTTGGCTATTCTGTGAAATATTGAGCATTTTATGAGTCATAAATTTAATAAAATGTGGATGTGCTAAATTTACTCTGCTCCCAAGTCACACCCTTTTTTGGTAACCTCTGTCCATGATATTCTTCAATGCATCAATAATGGGTACCCTCCAAAAAAACTAAACTCAAAGGAATTAAGACTGAATAAAAACAGACAATACATGAATACTGAAGTCCCATTTAAGGCAACAAAAGAATAGGGTAAAAACTCCAGACAGAAAAAAACGCAGATATGTCTTTTTTGCTACAGGGTTGTAATTATTGATGGAAGAACCAACTTTCCACAAGGCTCCCATAGTTGGAGGATCAGGATCTTGTGAACAGTTTTGCTGCCTCTGATAGATGTTTCACAGCTATTGTAACTGAAAATCTCCATTGTTAAGCTAAGCCATTTCCCCAAATACTCGGTAGATGACGAGACAGGGCTGCAGAATGTGCGCCTCCAGTCTGTCTGCCCATAGTCTCACTGCCACTGGTCACAAAAGCAAATTTTGCTAGACACAGATTTGTAACATGCCCAGATCTATATCCCTCACTGTAGCAAACCAGTAACTATCTAGGCAGCAGACTCAAGCATTTACTTCTTTAGGTGGTTCCTAGTTGAGCTGGTTGTTCTACAATTTCTTTGCTTCTTGCTGAAGCAGTTGCTGAAGACATTTGCATACTAGTTATCTTCCTTTAAAAGACCCTTGCTGCTACTCTGCAATACCTTCTCAAATCCCATCCTTTGCTTGGGTTTCTGTATAAACTCTCAACCACAATTTCAGTGGACAGTTGTTCTGTTTCCTGAAGTCTTCAAAGGGAGCACAGGAATGTGCTGTTACCCCATCCCTTTGCAGTAATCTGCCTGATGCCCCTTGTCTTTTTTGACTGTAAGCTCTTTGGTTCAGCGTTTAAAATTACAGTGGAATGGAAGAACTACTGCCATGTAAAAAAAACCCCAGAACAATCCTCCCCAAAACAAGCCAGACTTTACATGAGTTACTAAGAGGTGGAGACCCAGCCACAATTTGCAGAGGGCCTCACAGATATGTTCCATTACAGTTTTAAATCACTCCTGGAAGAAAGTCAGTAGTGGCGAGGGGAGAATCTGTAGATCCCAATACTTTTACTACCTACAAATTATCATGAAGTCATGAAGAAAAAGCTGGGTGGAGTGGGAGGGTGGGTGAAGCAAGACCTAATTCAAGAAACCACCACATAGAAGCTTTAATTCAACCAAACATTTATATGTTCCCTTATCAGGAAAACAAGAGAGAGAAAAGAGGATGTGAGGCTAAACAAAATGGAAACTGGCAAAAAGTCAGGTTCCCAAACAAATCTTTAGGTAAGAAACCATGTCAAAACCTCTGATGGATTTTAAGGAAACCCTTCTCTGCCTGAGGCTCTAGCCAAGAAAGAAAAACAAAAGGTGGCTCTTTTTCTGGAAATTCAGACAAGAAAGGTTATCACTGTTTTACAAGGATGAGTTAGCCTGTCTTCTGTTGTCTTTTTTAAAAAAACCCCACATTTGTTTTTATATTCACTTATTACAACTGACTGCACGTTTCCTCAGGAGTTTCAACTCATCAGATGTTCTCAGTGAAGCTACAGCAGTCAGTACAAAATGAACTGATATCTTCAATTTCCAGAATAACAGTCACCACATGTGAAAGATTTTGTATTACAGATACAAATAATCACTCTTCAAATCTCAAAACCAATCTTTCTGAAAATACTTCTGCTCTGTTAAGCTCTTAGGATGGTCGAGAAGAAAGACACTTGCTCCTAAGATCATGCCTGCAGATAGGTGGGCTTCCATTGCTTCTCTGAAGTTGGCTGCACCCAGAGGTTCAGCTTTGATAGGTCCTTATAAAGTGTTCATGTGTTAAACTGCCATTATGCAATCTCTTGCATAAGCATCACTAAAATTGCAACTGCTGGTAAGGCTACCAAACAATCTCATTAAAGTACTAAAAGTTATTTTGTTTCTGTCTAAGGGTTTTTTTTTGTTTGTCTGGGGTGAGGAGGATATTTGATCATTTTAGAATGATCCTGTCTCGCATGAAGTACAGCAGGCCATAAACCATGTCATAATTTTATCAAAACTCTTTCTTCATTATGGTCATTACATAAGCCACTGCTGGCTTATTGATTTCAAGTTAGGTAGTTTTAAATACAGGATAACAGCCACATTTAGTGGAACGCTTAGTTTCTTTTGTTCTGATTCTGGTTGTTTAAAAAGCGAAAGGGAAATTAAATCATAAAATATCTGTAATATTTGTATATGGAAGAGCATACATAAAACAAAAACAAGCACTGAAGCTCTATAAATGCTGGTAAACATCTTTTCTCTTTTAGTATCAGTAACATTCAAAGAGAGACTGATCTGGAAATGGAGACTACCACTATTTTACTGAATTTATTTTATACCAACAGCATACCGCTTTTGTTAAGCTTTTAAAAACCCCCACAAGCCTCATCAAAACCTAAAAGATACTTGACAAAAGAAAAATGTTTAACTGTTCCTTGCTAAATATTTATAAGGAATCGTATCAACAAGATGCAAGCAATTTAAAAATAGCAATGTCTGACACCGAATATTCAAGCTGACTTCTAAAGAATTCATGTTTTTACTTTGATCAATACAAGCAAACCATTAAATTAGCAGCAATCTCTGCCCATATACAGGAGGAGACAGCAAGTACCAAGTTTCAGGAGATGTTGGTCAACTGAAAAACAAAAGAACAGTATCCCAGAATATGGCCAAAGTGCCAGATTTACCCATTTATTTTGTAGCTCAGTGAAAGCACGAGTGCAAGGAGAGGGTTTTGCAGAGACCTGGACTCGTCAAGTGCCCATTTCCCACAACAACTAAAAAGCTCAATACCCCATGGTCTTCTCAGATGTATCAAACTGAGTCAGGTGCCTTGTTTTTATCTGTAAGAATTATTTTCTTTTGCCAACTGGTCTGACTGCCCTGCTGCTTTAGGTTAAGCCGCAGCACTTGAGCTGGCATTGCCCATTGCCATCAAAATAAAACAGCTTCATCCACCTCCCTTGCTCTCTGGCTTTGGCATCACAGGACTGCTCCTTCCCCCCACGACCACTGCTACGACACAAGGATTTGTAGGCCAGACAGTGAATCATATAAGAAAAATTCTCCCGCTGAAAAACAATCCTTTTCCTGTATTTCTCCCCAGTGGCAGTTGCTGGTTTATATGCACATAAAACTACACAGTCAGTTACAAAGCTCTTGGGTGGACTAATAATCCCCCCATCCCCTCCACCCCAGTTGTGTAACTTGTTGAGAAGCAAAGCAACTTAAAAACAGCTTCCTGGTTTATTTTTACTAAAGTTCAGCAGGGAAATAAAACCCCGAACCTCCAAGTGCAAACCCAAACATTCTAGTTAAAATAAGAGAAAATACTTGACTGGATGTACAGGAGCAAAGCTGTACATATTTCAACAGAGCTACGCTAAGGATCTAGCCTTGGCAAAGCAGGTAGAAAAGCAGCAGATCCTCACTGAAGTCGGTGAGAGCTGCATTCATCTTGGAAGGGAGCAACATAACTTTACCCATAAAGGGTAAGACGCTATTAGTAACAAATTCTTTGCATTCTTTTCACGAAAAGACGTTTCGCATTGCAAGATGATATCCTAACAAAGTAGCCTTAGATGGTTGGATTGAGTTTGCACAGTGCAGTGCCAATATATCACACATTCTCCTGATCAAGCAAAAATCAAAGTAGGACAAGTTGTCCAGTCCAGATTGAGTTATTTGGTCTAAAAATAAAGTTCCTGAACACCAATTTTATGCTAGCATGAAACAACTCGGATGACAACAGTCAATTTCTTTTACTATAAAGCAGGCTTAGTTCCTCCACATTACAATTTGCCGGCTCTTTCATTACAAGACCCTACTGTAATTGCTACGTACAACGTCAAGTTCAAACCACTTGGCCTGAAGTGGTTTAAATTTCCAGGCTCTTTCAGCCTCGGATTCATTTTTTTGAAGGGAAGACGAGACACCACAATCTCAGCTAAAGCAATTCTACTATATCAAAGACTGAGGCTATGGAAATGATGTTTTTGTTACTTAAAAAGTAACCAAAAAAATTTCAGATGGTTTCTTCTTTGGAAAGGACTAACTTCCCCAAGCCTTGAAACTCGGACTTGAAGTTTGGCAGGAGATGGTATTTGTGTCAGTAATATGCCTTTTGCCAGTTTCCAAGAAAACATCCCAAATTTGGCCAACAAATATGAACCTTTGAAGAATCTTAATTCTATACACACTCAGCATACATTTATAGAGTTTACAGCTGAAATTTAAGAAGAATCTGTCCTTATTGAGTATTCTCAACTTCTAGCCTTCTGCTCATGCACCATTCCCTCTGATTAAAAGACCATGCTACGTCTTCTCACCGCTCCTGTGTGTGACCACCCATGCAGCATGGATAAGGAAGCTATCTATCTGATTCAAATGCAAAGGGGACAATTATTTAGCAGCCCTGGAAGGGAATTTGGCAACCAAAGCAGAAACCCAGCCTGGGGAGGGATGGTAGCAGTATCTGTTGTGTGATCAGTTCTTGATTTACTGTTTAAAAACATTTAGAATAACATAAATACATCAATAGTAAAGAACATTAGGTTGTAAAGTTCAATAGTCAGATGTAGTAAAATGCCAGATCTAAGGTTGTCTTTGCCTATATAACGGGTATTATCTTTACTTCCATGATGATACACTACTTTGCCCCAGGACCTGAACTTGCACTGAATCAGGGTTTTGTAACAACAGGCTGCAGGAGCTTTGCTTTGTTTCCTGTAAGACCAGAAAGCTCTGCAACGAACAAAACCGAGTGAGGGGGGAGGAAACAGGACAAGTTCAACTTTAGGCAGTTGAGTCTCAAACCAGTCTTCCCACTAAATAAACCCCAAGAGAACTGTATGCTATTTCTCCTTATTTCATAAACAGACTTTAATTTCTCATCTTCTGGTTTGGCTGACTGAAGTTTCTGGGGTCAGTTTTATGGTGCTGCTGAGCATCCCCAGCTGCAAACTGCACGGAAAGCACAACAACTGACAAATAAGCACATAGGTGTCTAAAACGAGGCAGTAGATCTGACCTTAGTCTTTGCTGTGCTTCAATTTCTCACATGCATAAGACAAATACAGACACGGTGAAAATTAATGCCTTCAAGATCAGGAAGCACTCTAATACTAGAGCAGCAAGCAGGAGAGATGCTTATATGGAAATTCTGTAGAAGAGCTTGAATAGTGCAACACATAAGCCCTGGGGCCACACAGAGAAGATGAGGAGAAAACAAAATATTTAAAAGTTGCTCCTTCAGTAAGTGCTCAATGAGGCAGAGGACGTCTGTGTGGGGAGAATGGCATGCAATCATTTAGCTAAAGACCAGATCATCTCATATATACATGTAAGAAGGCCAAATTAAGATTCCACAAACAGCTTTGTGATGTTCACTGACTTCTGAGTGTCAAATTTTCCAAGCATTATAATGTTTTTTCTCTCTCTCAATTTTTCTTTCATTGTTGTTGGTTTCATCCAGTTACAATTACCCGTTCCCCAACAAATGGAATAAAATAGACCTTTAAGATTTAGTGACACTGGATGCTGAAAGGTGATGAAGAAATCTGGCCTCACCCTTAAAGCATACAAGAAGCTTTCAAATATTCAGTTTTGCATCAGCTTCTAAATTCAAAGCCCAAACCTGATCTGTGAAGGAAGACTCAAATTTTGTAATATCAAGTCTTAGAGTTTTTCATTTATAAAAGAAGTGCAACTATTTATAGCAACTATAAAGCTAATTCACGATGACTTCTCTGATTATGTTTCTCAGACATTTATAAAATAAAATTATTCATTTATTTTAGACTTGAACTCCATGTGAAAGCTGTAGATTTTGAAACAAGCCAAGGAAAAAAATTGGGATTTTGTCATTTTGACTTGCAGCTCAAGTGTTAAAGCCTCATCTACAAACTTTGCACATGTAAACCACTTGCAATAAGAATATATTCCTATTTCAGACGTTGTAATATGAACTCAGTTGTTACTTTTTTTTTTTAATTATTCCTAAAATAAATACCTGCCCTCAGCCATTCCAGAGAGATTCAAGCCTTTGTGTTGCACAGCACTGTATAACACAGAGGTAAAAGATTGTGCTCTGCACACATCTCGCGGTAGTTTTCCTGCAGATTACAGACTCCTGTCTCACAGGAACCTGGTGGTGGCTCAACTAATCAAATTCAACAATAAATTAGAAATAAAGGAATAGGATTGAATTTGCAGCTCCAAGCTGAACCCTCTGTCATGACATATTATTTGACAGGCACTGATCTAAATGCTTTGGGATTTGTATTTCAAAATTGAAAAGCCATATGGTTACCATTGAAACATGCCAAAGGCATCTGTTCTTTAACAGTTTCTGGAGTTTGTTTACCAACGTATATTAATATACACTTAATAATTGCTGTAATACCCTTCTCCCTCACCCTCAAAGACTAACAGCTCCAAGAGAGTTTTAAAAGCTCTACACAATCTACATCTGAACTTTTGGTATATCCATGGACATTTCTGAAATAAAGTAATATGAGCAGTACAAATAAACCATGCATAAGCATTGCCATCTATCAAGCAATCTGCAGCAGAAGGCTAAAGATAAATGCACCTTCTTTTTCAACTTTTTCCCTTCTCCTCAGTCCTCAGTTTTTCTTCTACACTCAGTCACCACTAGCAAGTTTCCTATCGTCCAGATAACAGGCTACCTCTGGGCTGAATCCATGCTTGAGCTGTTCCCCTGAGGAAGCAGCATGGTGCAGCCAAACCCGCACTTGGAATATCTCCACCTCCACCAGGCCAGTCCACACTGGACATTCTTACTCACCTGGTAGGGAGCATTCCTTTTCATTACTACCCCAAAGTCTTGGAAATAAGCTAGTCCTTACACAATCTCAGCATTAACTATGCCTGCTTATCACACTGATTTAACAACAGTCCCTTTAATCATTCAAAGTGGTAACACCAACATGATACCCACCAAAGAATTAAATTAGCTTTTAAAAGGCTAAGTTGCCTGATTGTTTCTAGACAAGACAATACCTATGGAGATCACGTTTTGTACTGTGAATAAAGCATACATTAAAATATCCACCCAGGAAAAGACAACTTAAGAAGAAAGGCTCTATTTCAAGTGTGAATTTGCTGCTTTGTTCTATTCAAATGCAAAACAGTGTTGTTGCTTATTATATTGCCACTTTAATGTTGCTTAATTTACATAAAAATTAACTAGACTTTTCTTTTGCATGCATCAAAGTATTCATCATTAGCTATCTATGTATATTTAATATATTTCCATGTCATCATGCATTGCTAGATAATTAGTTCCTGGAACTCTTACTGTGTTTCAAACAGTGAAACATAAGAAGATCTTACTTAACATCAAGTTTCCATTCAACAGATGAGTGGCAATTTCCCATCTTCACCTCTTCTGTGCTTTGGTACTTCTTTTCTGAAGTTTTACACTTCAAGGGGATGCACATTTCAGTTACTAAAGAGACACTGCACAGGCATCCAGTCTAACCAAGTTAAATGAACATTCAAACACAGTCAGCTAAATACTGACTTTGTCTCACTTCCTTTATAGTTCCTTTCTCGAAATCATACTGCCTACCCCAGCATACTGACATATAAGACAGTTACACAGAGGAAGCCTCACTGAGATTTAAAATAAGCACATCAGTATCTATTTGAAACACCGGGATTTTAAACATTCTTGCATATGAACATTACACAATTTTGTCTTGTGCAACACATCCAACCACCTTTCCACTACAGTCAGTATGAAATTTTCTACCAACTTCAACATGTGAGGGATTCTGCCAGGGACCTGAAGGCTAAAATGGACACGTAAAGCTATCTTAACCTAACCTTGCACGAAAGGCCACTGAAATTCCTGCAAAGAAACTTCTACCTTGTGATGAAATAAGACAGAACTGTTATATTTTAAAAGAAAAACAACAAACAACCTGTAAGATGCTTCTATTCTCACAGTATGGTAAGACTGAGCATACCAAGTTACTGCAATAGCTGCTGCACAGGTTTGATAAAACCAACTTTGCCATTTCCCTCCTTGTTAAGACACTTAATGCCAGAACTGCAAACTGCTTTAAGTTCCACTCACATCTACTACTCCTGGGCTGGACACCATGGACAAAATTTTATCTTTGGGTAACAAGATGACCACCTGCTACTTTGCTTGTAGAGGTGTAATCATTTTTCCTTTCTGGAATTGGTGTTGCAGTCATTTATTTTCAAGCCCAGACAAAAGAAAAAACAAAAATCACAGAAAAGCTACATCTGGACACCTTACTCCCGGTCTCTGCACTCTGCCCAGCATGCCACTCCAGGTTCTGGTACAGACCCTCCTGCCTCCACTGAGTTGTAGTCACACATCCTCTGGGAACTTTACTCAACATGGCTCAGCCTTCAAATCTGATAGATATGACCATTCGAGCACATAACCCACTCAAAGCAAATTCCTTTGAGAGCAACCAGCTGGACGGCTGTCATCCAGAATGCAAGTTTGGCAGGGGGGACCTTCTTATTCACGACTGTTTATAAAATGGAGAACAGCAACCCAAAGCTGCCTCTCCTGAATAACCTCCACCAGCCTCTGTTGGTAAACAAAGGGAAACTACTGAACTCAACCAACCTTATTCATATTCCCGCTAACTGAATTTCACTCAAAATGTCATATATGGGGTGATCATTTACACTGAACCAAAGAAGGAATCAAATATATCTTAGTAATGTTGAGTTGGATATGTTACTATCACAAGTGTCTGCTTGGTGGCAAGGAATCTGATCCATCATACACTGGATTCAAACATTATTGTACTGGGCAACCACCAGGCATCAGCACAGCTAGGGCTGTCATGGGTGGAGGCAGAGAGACAGAAACAAGGATGTAGTAGCATAAGGGACAAGGAACATTAAAGAATTAACTGTCTTCTGCAGAACTAGTGAGGTCACTTATGATACTCTCTCAGGTCTAAGGTACAGACATCAGGACGTGCAGAGGACAGAACTGCAATAGTTTGCTGAAGGAAGGACTACATGAAAGTGTATTTGGGGTGTTTACTGCAGGGACGTGTAGGAAGAGATCCTTCAAAAAAATCCTGATAGTGTTCTGACCAAGTAAGTGGAAAAGACAAAGAATTTGGATGATCTTGAGCTATTGTGTAATAGTATGCATAGTAATTCACCTAAAAGATATTACTGGCTGATAAAGATGTAGCTAGGAGTCAGGCTAAAATCTAAGCACGTAATTCAGGATGGGGTACACTGGCAACGGCAGCAAGTTCCAAAGTTGCTGTAGGCTGCCAGATGGCCATCTCCATTTTAGCAGAATTGTATGCTCTGTTTTGAAGGGTGGAATAATTTGACTGTTCTGACAAACACAAGTGCCCTGTGGTCTTTGATGACAACAATTATACCAAGGCATACTGTTTCCTCTTCTATCCATTCGTCATCAACTTGCGTCTGATGGCTACAAACTAATCTCTCTCAGCTCCAAGGTTCTGCTGATAAGCATCAGCTCCTCCAGACTGGATTGCTTCAATCTCATTTTACCTTAGTTGATAAATCAGAACATTTGTGATCTTTATCTAAATTTGCCCACATGTATGCAAAGACATTAGTTACTGCTCTTTGCTTTTGACCAAAGTAGACTATTATGGAAAAACAACAGAAAGAATAATTTATCTCCTCTATGTCAGCATTTTGTTTCTCTTGTAACTCTAAGTAACTCCTTTGGTTTATTCCTATTTAACCAGGCTCCCTTGTGTATTTAGCTGGTTCTGAACATTCTTCTGTATAATAAACACTGCTGAAAATAACATCTCATGAATTATAATAACAGTCTGAGAAAGATACTTTATCCCTACACTATACTAAAACCAGTTTCTGATAATAGTCATATTTAGACACTCTCCAAAATTCAGCATTTTCAAACATGAAATCTGCTTCCCTAAACCCTTTTTCCAATGAGTAAGAATACCTAGTTCTCAGAGTACATTGTAATGCTAATGAAAACCTTTTTTCCTACTGACTTAGTTGAAGGATATCCTGTCCTTCTGCTGCATTATTAATACCACCAAACCACTGGAAAACTAATTGCAAATGCCAATTCACTTAGTGTTATCACTCGACTCTACAGAATTTTCCATTTTAGCTACAGCGTGCGCTAAGTAGAGGACAAAATATATTTTACATGCGGTTCTCAATAGTCTTTGTTTGTTTTGTGAGAAAAGCCTGAGCAGCATATTGCTCATGTTCTTATTTGTTTATAATTGCTTTCTTAGCGTGTTCATTTTTTTTTTCAGAGAAAGATTTTGTGAAGTGTCATACTTCTGGGATTAAAACTATGCTGGTGCTCCTTTTCAAGATAACTCTTGATTTTTGTCTACACCAAATATACATAGCAAATTCCAGGGAGGAAAAAACAACATGACATTTCTACTCCATGAAGTAGAAGTGCAATTTAGTAATGAAAGTCAGTGAAGAAACATATCACTTGAAAATTAGAAAACCAGTTTTGGGGTTTTCCTGAGTTATCTTTTATTTAGAGAGCAAAATCTGAGAGCTAGAAGGTGCTTATTACGTAAACATGTTCAAATATCCCATCATAAATCACGTTATGTTATTTACAAGAGAATCTGCTGTCAGAATGTACATCTCCAAGCCTCTAAATTCTTTCAGTTACCTCCACTGTTCCATCCTTTCATATTTGCCACAATTCTTCTACTAAAATAATGAAAATATTTTAGGAACATGTCTCTGGATGGCAAAATATTTTGATAAAACAATGTTGAGATACAGCTGTAAAAGAGTTACTATGGAAGTTTTGAAAATGAAGGCAACATTTCTGGAGTCATAAGCAGATACTCCCAAATTCCAGCTTTTTCCTAGGAAGAAACTCAGTTCATTTCCTCAAGTTCAACCTTCTCAGGCTTTTTGAGAGCACTACAGGTTATGGAACTTAGTTTATTCCCTCATTGCTTCCTGCATAGCAGCCCAACCGGAAACCCCTGCTGGTAAAAGCTCTCAATTTTGGCTTTTTTTTTTTCTTTCTTCTTTCATTTCAAATGAAAAAGCATGAAATACATCACTAAGAGTTTGTCAGTCTAAGCAAAGGAAATACCAAACTGCAGAACACAACATTTGTTCTCTTGCTCAAAAGCACACACCACAAGAGGGCTGCATTCAATCTCACTTTTTGAAATGCCTATTTCCTAGCATTTAGGTATTCAATCTGAACATACAACACTTTCCTCCTGCTTTACTTCGAAAATGCACCACCTTATGAGGCCATTTGACTTGTAGATCAAGACAAAGCATCCCAATAGTGGATCCTGGGATGTTTTTGATGCGACATGTACCTACTCAAATGAGCTCCTCCTCTTGACCAGCTAAGAGGCAGCAATGGACCTCTAGCAAGAAGCCAGCGAAGCTCATTCCAAACAACACTGCTACACTGGCTTGGGGACACCCTGGAATATTTTGCAGACGGAATCAGCTCACTTTGCTCATAGTCTTGACTAGTTGAAACCCATGTTGGCTTTGTTACCACAATCTCTTCAGTTTGGGTGTAAAGCAGCCCTTGTCTGGCCATGGTGCTTTCAGTCAGCTCAGATGCAGTGGCAGAATTAAATCATTGTGCTTGTAAAAAAAAAAAATGTATATCCTTACTGCATAAAATCACACAGGCTAAGTACTATTTGTTTTCTCTAATGGTATTAATGAGGTTTTAGAATATGATCCTCATCCTAGATAGTTTGCCAAGAAAGACAGAAATCAGCCATCAAAACTCCTCTACATATGCACAATTCTACCATACCTTACAGAAAAAAAAGCTCACCATTTGAGTCATACACTCATTATATTCTATCAGCATTTGGCTGCTCGGTTTAATGAATTCTGTGCTGTCCACTGCTATCCAAACAAGAAGACATGAAAAAGAATATGCTGCTGGTTGATTACAACATGTGCTAGAATACAGGAAGGTACAAGAGTGGAAGTCAAGAGAATTTATCCCTTCAAGGAGGAGAATAATCCTTTGAAAATGTTCTCTTCTAATGTACAACATTGCTATGATAAATCAGAAATTTTGTATGTATTTTAACATTGAGTGCATGCTTACGCGCGTGTCTGCGTGTAATGTCAGCTGAATTTGTTAGCACCACTGGTAGCACAAATCCTGATGAATCTCCACAGCCTCTCAGTATGATCTGGAATGTATTATTAACAGGTTTATTAAATATTTGCAAAGCTGTGGACATTCAGAGTGCACTGTGCACTATTTGAGACAGCTGCAGCTTAACTGCTACCTGCGTCAACAATGCTAATACACCAGTGAGATGGTTGTTTCAGACGTACAAAACCAAAATACCTGCCTCTAAAAGACACAGTCCTAGCAGATAGCATATGAAGAATGGGGAGGAAAGACAGAGCCACATAGCTGCTGAGCATATGTTTCATTTAATTCTCTCGTCTATGCTACAAGAGCAGCAAAGCAAAGGGCTGACAGAGGAAGCCAGAGAGCTTTCAGGTCTTTCAGAAGGAATGCTTTTTTGGGTAAGTGAAGGCAGAAGCAGGACTGGTTAAATCACAGTGGTGCTGCTGACAGGATGAACCTGAAGAGCACTTAAGCAAAGAATCCTTTTGAGGGATGACTTTTCAAAAGCATCCAAGCAGATTGAAAGAACACTAATTCTTACAGGATTTTAAAATGGGACTTATGTCCCTAAGGTCTGCCCTTTGTGTGTTTGGCTTTTCAACATCAGTACCCATAGCAACTTCCAGGCAACGCAAACGTGCCATTGCTCACAAATTCCAAAGTCTTTGAAGCATTTTTGAAAATGCCTCTCTTCTTTTTATTTATTGTGCATGTTCTGCTTTTCTCCTAATGGATGTCCTTACCGTCTGTGCCAGAACCATCGGGATGGGCTGGCTCCTTTCAGAGCAGCACAGCAAAGGACCAGTGCTCAGAACAAGCCAGCCAGAAGGTTGCTCAGGTCCCCACTTCTGGAAGTGTTTTATAATCACGAAGAGCACTCGTTTTTATTGTTATACTGCAAGGTCAACAATGACTACCAATGCAAACAAAACCATAGTTTTGCATAAGCTAAATATAGATGATATGCATTTCAGAGATGCTTATTTTAAGATATTATTAGCTTTTAACAGTATGAAATGGGATTAGGGAAAGACACTACCATATTGAATGTGTATTAAGAACAGTTCTCCAATGCTTAACTGGTAGCCATTCCACAGAAAAATGAATTTACGGGAAAATATTGTACTTTGTTGTAACAGTTGATTCACATTGTACAGCACTTCAAATAACTGGCATAGAACATAGGCAGTAAAGGGAAGCCCTTCCTTTATCTACTGATGTTTAGTGAGAACATGGAGAGCCAAGACCTTATTTCCTGCCCTCTAGAATCCTGCAGTTCAGGAAAAGGTTGACAAAATAAGTCACAAAGACAGCAATATTTCAGATTATATGTAAGGTGATGAATGAGGTGAAGAGTTGAATTTATGCTGAAGTTTGTTTTGATAAAAATCTATTTTAAAAAGCATTTATACTCTACTACAACTTTTCCCAAGCTCCTCTGCCCTCTTATGTTTTTCGTTTTTCAGTATCAGTACCATAGCAACATCCTGGACTCATGAATGTGGCACTGCACTCAACATCTCCCGAGCAGAGCCTTGCAAATGACTGCCAAACTCAGGGATCTGAGTCAGCTTGGAAAAGTATGATGCTGGGCTGATTTTTATATACCCTGAATATAACGGCAGGGGACTGGAAGGAGAGCAGAGGGAAGAAGAGCTGAAGATGCAACAGCAGAAAGGAATGAAAGAAACTATTTAAGGTTTAATAAAATATAAGCAGCAAATTTTGCAAGTAGAGGAGATTGGAAGTTTCATTACTATCTCACAGATTTGAGGGCTGTATCTGAAAAGCTTGAGGATTCCAACATTTCCAGTAACCGAAATGATACTCTAAGGATGTTCTCCTCTGCCAGCAATTACTCATATAGAAAAGTGACATCAGGAATACACAAAATACATTTACAGCAACTTTAACGCAGCTGGAAATGAAAACAGCCAACATCTGCAAAAAGTGGAAGAGTGGGGAATCCATCAAAAATGATTGAGAATCTCCTCTACAATGGGACTCTGATTTGGGATTAGTCTGTTCAGCCTGTAGATGTTGCTATTTTTCTAAAAAAAACCAAAACCAAGCACATCAGGAAACAGCACCATCTAACTGAAACTAAAGTAGTATTTTGTCCTGGAAAAAACATATTTGGGCTCCTCTCAATATGGCTTGAAGCAATTATCTCCCTTACTAACAAAGGGAGCTGAGAAATGGGTGTGCTGTGTAGAGCATCTGGTAATGTCATGTGAAATAAATAGGTATCAATATTATTACTCTGTTTATAGGAATTAATTTCAACTTCAGCAATAATTAAATATGCTACCAAGCGAACCAACATCACCTGCAATATCATGGATCATTGGCTGACAAAAATAAGCAGTAATTAAAAACCTGAACTTTACCTGAGGCTCACCCCTTGTCTATCCTACCATCACAAGTCTAGGAACAACCACCAAGCTCAGTACTTTGACACAAAAACCCAAATTGCCTTGGCAATTCTTACAATATTCAGTATATTAGTATCAAGCCTGTCACTAGGATGTAGTGAACGAGCCCACAAAATGGAGTTTGATGTTTCATGCAGGCTCAGAAGAGCACCAAGGGTACCACAAGACCCTGTGCTAAGCTTACTGTGTTGCTGTGAGTGACACTATAGGAAAAAAAAAAACAACCCAAATAAATATGCCAGTCAGATGAATAACCTTTCAAAATGCACACACAGAGATGCTGACCAGCAGATACACCTTGTTACACACATTCTCTGTCTACCGCCTGGACAAAGTGCATGAACAACCAGAAAAACCTTTTTTTTTTTTTCAAATATCTGAAAGAGATAAACATTAGATTAAAAGAACAAAGTAGGAATATATTTTCAATTCTGAAGAAAATAATTCTAGTTTTTACTGAGCAATCATTTTTCCTGAACCCATCTGTAGCCAAGCTTCATTTCCACACATGTGATCTGATGAGCTAACACTGTTCCAGGCCTCCAGTTGAAGCAATTAAAAAAGTCCACATTCGCCAAACATTACCACATCGTTACCACAGATACTGTGTATTCTGAGTTAAAGGAAAACAGTGGAAACCTCTAATACCACTGTGGGGTAACTGCTGGCAAATAGCAACTTTTTAATATGGTTACCACAGTGACTATTAATAACCTGTGAGGAGGTAAATGGAAAATGATCCACCGCATGGTATATCTGCTTGTCACAAGCCATGACTCACACCTAAGAGCTTGTAAGGAGATTATTTCAGTAGATGGATCTTGATAGGCTCAAGAACATAAAACCGGAAATATTTCCAATGAGTACCATAGGTGTGTGGGTGACAAACAACATGTCAATCCGTAAACACTACAGGTGGTCGCGATTCTTACGTGGATGACTATAAACCAGGGAAAGGCTCCGCTGTCTTCTCAAAAGCAGTAAAGAGGGAAGGATGGGCGCTGATACAAGAAAGTAGTTTGGAAAAACCAAATCCTTCCCAGGAGGACTGGAACGATGGACTGTTTGCCACGGAGGTGGGGCACATAGTGCAGAACACTGCTCCAGTAAGACATGAAAGAGGAGACAGTAACAGAAACTTCAAGGCACACCAAAGGCCAGAAAATATCTAACAGAAAGCTTGTGCTCATTCTGAGAAGCACATCAAAGCTAACACATGCAGATGTTTGCAAGATACGGTAATCATCAACGGTTAACATGTTTCTGGAAAAAGTCAAGCTGCCCTTTCCCATGTTCCAGATTACAGACACAACTGTCAGCGTTCACAATAAATCACAACAGCCTGCTCCCGATTTTCTGCATTGCTGAACTTCACAGACATGCCTAGTGATAAAAGTGTGTTTTTGAAGAAGGTCTTTATTTTTTAAAATTAATTGATTTGCTATGAATTTTCTACCAACACACAAAAGGCATAAAAAGTATGCAATTTACATATCGGTATTTCAGCATCAATAGCTATGCTATTTAATGCACAGAATTCTTCTAAAAGCACAACTTCAATTATAATGGCAACCAGTGAAGTTCTAATAACACATTTTCAGCTAAAAAATTCCTCAAAGCTCTTTCACAATAGCTCTGTAATTTCTAAGTATCAGTCTACTTAGTAACATGACTCTGGGAGGCACACATGCACACAAAAAAAAAATCATAAAGAAAGAATGTCCTTGCATTGAGGAATGATGGTTTAGAGTTGCTGCTTAATCTCTGCAAATCTGACGGACATATGGGTGAAATTAGTTGACTGAGGACCTAAAGTTAATGCTCATGTGGCCACTTTTATTTTCCTATTTCCAAACCAGACTGGTTTTGGTTTACACATGCACCAAGCAACCAGCACAAACAGGCAAGAGCTGCTCTGAGAGATGGCAGCGCTGGTCAGCGTGCAAGTTCTGGCCCCTCCAAAACCCACAGAAATTTTGGCAGTGGCCCAGCATATCATTCTGGGAGTCAGAAATGTGTTCAGTCACAAAGAAGGAGGTTAGCTTTCATTAAAACAACAGATGTAACCCTTACTGTCATTTCATGTGGGGCCTTTCTACATCCTGTATCTCTGTGGCACAGAAGACAAATTACGTATGAACCTGAAAAACTGCTGAAGTCCTGCTTGCACAGTTCAGTTCGAGTGTGTAAAACCTCCAAAGGTAATTCAGCAGACTTCTGTGAACAAGATCCACATGCCCCATCCAATACTTATGTGGAGAGGAAAGAAACTTTGTGTATCAAAACTGAAAGTGATATACTTAATACTCACATCCATTCATTCATACACCCCATCTACCAGAGCTATTACAGGCCTGAATCTTACACCTGCACCAGTTTTCTCTTAAAAAACCTCTTAAACACAACACACTTAGAAATTGGTATTACTTCGACTTACATTTGAAAGAACAAATGGCATCTGTCTTGTAAGCTGTGGGTACTTCAGATGTAACTGTGAAGTTACATCTGTGAAGCACCATCTACACCAGAAGACAAGCCTCTGGCAGCATCATGGTAGCATTCCATATTGACATTTCATCTACTCATATAAGTAGTCTCCTGTCCCTCTTTCAAAGTCAGAGTAAGAAAAAAAAGAAGCTCTTGGAGCTAATATACTTTGGTGACTTCCAACTGGAGGGTCTCATCAGTGAATTACTAAATTGAGAGTCTCAGTTTTAGCACCTTGGCTCATGTGACAATTGCAGGGCTCAAAACAGAATCATCTCCTAAATATGGTCCATAAGCTATTTAGGGCTTTATACAGGAGCTTACTATATTCTCTGTGCATAGCGAGGACATCCAGATAACGCTTACAAGGACTTGCTGCGTAACTCTTCTGCTACTTCACACCCCAGAGAAGGTGAACAAACCGTATGCATCAGCTTTCAAGAACTGCTGATCATCTCCTATTAACTGTCTTAGATACCTATCTTAATCTGCAAATCGCAAACTGTCTTCCTAGATTAGCTCAAAAGTGCCATATAAGCATATTATACCACCACCCAAATAAGTGGCATTAAGAATTCAGTACCTGAACACGCATACATGGATACTATAGCTCCCAGAAAAGCATACAGAAACTACGTGTTAGTAAGTGTCACAGGGTTAAAATATTTGCATAGCTCAATATAGATATCCTGGATTGAACACATAAATACAATTTTCCTGCTGTAGTAATGAAACAGATTGGGATATTTGCATGTAGTTACTGAAATGACGTACAACTGTAAAACTCAGGTATGAACAAGATACAGATTGGTTTTTGATTGTGCATATGTAAACGTTTATTTTGGGGCAAAATTACCAATTTTGAACCAATCATGGAAACAGGATGAGAATCACAATGAAGGCAAGCATGTTAAATTTGTATCTTTTTATTTTAGGATGCTGCAGTTGGCAGCTGTTATCTGCAATATTTTTTTCAGTTGGCTAATTATGAACCAGAAATGAATTGGAAGCTGAAATACTATAAGGCAGCAAATAATTCTGATTCTTCATCATACTGTAAAGCCAGTAAAATATAAACCCCATAATAGGAACAGCCAGTCCAATGCATCCAGATATTAAAGACTGTTGATGGATATAGAGGAAGTGTCAAAAAGAGGTCAGTTAAAATCTAATGTTGGCAGAAATGGTTGTCTGCAAAAGCATGAATAATCTTCTAATGATGCTTTAAAAGCTTAGCTCTGTCTTAACACTTACTGTTTATTTAGTCCTGAGAAATTGCTTAGAAGCCATGAAGCAATTTTAAGAAAACATTCGTAAACAACTATTTTCTCTTGACAGACTATTTGGCTACAATTACACATATTATGGCAAGATAATATATGTAATTCAATGAATCCAGACAATATTGAATCAAATCAACTAGTATTATTTTCCATCTCTTTGAAACTGAACATTAAAGCCATCTGAACTTTCAATGTCATTTGGCACTTCAGAATAAACTTTATAAAAATACTACCAGGCCTGAAAACCTATACTTAATTTTTGAGTAACCTCCTGATCTTTCATAGCAGGATCTCACAAACTAGATCCCAAAGAGCCTTGTATAAACTATAGATGTTTTTAATTAACATTGTTAAAGGCATGCTTATATGGAAGTCTTATTTAAATTCCTGCACATTTCTGTCATTTTCAAAGTCCCACATTTTGTAAAAGGAGATGATTTGCCTTAATCCAAGTTCTGCCAAAAATGACTCCATACGTAACATCTATTCAAAGTTTCAGACTTTAAAAAAGGATTGAATATGATTTCAGGAGAGGACTATAAGAGAGGTATATGATGATGAATTACAGAAAAAAAAAAAGTCATGACCAATCTTGGTGTCTAGAGTTCATTTTCTCTTGCTCATTCATGTGTTCTGATTCTGCCTTTCCAAAAATGCTCACCTTTGTTCCCTGCATAAAGCTCTAGTAATTTTTCACCAGGTGCTGACTGAAACCAGGATTCATAACAACTGAGGGAAGATAAATGATACACTTGATCAAGTGAACAGAGTTAGAAAGAGGTATATCAACTATTCGATTTTCTTTGCTCTCCACTGATAGCCAACTAACCAGTTGTGATAGCACTTGGGATTGCAGGGGTCACTATGGTGAACAACGGTTTGGTCTTCTCCTGGGTAGTTACTCTGGCTGCCATGGTAAGTGATCAAATGTGCTCCAGTACAGAGAAAATGTATAATTAATTGAGCTCATACACTTTCTATTCTGATAGGCTAAGGCCAAAGTGTTTGCAGAAGCAAACTTTAAAGCATTCTAGGAAAAAAGCCTAGTGCTATTTTGAGTAAAGTGCCATTAGTAAAGATTAAAGAAGAATCTCACAAACCTGCTTTATCTGTTGCAGTGACTGCCACAATTAACTAGAAATTCAATAATAGTTCCTAAGAAGGATGATCTTCTTGCAAGGGTGAAAAATCCATGTACTTTGTTGACCTTTATTTAGCTTAAGTATATTTAATACTTTTCCATCTTCATTAGTCTTTACTGAAATTTTTCTTCCTCTCTCACTCACTTCTACGTCTTCAGGTAACACTCTATACTGTGTATCAGGTAGCAAGCTGTGCTCTCTCCCTCTTTGTGTTCTCACACCTATAGTATATTTTCTGTTACCATGAACAAACAATGAAATTATATTAAACCATCCTATTTAAAATTATTAATTAACACACTTCTCCAAAAATCAATGCTGAATCAAATGTATGTCCTTCTCTTACTTAAAAAACATCAACAAATGCAGTCCTTATTCTCCTGAGCATATTACTAATTATACGTCTAAAGGATGTTCATAGTCTGTGTTTACTCTTGGGTGATTCTAAGTTTTATATGAATGAGAAGACAGTAATGTGATAATTTACAAGTAAAATAATTTTTTCACTGTCTTGGCATCTGCATCATGAGCATAATGAAAGGAAAAACCAGTCAGCTTTTACCTAGGTTTCTGTTTAGAAGACTCAGCTCAGGGACAAGAGCTATTGGACATGAAGAGCTAGGATGTGGAAAAAAAGGTAAGAGACTGAAAAGCCAAGGAGATCATAGAATGATGGAATGGTTTTGTTTGGAAGGGAACTTAAAGATCATCTAGTTCCAACCCCCCTGCCACAGGAAGAGACACCTCCCACTAGACCAGGTTGCTCAAGGCCCCATCCAACTAAGGCCCCAGTACCTCCAGGGATAGAGCATCCACAGCTTCCCTGGGCAACCTGTTTCAGTGTCTCACCACCCTCAGAGTGAAGAATTTCCTCCTAATTTCCAATCTAAATCTACCCTCTTTCAGTTTCAAACTATTATCTCTCATCCTATCACTCCAGGCCTCTGTGAAAAGTCCCTCCCCAGCCTTCTTCTAGGCCCTCTTCAGATACTGTATTGCCTAAACAATTTTTATTCCTTTTTCGGTGAAGGTTGTATAAATCTTTTGTCTTAGCTCCCATAATCTCAGCAATGACTTAGAAACCATCATAGCAGCATCTATGGGCAAAAGAGATCAAATAGGCGAAATAAGGACCACATAAGAGCAAGAAGATAGCAAGAGTAGTTTGAATGTTGGTCATCACTGGCAAAAATCCATTCACATAGTTCAAAAATTCTTGTCACCTATGGAAAGCAAAGGAATGATAACCGCTCAAATTATGCTGTCAGAGTTCAGATACTGCTTCCACTAGGAAGCAAATCTTCTGCAGAGATACAAGCAACATTTTACTGAAAGTTATTTTTTCCTGATTCTTTATTTCCTATTCAGAAGGGTCACTAGTAGGTGGTTTTTTTTAATGTAATAACAGGTAATTCTTTCATGCTACAGCTTGTGATGCATATTAATCAGGGTTCTTCACAAATTAAATTAGTATTTTCAACATTCGAAAAGCAGTTAAACTTCCAATGACATTTTTTCTCTCTCTTTGTCAACCTATTTTTGGAGCAAAAGAATATACTCAGGCCTGAAGTAAAGACACTTGAGCCTCAGGAATGGAAAACAGCCACAAGCCAAAATGTATTCACAGGAGAGCTATAGGGCAGTAAGGTTGTCATCTATGCACAAAAATACTTTCAAAAGACGTAAATATGATGTTAAAATCTCCTCCACTCCCTCCTGCATGTTAAAGTCACACACACTGCTTTGTGCTTGCAGTTATGAGCAGGAAAAAAGGAAACAAGTCTATTTTCACAATTATTGCTACTACTGCGGCATAGGACAGTCTGGAAACAGGGACCCATGTTAACATCATATTCTTAACAATCCTGGTTTTCTTTATTACTGCTAGTATCAGAAATTAGGATTGTAAAAAAGGTATTCTAATAGCATAAATAAGTACAAGTAGAGCTGCAGGATAATGCTAGATACCAACTGTGCCACCTGTATCTGAAAATCTACCTGGACCTCTATGTTGTACAACTGAAAATAAAATAAAATGATAAAAAATATATATATACAGGTATATAATATACTGAAGTGTTTTAAAGTAAAGCAACTACAGTTAGGTTGTCCATAAAAATAAAACATTTCAACACACATGGTCTGTATTTTGTACACTTGCAAACAATCGAAAACCAATTCTTAAATTAGTAATAACCAAGTATTTTAAAATGTTAGTTGAACGACTTTCTCACACACAATTTACTACATTCATAATATATATGGCTTGTAATGCCTATCAAGGTATCTAATACCTACTAAATTCAATGCTAAAGGAACATTAATATTTCACACAATATTTGCCTGCCTTAAATAAAAGTGGGACTTACCAGCATTTGAAAGCCTGGGCAAAAAAAAAAAATCATCTAGGAATGTTTTTGGTTTTTCCCCAGCTTTGTACTACATAAAATCAGTTAATCAGCCTCAAATATTTTCCTTTTTATAACCCAATAGCCCAATTTGCATAGATGTCTCATACAGTAATAGAAGAGAAAAGCATTTTTATAAAATTAGAAAATGACTGTATAACCACAAAGCTCGTTTCTGCAGCAAATATGGAATCTTTTTTAAGTTGATAATATTTCAAGTGGAAAACATTCCTTTAACTGAATATTTATTCCAGGCTAGAAATATGATTATGCATTAGGTTAACCTAGTGCTAAAAAATTTTAAGTAAAACAGTCTTTTGAAATGGCGTATTTTTTCTGGCAGTTTTTTTCTGCTACAGCAAATTGAGTAATAAACATTCAAGATAGATGAAAATCTAAGATGTCCACCACTGTATGTCCAATAAACATAATGTCAAATGGATGCATGCTCCAGCTAGGATTGTCCAGCAGAACAAAATACCAGAAGTGTTTATGGGGGTTTTAGGCTATCTGCTTAGTAGGATTCAGGCAAAATGCCAGCCAGCTCTGCTCCTAAAAAACAAGCAAGGATTCCAGAAAGTGAAAAAACAACCAGCAGGCCTTTATTCTTTCTAATAATCTGAAACTTCTTCCTTTGGCAGTCAGAATAACTAGCATATATTAAAGATCTAGAATCCCTTTTCCCTAAAGAACTAGCCTATAAATAAGTCACTTTATATCTACTGTACATGTTTATTTTCTTCAGCCACACATTCATATATCCTGTGAATATTCACTCATCTATATCTGAATCACCACCATATCATTATCATTTAATGGTTACACCATCACGGCCTCAAATCTCAAATGCCCATTCGCAAAACAACCCAAGGACATCTCAGTCTAACCAGCAATTGCATCTTTATACTCTGTTCCCCGATAATAGAGACTCAACTTTACTCTCGGATTAATACAGGGATGGAATACCATTTCTAGGTAAAAAGCATGTTATTACATGTTCTCTTACCCACCACTCTGCCAAGTGGCACAACTCCTATTTTACACAGCTTCTCCAAGTCACCACCACCTGAAAAAGCTGGCAGCTGCCTTGCTGCATCTACATGCTGCTGTGCAATCCCCATGTCCACTTGACAGAGCAATCTGTCTCAACTCTCAGACTTAAAACCAGAAGCTTTTCAAAGAAGGTAGTGTTGCACATGTCTGTGTGTTTGGTGTCAACCACCCAGCTGCGGTTAAGGACTGGTACAGACAATAAGGCTGAACTTCCTTAGGATCTTTCCCACTATTCTTCTGAGGTAGACTGCTAAACAAGCTACAATATTTAAAAAAAAAAGTTAAAATATTGTTTTCATCCACTGCACATCTCCTGATGATATTATTATCTGTTATCAATTCTCTCAAATCTCTCCATGTTACAATTATTTTATGTAGGGATGCAAACAAGGGCTTTTTTGTGATCAAGATAAAGTTTTTCTGAAATGACTTCAAGCGGTTTTGTGAACATCAGCTTCTATAGCTCAGGTGAGATTTGTTATCTTAAAGGAAAAAAGAACATATAAATATAGAGCAGGATTACCTTCCCTTAGGCGCTCAACCACAAAAGTGAATCCAGTAGTTCGCGGATGTAAGACATACTCATATTTCTGCAGTCCGTTCTTTTCGGCGAAATCATTACTGCGGGCTTTGGTATTGGCTGCAGGAGATAATAAAAAGCACCATTTTGTATTAGTGTGCACACAGATGAAGAATTAAATATAATTATTTTACGACAGGAACAGTACAACAGCAGTTCACACAGTACAAATGTGCAACAGCTTTTCAGGTGGGGGCAAGTGTGCTTTCGGTTGGCTATAGTATGGTATGAGGAAGAGTGATGTGGATTGCAAGAAAAGCCTTTTTACCCTCATTTCATTTTAGAAAAATAATCAAACCCTTCATATTTATCAAATGCAATCTGAAATGTATAAATTAAAATCTGTTATATAGTTCTCTGTATACTTCAATACCCATTTTATAGTAAAATGCGTTAATTGGCTGATTTTCACAATTTTTAAACTCAAAAGGCACAATGTATAGTAACGTAGGTTTGCTATTATGTACAGAAGTACCTTGAGGTCAATGTTTAACCACATTAAAACCTATTTCAGAAAGTAACATTAAATGGAGGAAAAAAGTTAATCTAAGACATGAAAATGGTATTTTACACCTTTATACATCAACCTGCGCTACAGATACATGCCCTGTTCTGACCAATTGTCTCAGTGTCATAGCACATGCTTCCTACTACACATGAAGTACACGCAAGGCATCTGGAAAGCAGCGTGGCAAAACCCCATGTGTTTTGAACCTCCTGCAAAAAGAAGTCTCTCATAGGAAAACCAAACGAAGGCTTTTCAGAGCCAGCTGCTAACAGAGTCCAATACGCAAGGAAGAGGTGGACACTAAAGCAAAAACTTAAGACAGGCAGAGAAGAAGCAGTTTGTTCTCCAGTGAAGTGCAGGAGGCTCTTCCAAGCAGCCTCAGTTAGCAGCCACATGGACTTTGCTGGCTACACTTACTCCTTCACTGCGGGTACAGCCGTGCCTCCCCTGGGGCCAAAAGGCAATAGACACATGTAACGTGTCCTTGGCAATATGGAAAAATCAATGTGATCAACTAACTTATCAAAAAACTCGTATTTGTATAGTTTTACAGGTGTTTTAAAAGACAAAATCCCAGCAACAGATCTATGGAACAAAATCATCACCTAAGCAACATACCTGTTTCAAACAGAAGTGGCTCTTTTTTTAAGTGTCCACATTTAACCTTAACAGATAGGCAAGATAAAGTAACAAAAATCACATTGCTGCTTAATAATTTAACAGAATTGACACTTATAGGCAAGTCCCTTCACTTATAATCATCCGAATTATTCCTGTAAAGGAACAATAGCACAGATAGATACATGAACAGTAGTAGGAGATGGTTTTTTTGCAATAATGCAACTTTCCTGCACCTTTCTTTTTTTCCTAAATTACATGAGCTCTTTGTTTATCCAAAAGTGTGGGTGTTCCTCCCAAAGGACTATCTACCTATTAATAAATGCTATAGCATAACCGTATTCTGCGTATTTTTTCCTTGTGACCTACTGCTCCCATGTGTAAGAGTCCTGCTTTCCATACAGGCAGCCCTTAAGATGTAGTGTGCAGATTTCCCAACCATGTGATTTGGAGGAAAACGGTTGCACGGTAGCCAAGCAAATGATTCAGCAAAGAGAATCCAAAGATTTAATTCTTGCCAAATTGTCAAAACGTACAAATACTTGATATAGTACATCTTCAAAAAGCACTGCTAAAATTACAGAATGTGTGAAATATTAAAATTGCACTTGGCTATGTAACTTAGTCTGCTCAACTACTACTCCATTCAGTGTTGAAAATAGACAATTCTGAACCACAGAATGGTAGAGGTGGGACATCATCCAGTCCAACACCCCTGCCAAAGGACGTTCACCTAGACCAGGTCACACAGGAACATGCCCAGGTGGGTTTTGAAAGTCTCCAGAGGAGACTCCACAACCTTTCTGGACAGCCTGTTCCAGTGCTCCATCACCCTCACAGTAAAGTTCATCCTGATGTTGAGGTGGAAATTCCTGTGTTTTAGTTTGTGCCTGTTGCCCCTCGCCCTATCACTGGCCACCACTGAAAAGAGACTGGCCCCATCCTCTTGGCACCCACCCTTCAGATATTTATAAACATTGATCAGCTCCCCTCGCAGCCTTCTCTTCTCCAGGCTGAACAGCCCCAGGTCTCTCAGCCTTTCATCGTAAGAGAGACATTCTAGGATCAGTGAAGGGAACTTGCCTGTAGGACTCCTACCTCTGTGACAGCAAACCTTGCAGAGTCATGAGCAAGACTTGGAATGGCAGAAAAGGCAAGAGTAATCTGGTAATTATTAAATGCTCCTCTGAAAAGCCAGATTCTACCTCTTAGACATATTGTATTGTACTATTAGCTCAACAATCCAAACTCTTTATTTTCTAAGAAATTACATTGATCACCAAGAGTGTTCCTATAAAAAGCACACAAGTCAAGAGTTCTTTTCCAGATTCTGTGGTGATTCAAGTAGAATGTTTGAAATTTATCACGAAGTTTTTAAGCTAATATATTGTTTCTTCCAAAGGACAGAAGCATCCTCCTCATTTTCTGCATATCCAAGTTTGGGTTACATTGTGGAACATTTGCAAATAAAGTCAATCAAAGCACACAAGTGCCATCTAAATCTACAGAAAGTAAAGCAGGCTAAAAAAATTAAATCTAAGTCTTAAGCATCTCAAACTGCACACAGTTAATGAGCACTCAGAAGAACCCTCTCCGTCACTAGTGCTTTGTTTCAGAGGGAGCATGAAAATTAATTCCTTAGTGTTTTAAAATCACTCCTACTTGCACCGCAGGAAAACCAAAGAGTAAATGGGCAGTTTCATTTTCTGAGCAAGAGCTAATTGATGCTGCAGAAAAAGTCTGGGACCTCCACTGCCTTGAAGTAACCATCTTCAAAGCACAGTGCATGTCCTTGCACTTGGAAAGAACTCACTGTAAACATCTGCAAAACATCTTCCAAATTTCCCTTCACTACAATGCCTTTCTAAAAGCATGTGAACAGCTGGACAGTGGCACACCGGCCAACACTATTCAACTATTTCCTGATTTTTGTATCCCTGTCTTGCCTATAGACTGTAAGTTTTATATAGCAGAGCTTGTTCCCTTCCCCTTTTGCATGACCCTAGTGTAATGGGATTTTAGAACTAGAATAACACTCCCAGCTAATACAATGATCATTGTCATCTGGAAAAACCATCTCCCTCTTCCCTTCCTAACAACTATCAAGCCACAGGTCTTTGTGCATTAAACAATATTTATTACAGCAACTTAGGAAGGTCAAATGGTTTTGCTGCTATCCTGAAAGCAAGGGTGGGATGTGCCTTCACTCTACTAGAACAGTAAGAATACTGTCCCTCCTCCCGCTCCTGCTACTCTCAGCATTTGAAGAAAACAGTTTTTTGCACAGAATCACAGAATGGTAGGGGTTGGAAGGGACCTCTGGACACCATCTAGTCCAACCCTCCTGCCAGAGCAGGTTCACCTAAGGCAGGTTACACAGGAACGTGTCCAGGCAGCTTTTGAAAGTCTCCAGAGAAGGAGAGTTCAAAACTCCTCTACTACTTGTGAACAAATGCACTGACTCCCATCTTAACCAATGTAACCACCTTGGTGCCTACTGCTGTTTGGGATCCCTGTGCAAGACACTTGTGCCTAAACCCTCTGAGGGAAGTTCACAGCAAGTTTTCTGCTCAGAACTGGATTCAACAAAAGGCAGAAAGTGGAATGTTCCCAATTATATGAACCCTAAAGGTTAGAAAACTGACCCAGGAAATTAGAAGCCCATTTTTATATCCTCTCCAACCTGAGGAAATTCACACAACAAACACCTCTTTAAAATCTCTTAGCCATTAGACCAGGCTACACTGTCAGCACTGCAAAACTTGGGCAGATGCCTCATCATCCTGCAGACCAGATTATAACATTCTTAGGTGAAAGAATAAAAAAAAAAGTGAAAGATATCTTTGTAAGCCTGATAGTGAAAACACTTCCCTAAAAAGAGGAAACATATGTTCTCTTCTTTGCTTCCAACCAACACAAATTGCATAAAGCAGCTCTCAAAGCAGGGACTGGAAATGAACTCGGTTTGTGTCTCCTCAGTCCCAAAAGGTGGCTCACATCATTTGGCTACAGGTAATGCCCTTTCTTTCTTACTCTCCCTGAAAAATATGAGTAAGCGTTGCATTCTAGAAACAAGTATTTTCTTTCTTACATGGTATTTAAGCCAAAGTAAATCTACCCCCAGAGTTTTTGCTCATCATTCCCGTTAGGTGTATTTTGCTCCTATGACAAAAAAAAAAGAGTAAGGAGAAAAATCTAATTTTATGGAAAGCAGCCAGCTAACTAATAGAGGGTGGTGTGGGACCTTTCCTGATCCAGAACTGCTTTATGCTCTGTCTCCTCTGGTCTCCCACCAACTTGCTTCTCCTCTCCTGTCTCCTTCAGCTAACACACACTGCCTCTCAGACTGCATGTTCTTGGGGGTGGTGACAAGTATAAGAAATCCAATTTATTTGAGTCTTTAGACACCACTGCAGAGCAATTGTCAGGTTACACAAAAGATCAGGAATTCAAGAGTTCTGGCCATAACCTCTTACTTATTTTTGCTCCCGTGCTGCTATTGGTACATCATTTGATTATATTTTTTTCCCATTTATCTTGAAATTATGTGGGTAAATCCCTTTTTTAAATTACTGGAAAAGCTCAGAAAGTCTGCACTTCCTAGAAGCACCACACTTGAAAATTTAAAGTAACTGGATGAAGAAATTATGCTAACACATTTCCTTGATTTTTGAGTTACAGATTTCTAAGAAGTCAAATTGCTTTTGCTCCTGAAAACCAGAGGATAAAGTAAACAAATTCAATTTTTTTGAAGTCTAATTCTATTTTCATGAGCTAGTTTTGACTTAAAACAAAAATCTCTAGAATTTGACTTTGATGAAAGCCATAATGCAGTAACAAGCTGAATTTCTGTGAGTCTGGAAAGTATTTGGAACTCAGACTCCAAGATCTGTACCCAAAGAAAAGCTCAGTCTCATGCTCCCTGTGAAATATGGATGCAGTATTAGCTCTTCTCAAGCAAACAAGCTCACCTGCTTTTACAGATCCAACATTGTCCAGGCTGACGTGTTTTGCTGGACATCAGTCAAAAGAATTACAAGCTTCCCTCATCATTCTACTGGAAAGTTGATTCTGACAACTTTAACTATTTCTGATCAACTCTCGACACTTTTTTTTTTTTTTGCTAGCACTAGTGTACTGAAATTTTAATATTAAGTACTACTTTTTCCTTTAATCTGAGTTGTGATAAAAGCATGCATGTACTTCTATGACTTCAAGCACTCTCAAATGCTACTGGTGCCAGACAGTGAAAAAATGAGTACTCAAAAAAACTCTCTCTCAAAAAAATCCTCTTATATCTACCAGAGGTTTGCATAGAAAGCATAAAACCTATACTGGCTCATAGTTAATATTTTAAGAAAAAGTAATTGTTCTTAATTGTGCTACTTTCAAACTATTACATGTTAAATCAACCTCTCCCAATACTTTTGAACAATTTTTTTTGCATTACCAAAGCACATCACATTTACTAGAAAAGAGAAAAATCCAACTGCAGTTCGTTATCTCCTAGAATATTGTATGTGATCCACATCACAACATTCCTGCCAAAACCTAGGCTCTAGCAAGCCTTCCTACTTGTTTTTTAGCTGTTCCTCAAGGAAAAAAGGTCTGTGCAATCACACTCTGTCCACCTGTTCCCTTTAACTTTTGAAGCTATTGCCACCTGCAAACCAAGTTTGACAGAGACAAGAGATTCAAAGATAATTAAGTCCCACGGGAATTTTAGAAAAAACTAGTAGCTGAGTAAAGGGGACCCTTTAGGAGTAGAGAACTTAATCACACGAAAAGCCAGGGCTGGCTCCATGGATATTTAGTCTGTCAGGACTTCCAGCACAGCATGCAGCAGTCTGTCAGTTAATGCAAGTATTGGAGAAGATGAGCCACAGCACACGATGCCTCTTGCTGAGACAGCAGCAAGAGATCTGTGGAGGAAATGTCACACAGAAGGAAACACAAGGAAAAAAGAGAAGTTGGAGTGAAGAACAGACCGTGTATAGGGATGCAGACACAAATCCATAAGAAATGAGGCTTTAACAGATGCAGAGCAATACAGCAACTTTTTTTTTGTTGTTATTGCTTTCTGAAGAATTACTACAAAGAGTCTTGTAAGGAACACCAAGAAAAAAAAACAAAAGAACAAAAAATGGTGGGTTGTATTCCAGCTTTTCAGAAGCACTAGACTTATGGTTGCTTTGTTTTCTTCAGGGCTTCAGAAAGTCTGGCTATATGTTTAGCTGCTGAGGACTTCTTCTTAAGCAATTACAATAAAATACCTTTGGTGCACTTAGCTTTAACCTTGAAGTACTCCAGAGTGAAAAGATGACCAACCTATCAGAAATAAGTATATAATTATTACCTCAGACCCTATACATCCAGTCTGCAAATACATTGTTCAGGGTTCATGACATTACTATTTTTACAATTTATTTACATAGCATCTTCTCCTGCAAAGTAATTCACCAACCGGAAGTCAGGCAGTGGCCCAACTATACATACAGTCATACTTTACATTTATTTGAAATCTTTCATTCTCACATACCTGAATACATTATACAATTTCTTATGAAGAGGAGTAAATCTATCATTGTCATGTGGCCACTGAGAGGATAAAAAAAATTATAGCACAGAGCTGCACAGCAATTCTGCTTTTCAGTGAAGTACACGTAGAATGTAATTTTTCATTTTAAGCACTGTAAGAATTTTGTTTTCAGAAGGAATTAGCAGTTTTGGAATTTGGTCAGAAAACAAGAGCCATTGCCTCTGTTTTTGCAAAACGTTGCCTAGGATATTGAGTGACCGTTCAGAACAAAACTGTGGTTTATTTCTTATTCTAAAAGATGGAATCTGAGGTTGCAATAGGTCCTAATAGGTCAATAACAGTTTTCTGGAAATCATTATTTGAAGATATTACACAAAATACATTATTACGTTCTATCATTCTCATATAGCATAAACTTATTGCTTTATCAGGATTAGCTTGTCAAGGGATTTTGCCCTGTCTCCTACAATATTTTAAAATATATGAGCTAGTGTTTCCTGTGAAGACAATTAAGATAGGGAGAGCTATTTACTGTCACAGAGAAAGCTCCAGGGTTTTGCCTGTCTCTATACGTCTTATTATGTACAAATATAATATCAAGGTGGCATTCATTACTGATGGCAAGTTAAGAGCGCTAAACACTGGACAGTTTAACATGTCAGAAGCCATCACAGTTGCCCAAGGAAGCAATGCCCTGTCATCTTCCCTGCCCATCACTCCATCCATCCCACCACACTGCTTCCTCCCTGGGCTGCTCAACAAACCAGTGGGGAAATGATCACCACCCATCTGCGGTGACTTCAGGGCAGCGCAGTTAGTGGGGATATCCATTTCACACTGCAAAGTTAAAGAGCATATTACACATGTTCTGATTAACCCTCATCATACAACAGAAATGCCTTAGAAAAAAAAAATCTGTTAAAAATCTGCATTCAGTAATCCAGTTAGAGAATTTTTTAATACTAAGTGAAGAATCTTGTAGGCATAAATTTCTCAAGTGGATGGTATCAACAGCATATACTTAAATTCAGTCTAAGTTATTTATATCAGTTCCAACAGTGCAGAGAAAACCCTGTGTTTCCTTAAGCAACTCCACATTCAGGTGGGAGCATCCCACCACTGCCTTCGGGACTCTGCAGAACAAATCTTAACACACCATGGCTGTCTCAGTCCTCAGCTCATTCTTCTTGCTTTAAAACTGCAGTACAAAACTTCCTCAGTTCTTCAAAATCTGTGGTCTCTGAGGAATATTGGGAGGGATTAGAAGGTACGCATAATTTATGGAATCAATTACAAACAGTCCAATTCCAATTCTTTCAGTCAACTTGAGGTGGAAACAGCTGTTCAGAAGGAGACTGTGAGTGACACAAGGAGGAATCTCCTAACTCCATGAATAAGATTCCCTCTCATAATTCAGAGCTAGAAGGGAACAGTTGTTCATGAATTCAAAGGAAAAAAAAAAACGGAAGTGAAATAATCTCCATCCTTCTACCTAATTTTAGATAAAAAATAGGTAATTCACCAAAAGATGCCATGTGAAGCAGTGCAAGAATGTACAATGAATATATTGTCTTTCAGGAAGGCTGATCAAGTGATGACAATTCCTTACAGTGTGATAGAATCTGAATACTACACATACCCATTTTTAAGGATATTGGGAATATAGAAGAAAAAATAGCAATATACGTTAGTTATTTTCATACTGTGGCTAGTACTTACTGATCTGACATTGCAATAAAGTATGATTTGAGAATACCTGCAATGGAAAGTACAGTAATCTTTTAAATACGCTAGAAGGTAGAAGTTTAATTGTAATTGATGTTTTTATTTGAAGATGATGCTTATGAAATCATGTTGCAGGCATGAAGAACCACAAAACATTCATACAGGGTTTTCTTTTATTGGCAACTGAGTCATCTTCAACACTGGTTAGATGATGTCATAAGATACCTGTATTAAGATAGATAGTTTATTAAGAATTAATGCTCTAGGATGTAACTGGTTAAATTTACCCACTCTTGCTCCTGCCTTGAACTTTTTTAAACTACTTTCATAAACAACAAAGAATTTCCCATGTTGAACAGTGCACAAGAAGCTGACAAACACAACCTACCTGTGAGATCAGTTCCTTCTGGAAAGATGAGGAGTTGTAAGGGTTCACGAATGTCACAGAAATAATTCAGCATTTTTTCAAAGTGACTCTTGTCATCTTCCCACTTCCTCTGAATGAAAACAAAGGCAGCAACCTGCATCGCCCAGCCTAAAGTTTAAAAAACACACCGTAACATTTCACCCTGATACTTCCACAGTAAGTTATTAAAAAATCTTTTATAAATTATGTTAGACAACATTTTATTTGCTGCCTACCTGTCTTAATCTCTGACTAAGAGCACTTACTTACCTTGTAAAAGGAGTTTTGGATAGGAAGCGAAATAATGCCTAACAGAAATAAATAAAACTAAATAAATTCGGAACAGCTAAGTTTTTGCAAAACTCAAGTTAACCAGAATTAGAAAAGCTCTCCAGAGAGCCAGAATAGGGTCAATGCTGTCATGAAAAAAGAGGTGGGTGACAGTCTCTTTTCCCAAGTAATAAGCAATAGGACAAGAAGAAACAGCCTTAAGTTGCACCAGGAGATGTTTAGATTGGACATTAGGAGAAATTTCATCCCTCGAAGGATTGTCAAGCACTGGAACAGGCTGTCCAGGGCAGTGGTGGAGTCACCATCCCTGGAGGTATTTAAAAGATGCGTAGATGTCTCACTTAGGGACATGGTTTAGTGGCGACCTGACAGTGCTGGGTCAACAGTTGGACTCAATCTGAAAGGTCTCTTCCAACCAAAATGATTCTATGAAATGAAGTATTTAAAGCCATAGCCCTCACTATAATATCCTTAATCACTGCAACACTGATTTGCTCCAGGGAAGGCGCTGCCCCTACAAACGTCTCAGCAATGCAGTGCAGGATAAAAGAAAGCTGCATTATATAGAGATAATTGCCTTCAGTAGAGCATGTTAACCATGTGCATTGTGCGGAAAATACCTATTGCTTCGAGTACTTTATTACATATAACTTCTTAGAATTTTCATTACTAATAGAAGAAAACACAAAGTTGTTCTTTACACTTGAGTATTAGAAAAAATTTAAGCATATCCATTTGTTTGTATTAATATACAAGACAACTGTGAAGATTTACAGTCTGACATTAAACTGCCAGTGTAATGCAGTTAAATAAATGAAACTGCTGCTGAGCCAGCAGCTCAGAGGTCACACACCATTATCTTCAATAAACGTTCTCAGCTTTTTTGGCACAATTTAGTATACATTATATCACATAATGTTAGAAGTCCTGTTCAGCAGTTTAGTCAATCAGATGAAAAAAATCAAGGCTTCAGTTCCACCATCATGCCTGTGATGCTGTCTTTTTCAACAGGGCTCAGAGGAGCATGACACTGCCTTACCACTGTACCTGGCTAGCTTGTATCTCATCAGAAAACCTGCAGATAGGTATTCCACATCAAAGAGAAAACATCACAGCTTCCCATTCTTCTGTCTGCTTACCACAGTTCTTAAAATGTGTTTTTCCTTTGCTTGGTGACTTAGAGTACATTATTCTTGCACTTTATTTCAGCTCCTCGTCACAGGAATTCCTTTCTATTCTGTTCGTGGCAGTATCATACAAGCAGCACATCCTAAAAAATCACTTCTTAAAGTCACCAATTTTTAATAAACTTCTTAAGTTGGTCAGCCTGGATAATGCATTAATCAAGCTACATAACCTCATCTGTGTTAGTGAGGAACATAAATTGTATTGTTAAAAGTTTGTAACTTGTATCATGATGTAGACACTTTTTATTTTTAAATAACTAAACAGATGGAGCATGCATAACTAACATGCCTTCTGCAATCTGGACCTAATGAGTCTCAGATATTCAGATAATGAATGATATTCAGATAACTGAATACTGGAAGTGGTTATATGAATTAAGAAAAGAAATGCCCAGAATGCAGTCTCAGCAAATCTTTTCAAATTTGCATGCTATACTTGTTAAAATCCCTTTGTAAGCAAAACTAAACGTTTGACCACAACATTCTATGTGCCTCTATGCACATATCACATTCCCACATCTGCAGCATCAAGAAGTATCAGTTCAGATTTATTAATAGAGGCTATCCATGTTTAAACAAATCATTTGCAAGAAAAAAAGGTCAACTTTAACTGAAAAATAGCTTACATAATTTAATTATGCTTTCTTCTGGCATTTAATCATCTCCTGCTGCTACAGTACATTTCACTACAATAGTATAAAACCATTATCTTAAATGGAACTAGTCAGGGCTTCATTTTCACACTGCATTGTTCTATAAAGAGGACATCTTTTTTATATAAAATGTTGCCAAACACCAAATGGTGCCAATTCGGTTCCTCTAGAAGATACACAGTAACAGCATGAAGCTGCGTGAGGGGAAGTTCAGGTTGGATGTTAGGGAAAAGTTCTTCACTGAGAGTGTGGTCGGTCACTGTAACAGACTCACCAGGGAAGTGGTCACAGCAGCAAGCCTGTCAAGAAGTATCTGGATGATGCTTTTAGTCATATGGTTTAGTTTTAGGTAGTCCTGCAAGAAGCAGGGAGTTGGACTCAATGATCCTTATGGGTCCCTTTCAACTCAAGATATTCTATGACACCTCATCTGAAATCAAATTCGTAAAAATGGGCACAGCAAAGGAAAAAAAGCCCTCTAGGCAGAAACAGAGATGCTTTGTACCATACCATTTACAACTCTAGGGATACAGATGCTCCATGGAACAGAGTAAAAGTACACAGAGGTTAGGAAAGTTGTGCTATGGTTTTGGTGTTTTCCAATTGTTCTTACCTCTCAGCCCCAACCTTTTGTATATTTTGTGTACTGTAGACACTATGCCTAAATTAGACTACGCAAAGCCTGTACTGTGCTAAACCATTTTATTGTGTAGTATCACACATCAGGTCTAAATTATTCAGTCCTCGAGTTCTCATTGCAGCAGAACCTGTAGGCAGAAAGAAGGGAAATGGCAAAATAAATGCTCGCTTGGGAAGCCTTCTGATACTTTCCCAGGTCAGCAGCTCCTTAGGAAGAGTGATTTTGGTTCATAATGGAGGAAGCATAGAAAAAAGCCTCACTGCCAGATTCTATGCTCTTCTCTACCTTTCTTCATGCAGCAGAAGGCTTTAATTGTATGGAAACTTGCATATAAACTCTTTCTAGTGATCGTTCTTTAACAGCACCATGAACATCAAATTACAAAAACCTTTAGCTATGAAGAAAGCTGCTGCTTGGGTGACTCGTATTTTACCTGACTAAACTGCCTTAAAGCAGAGGATATAGCGAGTAGTTTCCCGTTCCTGTCCTAAGCAGTGGTGTTATATACAGGCTATGAAAAATTAAACAGAAGCAGTAATACAATGCCAGTGGTATGTCAGGGAGGAAGAAGAAAAAGAGAGGGAAGGGAGCTGGGTGGCATCCAATTTTTAAAATAAACAACAGGTTTGATTTTCTGACCTTTCCAATAGATACCATCCAGTATTGTGGAATAATTTTTCTATCTTGAAGTGTATATCTAATTAGATAAACCAGTCCTGACTGCTTAAATAAGAACAGATTATCTAACAGTCAGATGACTAACAGCAAAGGACCCAGGTTTTCCTTCTCACTTACCCCAGTACAGCACACTGTGCCAAACTGTTTTACCATCTATGAAACTGGAAGAATCCTCCACTTTTAATCAAGCTTTAAGGTCTCCAGGGAAAGGCAACAAAAATATGAATCACTGTCTTCAACCAAAAGCCTGGTCCATGCACTGACAGGGGAAAATGCCCGATGTTTACATGTCTCACCATCTCACCAGATTCAAGCAGGAAGAAACCCAGCACAGGCTTGCAGACACAAGCCTTTGAACAATGCAAAACCAGCTTTCCCTTTGATTTCCACTCCACAGCGTCTGCGTTGTGCTGCTGGAGAAACAACATTTAACAAATCTGAGGCATGACATGGGATCCAAATGGGAATGCATAAAGACACTGGAGAAATTCAGTAAAGTAATGGGCAAAATGAAAGGTTTTGCTGATCAGCAAGGCTTATGAATTAGCAGAAGGAAGGACCTTCTCATGTGTAGCCTGCAGGGAGACACGCTGTTCAGTTAATTATTGTTAACTTCAGGTCAACATATTGTTCAACAAAAGTAATTATATTTTGCTTTTTTTTTGCACAGCTTTTTTTGTTGTCTAAAAGCTCCTGGGCAACAGGAATTTTCCTAGCAAAGGCAGAATTTACTAGACTGGGGAAAAATTGTTGCCTTTTGATTTCGAGAGTCTTGAGAAATCAAGAATCATGGCAGAGAAACAGTGAAGATAAAGAAATCATAACAATGTAACTCCATTTCTTTGCTAAAACAGTCTTCTTGAAGGAGCCAACATTTCAGCTACAACACTAAACTAACATTTACTGGAAAAGTATGCAAAAAGCATCACACCGCACGGCTCTTGTTCAAAATTGCAAAACAGCAGCACAAAAAACTACTAGGTGGAGTAGCTAGCCACACTGACCTTTAAATCAACTTGTCAGCTGAAAAAAAAAAAAAAGCAGCTTCAAATCTCAAGCAAAACATACATGCTAACGATATGTATTCTTACCAGGACAATTCTACCCAGAAAAAACCCATGCTTACACAAAAAGAAGTCTGCTACTGAACTAAGGAAATGTACATAAGATTACAGTTTATGCAGGTTGAGAATTGGCAGCACTGTACTAAAAATGCTAGCTGCAAGTATAAAGTTTTTCAAATTCTAGGACCCTACACTTCTGTTTTCCCCACTCCAAAATCCTTTAAAAGAAAATAACACTCAAAGCTGCAAGTGTGTTTCCATTGCAAAGGTAATTTGGGAGTAAATAGATACTGAGGATGGAGGTGGCAAGGAACAAAAGAGAGAAAGAGATGAGTTGTAAAAAAAAAAAAAAAAAAAAGAATCTGTTTGGTTTTGTATCAGAATTTTATGCAGATTTCCATAGAGTAGCTCAGAAATTAGATATTCCCCAAAATGTCATGTCTCTATAAGAGGAATAGTATGAGTGACACTGAAATCAAACATATACCAAGAAAATGGTATCTATGTATTATGTGCAATAATGCATAATGCACTAAATCCTCTGCTTTAAGGCAGTTTAGTCAGGTAAAATATGAGTAAATCTGTATCTGTCTATGTCTAATAATTCTACAACCCCATACCCCACAAAGAAATTCAATAAATTATTCCAAACTATGGAAACAAGTATAAAACTAGAAGGCCTAACTATGGACTTCTGTTACTGTATTCACTTATCCTCCCCTCTTTTCTTCCACTGTTTTTTCATAGTGTTGTCTTGGTCAAAAATAAAAGCATTATTCAGTGTGCCTGTACTCAACAGGGGTCTGGTCCTGATCAGGGCTTTTGAGGCACGAGGGAACGAGATTTCTAAGCTAAATAAGGGAAATCACTTGGAAGCACATGATCCCACTGTGTACAAATAACTGGGTCCATTGACAGTTTATTCCAAGTGTTTTGCTGCAAAATATACCCACAAGGCAACAACCACGCAATTCTGAATGCTCCTAATTTTAAAGGCCTGTAGGTGTTGAAAAGATGTTAGCGTATAGAGAATCGCACAGGAAGCCAGGGCTTAAAGTTACTATGTATATACACTGTTTTTATCAGTATAGACTGCTAAATAGGTTTTTGTAAATTCAATTAGAATCAGCCATTTTACTGCTTTTTTTCTTCTAGACAGTTTTATGCCTAACAACCCAAAGAAAATTAAAAGATATTTCAAATTTACTGTAATGGTTTGAGTGCAAAACCTAGAAAAATAAAGAAATGCTTCTTGAAATAGTCTTGTCAGGCACAGTCTCTGCTCCTTCTTTTTAAACCACGCTTATTTGCAATAATGCAGTTAATAGGAGTACAATGAATTGAATAACTGCCATCTCAGTTGGTGAATGCTTTGAGCAAACCACAAGAGTAGCTAAGAGAGAAAATTCACAAACACAGATCCACAGTAGCACTCCTAATTTTATAGTGAAACATCTGATTTTTGTCTATTTGTTAATTTGGCTTGATCTATTTGTAAGGTGTCTATTTAAACACTGGTATGCTTTTGCTATTGCCTTGCCCTGTAAGACTCTGAACAGTACTTTAATCTAGATCCATTTATAAATTATTTTTATGGTGATGCTTATGTGTTCAGACTATTCCATACATGTATATACCAAATAGTTCTCTTTTTACTTGGACAGAATATCATCTGTTCCAACATATGTGAAGCCAGAACCCTCCTTCTTACTAAAACAACGTAAGTGAACAAAGAGCAATGCTAGAAACCCATAATTTTAAGGTCATTGAAAAGAAGAAAAATATTCTGACCTTGCTCTGAACAGTTCTACCTCTGATTTTCCCATAGTTCTTATGCATTTCCGTACCAAAATACACTAAATTTTACATTTAAGTCATTCAAATATTAACACTTCCTACATTTCTGTTGCCCTGCTTCATTCTCTTGTGAGGGAATACAGTATGTGCCAGCAGAAGCTTCTGCTTTAGCTTATTGTTTATTTATTAAACAATTAGAAGCTTCTTCAAATAATGTTTACAGTACAAGACTTGCTTGTCAGGGCAATGTTGTCAAAAAACTAGGCAGAAACAGTGGCCTGTGTCTCAGCTGTGAAAATTAAACTGAAGCCTTCCAGAAGGGATACACCACTGAAGAACTGGTCTCTCTCAGCCAAGACACATGCAAAAAAAGTGTGAAAGTATGTAGGAAAAAGATCACAATAGCAGTAGCAAGATACATCCAGACAGAGCTATACCATGCTCTTGGAAAGTATTCTTTCAATATTCAGTCCCTTAATCATGGATCATAAAGATGCTTTTTGAACACTTCATACTTAAATATTCGTTCTATTTCCTAAATCATGCCATTCTTATAGAATACGGACAATCAGATGATTAACTCTACCATTGTATTAGTGCCACTTACACAAAAATCTTTGTGCTAAAATGCTATAAATGCTGTTAAGGAACATTAAGCCGATTCAGTTACAATATCCATCTTGAAATAACACTTCAAATTTGATTTGATATACTGCGTAAAAATCAGGTAAACATAACATTACTCAAAACTAAAGCAAAGGCTTCAGGATGGCAGGGAAGTTGTTTTTTCTAATGCGTTTTAAAAATACATCAATGCAGTGAAACATAGCATGACAACCTAAGTGTTAGAAAAGATGAGTCTTGCCCAATACATGTTTGGAGAAGAGCCCTACATCATTCCAGAATCTCCAAAGACGGTAAAGAATCAACCTCTGGCTCTTAGATCATGGAGAAGTGAAAAGACCTAAAGAAACACATCTGAAAAGGGCAAGGCACAGTGCACGTCTCTCCTATGGACGTGTCATCTTTACTGCAAGCCAGAAATGGTGAGAGATTTTACAATTCAATACCTTTCTGGTAAGCCTGCAACCTCTTCAGATGCTCCATTTTCTTATGGGAGGACTGTGAAAATAAAGAACAAGAAAAGCACCAGAGAAATAGCTGCCTAACAAGGCTAAGAAGAGGACCTAGTTAATGTCTCTGGCTGCATCCTGGCACTGTGGTCCCATAAAGGTGGGAGTTTCCTGCCCCGAACTCTCAGACTCTTTTGATTTTGGAGAGGCAAAAGGGGAGAGAGAGGCTGTAGTGCTTATTACACAGAAAGGATAAGGAAAGTTTAAATAGAATATAGCCTAATATTCCTCCCCCGACAGAGCTGTGAGAATTTCTGTGGTATTAATCTGAAAATATTCCTATTATGTCTTTCCTGGATTACCAAAGACAAAAGTCAGCTGGGAAACAGGCACCTGAATCTTTTCTTCCCCATTAAAAAGAAAAGAAAAAAAAAAAAGGCATGCAACTGTAGGCAAACTAAGCTGCATTCTTGCTTCCAAGTATAATCCTTCTCTCACAGTTAAAGCTTCAAGAGAATCTCGCATATCTGTCTTCAGCAGCAACAACTGTTAGAATAACAATTGCGCGTTCCTTTAGAGAGCACACTTTTCAACTTTTACTTTAAAAGCCACATAGGATAGCAAGCCTAAGGTAATTAAGTCTGGCAGGTCATAATTGAATTGCTAGAAGATAAAATGTCACAGCTCCTCAAAACTCTCACTTCAGCCTCTTTTAACATAACAAAGATACTTGAGATACCAGCTACACTAGAAAGTTCAGTAGGTTACACTTAATTTTTTTAAACCAACAGGCTCTGTGGATAAGAATTTAAATGCAAATCCAGCTATAACCTGAACAAAGATACTTTATGCTGAAGTATTTATATTCCTACCTACAGAAGTAGCTATGGCAGCACAAACACTTCCATGCCAATATAAATGCACCCAGATTCCCCGCAGTGTGCTGCTTGAACGATACTCCAATTGAGTTAAGTACTAACATTTTCTAGGCTTAGTGATGCCGATACTTTACTGCACGGTAGCTGATCCATCATTGCTGTCAGTCTGCATGCTCTTAGCCCGTGGCAGAGGCAAGAAAATTTGAGTTGTTTTGCTCTGCTTCATTGAAAACTAAGATGACTCAAATTACTTTGAATTTGCTTCAGGCAAAGCTTGCACACATGGACAGCTATAATGACGTGCAGTAAAAGATCGGTGGGACTAAGCCCAGTGCTGAAATCAAGCAAAAGGTTTTTTTATTTTCCCCTGGCACTTAACATAAGGGCCAAACTTAACTTGAGCCTTTGAGAGCTACAATACCTGAGTGACCTGACAAATGAAAAACAGCTAAAAAGCTCCCACATATTGCAGTCTCCTCAAGTGCAACGTTAGCCACAGAATAACTTGAAGGCAGAGATGAAGATCTGGACAGAATTATCCAGTTATCTCTGCTCTTAACTACTCCAGGTTTGCCTGCTTTGCTTATTATCCTTTTTTCTGTATCACCTTGTCCTTTCCTGACTTTTCCTGCGCCAATCCACTCCAGCTATAATTCCCTGCTTCAGCAGCCCCAATGAGCCTTCTTAAAAATAGTGAGTCTTCAAGATACATCCATCAATGGTGCCTGCAGTACCTGCGTACTTTACACTTGGACACTGAATTACAGTGTTACTTATCTTTTCCACCTGTATTAAGCAAACCCAGGTCGAATATTATCCCACATAGCAGCCACGCACTGACACTAACCCCTTTGGTTATCCTCTCTCATTTTTTCAATTTATCAGAGAGTCCTCAAATTAAATCCAAATTTTAATTTACTTCTCCTGTAGATGCCAAGGCACTTTTAACCACTAAAATCTAAATATTACTGCAAGCCTACCAATCATTTAAATCCTATTTAAAACAACAAACACATGCAAATTGTCCATCATTAAAATACAACTCTATTTCCAGTGAAGTCTTACTGGTTCACATCACAAGAAGATTTCTACAAATGAAACCGTTAAGATAAAAAATTTAAAGGATGCAACTAACTTGTAGTGAATATCTAGTCACCTGACTACTGTACATTCCTTGGTACCTACTCAAGCAGTATATATTCCATAGCGTGTGGTGAACACAACTGCATCATAATCTGTATCACTTCTGATGCTATTCTTTATTAACCGAGAATGGGTGAGAACACAAATCACATGCATCTATTACAAGTACTGTAGAGAAGTTTTAGCTAGTCAGACTACGCAGGAAACTGTCAATGCCATTAGAAATTCTCCTTGAAAACCGACACTGCAGAATGTGTCAGTAGTTTCTGATGATGTCAGATGAGAAACTGCAGCAACAGCTAAGAGCAGAGCAGCGCTCCCTCGAGACACCAACTTTGGCAAGTTGCACTGAAACGCTGCAAGAATGTTTCTGAAATTGAGATTACTGAAATGTAATACCTCTTTTTGAAAACTTTACTGCACACAATTTATCAAGCCAAAGCCACGGTTCCAGGAAGAAAGGACCATCTGTTTTTCTTTGGGCTTCTTTTTTTAAGGCTCACCTTTAATCAATTTAAAGTTTTTTTTCTCATACACTGGAATGCAAAGAATTAATAACTCAGTAAGTGACTCAATGCTTCGCCTTGAAATGCTGACCCCTCTGGTTTTAATTATAATTAACTAGAAAATAACCGACTGCTTGTAATACACTCATTAAATCTGATACCTTTACACTTTTAACCTACAAAGGGGGCAACAAGGACTCTAGATCTATTTGCATTCCAAGCTCTGCCCTTCACCTATCACATATACCACTTGGACCAGCATAACCTCTCATGGACCTATTTTTACAGCCCAACTGGGATAGTTTTGCAAAAACAAAGGTGCAATACTAACAAGGTTTCCAGAAATATAGTGCAACCCTTTAATTTCCATAAGCCTTATTTTACACATAATTTTAAATGAAATGCTTCTAAAAAAATTATTTGAAAGATCAGAAAAAATTGTGCTGAAAGCTACACAGTATATGCATTCAAGTATTTCTCAAACTCAGAGCAAAATTACTGCTAAAGATGTACTAGAAGTTACATTTGGCCAATATATCAATACTTCCATAATCCTATACTTTCGACTATATACCAATTCATATAAATACAGGAAGAGAAGAAACTGAAAGACATAATGAACATAGCTGTTCTAATTTCCACATGTATTATACCTTAAATGATCAGCATTTAAAGCATCAACTATAGCTGCAGAGCACTAAAACTGTCCAGTTGATTTTTACCTCTATATGTTTTAATTTATGAGCTTATGTGCGTGCAACCACCACACACAATTTAAGAAAAACTGATGACCACCTATTAAAAGTCTATCACATAACACAGGAGGGTCATTAGAGATAAGGAGGAGAAACTCTGTTCTTACTGATGAGATTCAGGGTTGTCCACTTTGAACACTGTTTTCTGGTATAGCACTGCACCACCAAACTTCATACAGATTCCTGATTAAGTCTTTTCGGCCAACCTTAATTTTGACTAAGAGTCTCACTTTCCAGCTCTCCCCTAATTGCACGGCTATATAAAATACTTCATTTTTGCAAGAATGTGCTACCCAAAACACAGGCTGATTGAACATGGAGACTTATTTAAGGGCTCTTTTCAGATAGACTACAGTAGAATAGAAGCTGAGGATTTATGATTTTAGAGTATCAAATTGTGTATTGAGTGAAGGACAGAGTTTAGCTCAAGTCCTCTCCTGTGACTAACAACACAACATTAACAGCCTACTAAAAAATAAGCCAAAATTCACAACACTGCAATTAAAGTACTCAAAGCCCAAATATTGTGGAGGGCACTTAGGGATCTGACTTATAAATACTGGTTTATAAAACTACAGATCCAGGCACCCAATCTACTGCCAGAAATTGTCATCCTGTAACACAAACAGGAGCAAATATCTGCTGTGCCATCTCTACCATCACAGCCCAAAAAGTGGAATATGAGCCTAGAATTTCATTAGTGGCTTAAGCTACTATGTTAGGCCTGCTGACATGGACCTGTCACAGCTCCATCTGCCTGAGCCTACTCATTGAATCTATCAGATGTGCTCGGTTTATGCATAGAACTGATAAAAATAATAATAATCTAAAAAATCAACTTCTAAATTTCTAACAACATTTCAGGAACCAAATTTGGCCAAGCATAGCACAGCATCCAAGCTCCTGGAGGTAACCTTTGACTTTTATTAAAGGCATTAACAAGCATACATAGAAATGTTTCATTGCAAACAAAATATATGTTACTTTTGAAGACAGAAGTGTATTCATCTCCCAGACTATACTCCTGATTCCATCTTCCATCACTGCTATAAAAAGTTGCATATGCAGCTGATTCCAAGATTGCAAAATATCTCTGCTGTATTATGAAGATAAAACATTTATCTAAAGACATATTTTCTCATTTCCTGTGGCATTAAAAAAAGATGTCTTTTGTCAAGTAAAATTGACCTTAATATTTGACTGCTAGGGGACAAAAAAAAAAGTTATCTAGTTGCAGCTCTTACTTAAGACGACTAAAGGTCCAGCAAGTGAATGCAATAACAGTGTAATAGTAGGAGAGTTCTTCCATATGGAATCCTGCCAAAATTATCCATTCAGATAAATGGCCTGACAAAAGGGAACCGTAAATAAGGTTACTCTTTCGACATCATCAAGTTGATGCATATCCTGCCCAAGCTAGTTTTGTATAAAACAGCAAATAAATCTAAGAGATAAATAAAATGCAAAGAGATGCTTTTATTTCAGATAAGTCTGCCTATTTATTCGGAAACCATTTGTGCAACAATTTTTGGCCTATCTGAAACGATTTGAGTATATGCAACTCAGATCTGTTTCCAGCCTACATCACTCTAGGTACTGATTATTTCATATCCGCTACAGCGCATTTTGCGTAACCAAGTCTAACTGAAAACTACAGTTATTAAAATGAACCATCACCTTTGCAATTGCACACAGGGCTTTTTTTTTTTTAATCTTCTCAATAGTATAAATTGGATAATGAAGAAAGAAGCTTGATGAGAGCATCTGCAATGTGAGGTGAAAGAGCACCAAAACCAAAGCGTTGAAAGAGACACTGAAAAGACTCAAAAAAAAATCTTATTTCATCATTTCAAAAAATGCTTTCTGTACGCAAAGCAGAAATATTTTTACCTATAAGTAACAGCAGCACATATACTATCTCTACAAAAAAAATGCTTAAGCACTTAGTCCAGGCATCCTTCAGGAGATTTACAGTTTCAGCGCTCAATGCCACATATTTTACAGGCTTTAAAAAAAAAAATACTGAAATAGAATTTACACCTAGGTCATTTAACAGGGAATGAACTTGAACACATTTTACTTTCAAATTAAAGGGTTTAGTGACCTACCAAATCCCGGAATGCTTTTGAGACTGGATTTGAGACAGATTTTTTCAAGTCTGAGGTAGCTGTATCGCAGCAGGCAGTTCCACAGGAACATCCAGTCCATTCGTGTGCGATGGTTCATGATAATGACACTCCTTTCTCCAGGAATAAATCCATCACCAGTGACAATCACCTTGGCACCGAACACCATTTCCAGCAAGGCCTAGAAATAATATCTCAATATTATGCTTTTACTCTCAGAAGAAATTAGCAATAAAAATTAATTTGACTTATATAATTTTGCTTATTCATTCATATTATCACTGGTAAACAAACTTCTGACTGTTTTCTAATAAAGCAGACAGCTTATCCACAGTAACATTCAGCTCTTTAATGGAAGAGGAAACAATAAATAGCACTTCTTAAAAAGCACTCTTTTACAATCAATGCCCAACATTACACTTACTTTTCCCTCTTTTTCCCAGAATACTATCATGTAGAAATAAAAGTAAGGGTATCAGTATGGATTGTAGCTTCATAGGTAATCTGAAGAGAGACTGGTTGCTCAAATAACCTATTGCTCAATATTGTCGGGGCTGCGAAGGCATTGGAACCTCCCTTGCTTACTTCTTGGGTCCAAAAGGTCACCATCTTTGTGCTTGACTTCCCCCTGCAAAATTAGCTAGAACCTAATGGTAGGAAGAGCACCTGAGGGAGAGAAATCCCAAACAAGCTTGAACAGAGTACAGTGATGTAGACCTAGGTCTGTACAGCTCTACAGTGCTACCTCGAAGCCTGGTCCTCCACCCCACAATTAGCAAAAAGCATCAACCACAAACACTTGTACACAGTCATCTACAAAGTGCCTTCTCAAAGCATGAAATAGGCCTCAAACTTGGAAGGACACAAACAAGAGGCTGGGCAAACAACTTTGTCCGGTTTGCCTAAACAGCCAGTGATGCTAGAAGCTCACATAGAAAACATGCTTCTTGAAGGCTCTGAAGGGTCAAGTTATAAACCATAGGCCAGTGGTTTATCAAAAGGGAAAAGTAGGCAGGAGCTCCACAGCAAGTTTAAGAGGGCCTGGTTTCATCACCTGGACAGCTGGACCATAAATGTGTAACTAGATTAGTTGTATGTAACATTAAGAGCCCAACGGCATGCTCTGGTCACGTTCACACCACATCTACATTGTCTTTTTAAAATGGTTTCTGACCCATGACCATTCTCAAATCATGCAGGGAAGCATATGGATGAGCACTGGCTGGGTACAGCAAAAGACCAGGACCAGGCAAATAATTCAAAAATATGGATAACTGAGTGCTAGTGCCTCAAAATGTTTTAATGCTGACTGGAAACACGGTCGAAAGGTACAAAGTCCCAGGAACGAGAGGCAGGTAACAGATATTACCTCGAGGTATGACTTGAGGCCCTAAGGTCAGAGCCACTGGCAGGACACTGTCCAATCCAATTAGCACAGGAAAAGAAACCACCAAAACACAACTGGATATCTAGAGGAATAAACTTAACATTTGGCCTTAACATTAAAAAATTGAAGCACTTCAAATTACCTCGTTACCTTATCTTCCCCATTCATCTTCCCAAAAAATACAGAAAAGGAGCTCAGTCTGAAGATTTTAACAGAACTCTAGGAAGTAAAACAACTTTCTATATTGTTCAGATGTCTGCCATCTCTGTGCCACAGAACCTCGAAGAACACAAATTTCTCAGTTTGTATCACCTGTACCCTGGAATGACATTCTCATAACTGCAAATGGCTTCCTTCAGATCTCAGAATGAAAAACATTATATGTGCCAAATATTACTACCGTTAATAACTCCGCTCACTATAACTGGCTAAGGTCTTGCTACCAAGAGCAACTATGGACCACTGCAAAAGCAGAACAGGCTGTATGGTTCAAAATGGTCACCAGTTATCCTCTTTACAGTAAAGGGAGAAGCAGAATTCTTTTGGCAGTTTAATAAGAATCTTAACACACATATAACATCTAGTTAAACATTATAATGAACAGATGTCCCGTTCTACATACCCTAATGCTAGTAGCACAAGCCAAACTAAACTGAAACAAAGTTAAGACCCACCTCACCATAGCATACTGCTGATTCTGGTAGAAAGGCATTAATATGTGGCAGAGGAGTGAGGAAGGTGGAAGTTTCTTACATCACAGAGGTCAGGATCAGATTTTGGGAGTTCACAATTTAGTGTCTGGAGACACAAACCCAAGTACCTGCTTCTCCTAGCTAACAATGGAGTAAGTATAAGGACAGAAACCCAATGCAGACAACATCTGAGCCTCAAAAAGGTTGGGTGCAAAACCTTTTTGGGACCCCTTTCCTGAACCTAAAATCCCAAGATTCTTACAAGACAGAATCTTTTCCACAAAAATATTCAGATTATTTTAGTTTAGGTCCAGGGTGGGCTGAAATCAAACTTGTAGACTGCAAAAGTTATCACAAACTATTTGCAATAATCCAGAATTATAATGCTTAGGCAGCTAATCAACTAAAAGACCAGTATTTGATTTTGGGGAATTTGTCTCCAATTTTTCTAAAATTGCAAACACAGAAAGAGTCAATTTTGTGGCATTATCAGTACTCAGCTAAATTTCATCACGACAAGAAACAACAATCCCTCTATTCCCTTTACTGGTAATTATTTCTTTAATCCTAATTTCACATTTAGTAATGATGAAAAGGACAAATTTTTAGAACACAAAACAGCTCACACCCTTTTAAAACACAAAAGACAGAAACAGAGAAAGGAGAAACTATTTGATATTCAATAAAGACAAATCTTCTTTATACCACAGGATACATATTCCTGCACGTCAATATAGCATTGTACTTCAGGAAAAAGTTAAACGAATCTTTAAAGGCCTAGAGGAACAAAGTCTTAGAGAACAGATGAAGAGACAGATCCCATTCATACCTCCTTTCCTCAGGAACAATTCAGAGGAGAGCTCTGTTATTGATTTCTAGACTCCTGTAGCTATACTGTTGATGCATTATAAGTAAGGAAGATTTCATTTCTAGGAGAAGTTTTTTCACCCCAAATCATTTATCTCTAATTCAGCTACAAGGACTAAATTCTATGAGGATTAAGTAAGAGAACAGTGAAGGTCAGCAACAGTGTACCAGACAGTTAACAATTTTCCTAATTAGATAGCTGGAGCACAGTCAAAAGGAAGAGTTTATAAGACGACTCATTTAGGAAGTTAGCAATTTAAAAAATCCTCCTGCTTACTAGTGATTCACCTACTCTTCTCTGATCAGCGTCTAACCACCATTGGATGAAGATGTCATGAAAAAGCCTTTTCAAGACTACAATTAATACATGACATCATCTTACATATAAATTAAACTGTGGAAGGGGAGAGGGATTGTACACAGGCACACAATCTGCAACACTGAGCTAAAACCCAAGTCTCCACAGATATTAAGTGTGTTAAGGCCTGTTTTGACAAAAGCATAAAAAACTTAAAATAATCAAAAGCAAACTACATCATGAGATTGTGAACAGTTGCCCAGAACTTGGCTCAAACTTCAACTTACCACTGGGAGCGTGAGCCAAGTGGCCACAACACAATCGGTGATCCGGCGATACCAAGCTGGTGAGATAAACATCAACGGTAGAAAAGGACCGAGCATGAATATACTTCCAAAAAAACTTCCCAAGAATAGTGCAAGTACAAAGTATACCCCTTTCCATGACACCATGGCTCTGAAAAAGAAAGTTGGTATTATGTTAGAGAGAGAAACTGAAAGCAATTACTTAACTCTTCAGGTCCATAAGTCCAGTTTGAGGTAATATTCCTCCCTTTTTTTCCCCCATGGCTAAGAACACGTGATGACAGTAAACACAACCAAACCATTCTACCTCACAAGCAGCAGTAAGAATGACTATAAACACAGTAATTTGTAAGAAGCATTAGGATATTAAAGGGGTCATAAAAGTATTTGCTACATCATAATGTCCTCCACTTATTACTATCTGTAGTTCCACTCTAAAACCTTCAGCAAGCTATTTTTATTAACTAAAGGTACAAAAGAGCTATATAAGAGAACACTTGTTACATTAAACTTCTCAGCCATTACCCTTGTCTTTGGCAAAGTACGAATGTTAGCATTTTCTGAAGACAGGAAACTTTGGTTTTCTATTTCTCCATTTTGTTTCTCCTCGCTGAACGCCGCGTTGCAGAAACTTATCTTTCCCACCCAACAAGGGCCTATGTGCGACCTCCTTCAGAAACCACTCAAACCTTAAGAGACTGATCAGCCATTTCAAACACCAGTTCCCTTTTCATCACAACAGGGCAAGCAAGCAGAGGCTGAAACCTCCCGATTCACCCTGACTTAGAGAATTTTAGTGACTTTTTGAAGTCTGCTCTTACGTCAACTGTCCTTATCAGTTATTTTCCAACTTATTCCACCAAAAAGCCAATAGTCTTTGTTTTTTAAGACAGTAGTCTAGACTTGAAATATTTCAGTGTCTGTGCTATCAGCTAGACTCCCTTATTATAAATCGAAATGTACAGTGCATGGAGCTTCTTAATGCATTACAGCAGAACACTCAGCAATCTTCCAAGTATTTGTAACAGCTACAAGCTTTCACAATTTAGAGACTACTACCAGCTATGACAAAGCAAATGTGGAAATATCAATTCTCTAAATTAGGGCCTAAAAATAGACTGCTTTCATCTATTTCAGACTCAAACAATTGTTTATAAAATCAAAGGTTAAGCAGAAGTCACTTTTCAGTCACTTTACCAAATTCCTTCTTTGACAGGCTGTTTTAGAAATTATAAGAGCTCAGAGGGACAGGACTTCAGGACAAGAACAACAGGAAGCTGGTGGTTTTCATTTTAACATAGCAATGGAAAAGTAATCCATTAAGCTTTGTGTACTGTAACATACATGATTTATCTCAAGCATGTCTTGTGCAATGTCCATAGCAATAATGTTTGCACAACAAAGCATTCAAAAGTCATGAAATGCCAACACTAGCCTTTGCTGTCAAAATGAAGTAGTAGAAGCAAATTCATGTGCAAAGTAACAAGAAAGTAGCTCTATTTTGGAATACTTTTAGGTTTAAACAATTTCCCAAACTGTATATATCTGGAGGAAGGCCAAGAGAAGAGGCCATGCAAATTTGTTGATGTAAGAAGTCTATAGGAAGTTGTATTTAGCCTGACTTCTGCAACATTGCAAAAAAAGTAACATTACATACAAATATTTGCTGATAGCTGTATCAGAAAGATTTAAACAACGACATTTGAATTCAAACAAATACACATTATTTACACCCTGGAGTACAGAGCCCTCTTTCTTGCCAAAAGCAGGAACTAAACTGCTGTGCACATATGCATGCACTAAGTGGGATCAATTTTGACATTATCAAGGGATCCTTGAAGATCATTGGACAGAAGAAATGATGCTCCCACTGCCCTCTTGTATTTGTTACCGTAAATCTGTGTGGGAAAAGTCCAAAAATCAAGGTAGCAGAGGACAAAAGAAAAAACTCATGGAAGGGCAGAAACAGAAAGAGGAAATAAAAGCATTAATTGCAGCAGCCCTAGAAGAAAAGGCCTTCTCCTGATATATTAAGGTTTGAGAGCTACCAAAAAAGGCAGCAGAAGAGGATTAAAATTCCATGTGTTTGATCTAATCGAGGGTTTTTTGAGGAACACACACAGCAAGACAACTAGAAGCATCTAGCGACAGCTTTCAGACAGGTAAAAGCCACTGGCAGACACAGAACATGAGTTTGTTTAGCTTCAGCCAGCCACTCTGGTCCTGTGAGAGACTGCCCAGAGACACCGCTCTTTGAGTCAGATGCGGTGATGTCCACTGGACAGACAGCCTCGCTCCAAGCAGCTGACAGACAACATAGAGGCAATATGTTCCAGTTCCAAATACCTGGCTACTACACTCAGGTAACCACACAGTTAATGGGAGAAGCCATCGCTCTGTCATCCCCCTAGACTCTTAAGAAAGCAACTTAGGTTACTTATTTACAGGCTGAACTTTTCACAGTTTACACTGGCCCTTCCCTCAAATTATAGCACAGAGCCAAGTATTTAAGCAAAAAAAAATTTCTATATTTTATGTGAAAGACTGTCCTGTAAATATTTTTTTTAAAGTATCACAGCTATCAAAAAAGACCTGAGGAAGTTCTGAAGTTTCTCTTCTATATGCACGCCAGCAGTATTTTCTTTTAACTTTACAGTATATACACGTATAAGTTATACCACATTCCACTGGGTTAAACATCGCACTGTTTATTTCTAGACACAAAAGATAACATGGGTGTTTTTAATCAATGTCGTTTATCTCTCTTGCAGCAACATTTTTTAAGTGTGATACATACCATATTTATTTTGCTTATTGCTTATATATAATACATTATATAACTTTAGCATGTACACATGCATTTATCTAGAGTAATGGACAGACTCTGTCTCTGAATTACCTCCACCACAATAAAGCACATACTTTGCAAACCAGTAGGAGAATAGAAAAACAACTCCCTCTTTAGTGAATTTGAGCAAAACTGCAAAACGAGAAGCCTGTGATGGCATGAAGAATTCACAGCAGAGAGGAACCATCTAGCTGGCCCTCTGGATACAGTGTCCAGCAAGTAACCACAGTGCAACCTTGTTAGTAATAAGGTGAAATTGTTAACATACTCAAACCATCTGTTTTTGTTTGTGGGTTCAGGAGGTGGAGGTACAGGCCAGGCAATAGGTTATGTGATTTTAAATGCATCTGCTTCTGCATGTCAGTTGAGAAAAAATTTACATATACTTTCATTTTAGCCAACAGTCAAGGATGGGTATTCAACAAACAAGCTGCTAGTCATGCTGGCTACCAGGGCACATGCCCTGGGCTAGCAAGCAAAAGGCGTTGGTGTTGCTCTGCACGTGTTGAGAGCACAGGGCAGAGAGGAGGCTGAAGCCCCAGGCTGGATTTGACACCATCACCACCCAAGTGCACTGCTGAAGTGATGTATGTGCCTGCTCTAACTCCAGCGAAGCCATCGGGAACCAGTGCCAGCACCTCCTTGGCTAGGAGTACAGTGCACAGGTTTGCAGATTGTACAGAGCCAGCTCTGGTCAGACAAAATAATTAACCGCAACTTTATGTCCTACTAAAACTTCAGTAGAGTTTAGGAATTGCCCCATCTCTGAAGCTGTACAGTCATGTTCATGCAGTGCTGCAACTTGCCCCAAAAAACACTTTTTTGCCTGTCTTTGCTGAGCTCTGTATCCTCACCTTCTTCCCTTCCCAATAGCAACCTCTCTCCCTGTACCGCACTGCAAATCTCCCACCCCAACACCCCTCCCATACACCCCCCCATTTTCCCTCCACCTTGCAACACCAGTTTGTTGGGGCAGGTGAAGAGCAGCAGGTTCCAAACAGCCACACGCTCTGCTGAAAAGGAAAGCCATAGTGCTGAGGACTGCACAGTTGGCCTGCGGGCTCAGCCATCAAGTCTCACCAGCCCAGAACAGACTCTGCACACTGGTGTCAACTTGTGTTGGCACTAAAAGGGTGGTTGTGTCCAGTCTAGCATTGTGTCAGTCACCTGAAGAATTCCCAGACACCTACCACCAAAGACAACACAGGATTGACTCTATTATCATAGAATCATTAAGGTTGAAAAGACCTCCAAGATCATCAAGTCCAACCATCAATGCAACACTACCATGACCACTAAACTATGTCCTGAAGTGCCATGTCTACATGCTCTTTGAACACCTTCAGAGATGGTGACTCCACCTGGGCAGCCTGTTCCAGTGCTTGACCACTGACATAACTATGCATTCAGCAAGAGAAATAACAACTACAAGTCAATGCAAAATACACGCCTGCAGCTTCAAAACACAATTAAAAACCCAAATCATCTCAAAGGGAAAGGTGTACTTAATGAGGACTTCTAAAATGATCTAAAACTAATGTGAAAAATCTCAAACAAAAGAAAATCGGAGCTGATTCATGTCAGAGATGAGACACCCAAGAAATAAAGCATTCAACAGCAAGCCTGAATAACAGAACCCAAGAATTTTCAAAGTACAGAAGTATTCTTTTGCTGCTGCTGCCAACTATCTCTTCCTACTGCAGCAATCACTCTCAACACTGGATTTAGCATCTGTTTGTTTTTTTAACCAAATTAAAGCCACTTTCCATTTGCTATGTGGGTCAGAGCTGTGGGAGACAGTCACAATTATTTTAAGATTTAGACTGAAAACTGCAAGCAGTGAGAATGACAGCACCCTCATACTGGGCTTGTAGTTCTTCATCTATTTTGTGGCAGAACTCCAAGTTATTGGGGTACTGTACTTCACATGTTCCCGTTGCCATAGCAGAAGGAAAACATGCTCTGTCTCTGGGTAACGGGAAACAGTAATTCTTAAAATACAATTTTTGTGCTACATTTCAGTCAATTTTAAGAATTCTTGGCTACAGTGGGACAAATTACTTCCCTAAACAGTTGCATTTTTGTAAGCTTCACCTTTATGAGCATATTTTCTTGAAATTATTTTAATATTCTATGCAAGCAAAGTGTTTGCATAATAACATAAAGCAGAGGCATCTTCCTGTGATCAGATTTTGGCTTGTTTTCCTTATCTACATGCTTTTACTCAAGGTACAGCTGGAAGGACAAACCACAGCTTGTTATGATGACGATTTGAAAAGGTTTTAAACAGCCTGTTACTACAACAAAATGAGCTTTTCTTCACAACTGCTTCTACGCCTTATAAGCGGGCAAAAGACGCAAAATAAGTTTATCTGGTAAGAAATAGAAAAGTTCTAAAAGCAAAGTCTAGAAGTTTCACGAGAATCAGGACTCACCCCACGCTTCACGTTTCCTTAACAGTTCCTGGGTGATTCAACGTTCTTGTACAAACAGGTTAATTTGTCTTCCAGGTTCAATGTAAAACAAGATTTAACCCACAGAATGGAATTAAGCAATACTACCTGGCAAACAGAGCCAGCTGCCTGATAACTAGAGAGATTTTTAAGCACTTAGTATTATGCAGTCAGCAAATCAGGTTTTATTACACTACTGAAAAAATAAAGAAATGCTCTTTAGTGGCAATAAAACAACATTGTATTATTACCAGTCAGTATGTTTCCATTCAATCAGCACAGGCAATAAAACTGTTCATTAGTCTTCAAGAACTGAATGGGGAATACAAGGCATTGGGTTTAATTCTTCTTTCAGCCATAATTCTCCTTTCAGTCAATTACCAGTGGAAAAGGTAAACATTATCTTCAATTAAAATCAAGCAGAAGCTCACACAGACAGCCAATGATGCCTTTTCTCTGACGGTTCTGCAAAGAAAGCCAGCAGTTAACTGCGAACTGGCTTAATTTAGTTCTGCATTTCCTCCAAGCACGGCAAATGAAAGAGGTGAGCTGGAAATTCCAGCTCTTTTATTAAATTTTGCATTCTGAAACATAATTTCCAAGGCAGCAGATGGAACTTTCACACCAATGCTTAAAACCTTTAACCTGCATGAAGTGAACTGGACTTCAAGGAGGTGGGCAAGAGGGGAAAAAAAGATTGTCAACTTCCTGGGTGTCCATTAAAAAAAGCCATCAGATGAATGACCCAGACTTCTACTTTTCACTAGTTTTTTAAAGTCACTAAACAAGAACATCTAGACAGGAGAGCAGGCAGGTGGACAATCCTTTCCAGCTTGCAAGGCAAATAACACAGGGGTCTCGACAACCACCAAGCAGGTGGCCAAGTGACAAAACATGAGCCAGTCAGACAAAGTTTCAGTGGAATCCTACCAGAATCTTTGAAGTCCAACAAATCACCAGGCTTTTCTATTTGAGCATTTTATGGGTTTTTTTCCATAACAACAGTTCAAAGGAAATTTTTAACAATTCCTGCACTCGGAGCAAGAAACTAGTTTCTATGTAGTACTGTATTTTAAACAGAAAATTGCTTACAGCAAGCTTTTGTAGACTGACTCAATTGCACTTCCGGAACTACAACTTATGCCACCTCTTTGATCATATAACATCTCACTTGTGCCTCAGTTAAAAGAACTGCAGAATTAGCAAAGGTTATATGGGAAACTATGACAGGAAGAAGCTGAATTATTAATTGCACAGATAACCACTCTAATCCAATACAGCCAAGAAGCTCCATCAATCTCCACAGACCTGTTTGTGAGCTACACTTTATTTCTTACCCTTCTCTTGGGCACTTCAGTATTTTAAGGAACATACAAATATGGCACAGATGACTATCACAAAAAGAAACATCTGAAGAAACAGGCGTTTGACCATTAAAACTACTTCCCTTTTATTCAGTTCTTGCATTTAAAAACCTTTAAGAGATTCAACACATGTATCGTAAAACAATATGGGATAGGGCAATAAAAGATAATTATTATCACAAACCACATCCCTGACCCTCTCTAACAGTATAGCAGATAGTAGCTTACACATGCACAAAATAAAAACTACAATATTTAATGAGTAATCTCTGTAAATATCACTAATAAAATATGATTATTGCTGCATCTTACAATTTATTATCTCTTTTATTTGCCAAGACTTAATCTGACTATTATAATTCAATTAAAAATTTAATAGAATATTTAATTTGCTCTTCCAAGTAATAGTGTCTTTCCAAATGCAAAAAACCTGGCTGAGATTCTTTGCAGCACAGCCTTTAGATACTGTAAGCAGATAATTCAGTCAGGGTACAGACAGCAAATCAGTCTAATACTTTTTCACTCTTGTTTACTTCTACTCTTTACACTGTTGTTTCAGACAACCATTAGACCAATAAAACTTGAATGAGAGCATAAGCTAAGGTATTTAAAGTCCTTTGTAAGAGGGTATCAAGCAACAGTTACAGCTGCTTCCTGAAATAAAAAGGATGATTTATGGAAAAGTAGCTTGCTTTTATCCCTTACTATATTCAGAAAATTGAGATGAATTGACAAATTTGTGCTGCTGTAGGAAGAACTGCACAAGAGCTTTTTCTACCAAAGGTACCTCATCTTTTATTATGCATATTGTACAGACAAATAATTTTGAATTACTTCTTCACGGCTTTCCATACATTGAGTTGTCCTCTGTACCATCCTTGAAGTTACTGTGGCCCCACAAGCCTGCATGAAACAGAAACCAACATAGAGAGAGTCTCCTGGCTAACAAGTCATCAAACATAGGTTTGGCAGATGAACAACAGCTGTATTCACCCGATCCCCTTCATCCTCTGTCTTTGAGTAAAACAAAAAAAAGAAAACCTTGCAACAAACATGGAGTAGAGGTCAGGTCTGGAATTTTATCAGGTATATTACATAAAACCCTCAAGTCAGCTCTAGTCCCAGTCTACTTCACAAAAAAAAAAAAAATCTACTTGTGGTCAACAGCTGGCAACTCTAAGTCCTCTGCTTTTCAAAGTCTACAACAGATTAAAAAGCTGACCAACTCTGATGGACAACCATTCCAAGTGAAAATTTGGAAAAACAGATAAAATGTTCCACTTTGTAACTGGAGATGTTACAAACAAACCAATAAATAATTTTTCTCTTCTTTTGTAAGGGCACCCCAACGTTTTAGTTCACAGCTATTCTTGGCAGGGAAGGGTGGCATTTATAATTTCAGAAGTACCTATTTCACAATAAAATCTTCAGCTGGGGAGCAGAAATCAAGGATACTATGCTGAAAAACAGCTACTCAAAGACAAAACTAGTAGAGTGTTCAGTGGTGTATCAAAATCTCTGCCACCAACATTGAACCAAAATTACTCCCTGAGAACAGTGAAAGCTCTTCAAGTTAATGATACGCACTGCAACAGATCCTGAACATAATTTTTTTTTTTAAAGTTGAATTTCCAAGGTTCTAAAAACTTTGCTGTGTTCACCATTTCCAAGAGAAACTCTTTTCTCACCCTACTTACAGAACAGTAATTCGCAACTCCCTTCTGTGTAAGGATACGGCCATGAAACTTCCAACAGCTTTTCTACCCTTGTCAAGATGAAATTTTCTAATTGGATTAATCAAAAGAAATACAGGAGACTTGTGTGAACAAAACTGTAACAGCTTGTTCAACAAGCCATGAAAACCACTGACCATCACTAGGATAGTAACAGCATGACAGAAAGCTTATGCTAACTCTTATTATTCTGAGAGTGCAATTATGAAATTTAAAAGGGGAGATGTAAAAGCGGACCTTCAGAGGTCTTAAGCAAAGTATCCAACTTGGAGAAAGTTTCAGTGAGAGCTTCGTGTTTGTGACCATCCTTTACAAAAACCTCTCTTGTTTTTAGAACAAAATATACAAACTCAAATAAATGCCTCCTTTTCCAGTTACAATGTATGCTACAAATGAATTTGATTCTGGATAGGTAATATTACAATGTGTTGGGTTGTTTGTTTGTTTGTTTTTTTAACCAAAGTAGCCTTGTTTGTTAGGGTTTTTTTCAAGATCTTTTATACTATGACAGCCACCACCGGTAAAACAACGGCAATTACTAAACGACATCATTCCTTCTCTTAGTAGCATGTTACATGCCACAAAACACCAGCAAGCCCCATACTAAAAATCCCAACAGCAAACTTACTGAAGCCAGTGAGTCTACACCTAGAAACAACTGCAAATATCAGATTATGGATTTTATCTACTCTCAGAATTGTTAAAGGGCTGAAAAACTAGAGACTTACCTCCATACCCCTACCATGTAAGTCATTCTAGTTAAAGAGTACTTATACGAGAGATGGAAAATAGTGCCTACAGACAAATATATAGAAATGTTTTATTATTTTTTTAATAATAATAAAGATAAATTGCTATTATCAATTGCATATCAGTCTGCCAAGCCTCTGAGTCTGCGCCACTGCCTCAGGCTTTTTGAAATATATTTCCAAAACAAATATCAAAGAAAAAAAGAAAACATTTGCAAATAACGTTCAAAATGTTCTAGCCACTTCATTGGGAAGTCCCATACTTTAAAGAACTTGAGATTTTGCAGGGCTGCCTCTGTATCAGGAATACACAGCACTCTGAAGTGTACCTTCACATCAGCAAACATCACTTGTTATAACAACTTTAAAAGCCACATAAATTATAGTTTCCTAGCAAGCTGTGCTTGCAGCCTGGCTGCTTTCCAAGGCAAGCATTGTAGGAACAACAGATTGGTTACCTGGCAGGCTTTGAAGCAAAAGAGGAAAAATGCAGTAGTTCTGCAGAAAATTTACAAACATTTCATTCCCACTAGAAGCAGCAGGATCAGTTTATTTGCATTTGTTGCATTTCTGGACACGAAATCCTGTTCTCAGCCTGTAATGTTTTGGTGAAGATGGAACACCCAAAGCAATACAGCCAAAAACTACGCTTTGCCAAACTACTGTCCCACTACTACCTCATAATATTTCTGCTTCAAGACCTTACAGTAAGAGATGAAGTTCTGCTGCGCTTTTCAGAGCCTTCTAGAAAATTGTGTTCAAATCTCATTTACTTAGCTCTCCAGTAGGATCAGTCAAGGATATCCAGCATATCTGGGTATTTCTAAGATTACATTACAAACCAGTGTTAAGAACCGCAGCTTTAACCCCGTCTTCAGCTCTGAATTCTTTCTTTCCACCAGCTACAAAGAGAATCTTCTCTTCTGACAGAGCTCCAAAGGGATGCCCTAAGGGCTTCAAGTTAATCCAGGTCTTCAAAAGCCAGTTCTAATAAGAGCACTGCATCCCACAGTGTAAACACTTCCTTCACGCATCTGTGTGGCGCTGCGCATAGATGCAAACTTTTCTTGGGAAGAAGCATAGCTGAGTTAAGACGATCTGTACTCGAGCTAATAAAGCTCCGTGTCTCAGCAGGGATTCTCAGCCCATGCCCAGCGGCAGGCTGATGCAGATGCGTTGCTTTTGGTTCCAAGGCTACTGAATCTGATTCTGTAAAACATTTTTCTTCAAACTGTGTTCTCAAAGCCAGAAAATGTTTTACCAATACAGTATAATAAAGCAACTCATGTTTCTTGTTAAAGCTGAATGGCTTTGGTCCCTCAAACACATAGGAAGATGTGAGCGACCATTTGATTCTTACTTGTAAAGTGCATTTAGATGCAAAGACCCAGTGCTATTGACAAATAATAACGTTTTGCATGAATATTTAGCAAGATCATATTATCCTATAAAAAATTACCAGTGTAGGAAGCTAAATAAAGTAATTCAATGCTGAAGCAACCAGGGAAGTTATCTGCCAGTGCTTATGCAATACTTTACTAAGCTGCCAGAAGACAAATGGAAAAAAGCAACATCTAAGACCAAAAGTTTTAGCTTTTCAGCTTTGTAGTATGTAAAATAGTGGCTCATTTGAAACAGAATCTCAGTTTCTAATAAAGTTTGCCAGAACTGAAAGAAGCTTATAAAAAAAAGAATTAAAAGTGGTTTAATAGGTGTTTTATTTCCCATCACAAAGACCAAGTCAATATTACAGTCAGAATGAGTTTCAAGTCAGCTGCAAATACATTTGGCAGTTGCAGATGCATTAGATAGACATGCTGTGGCAGACACATAGATGCTCAGCAATCCAAGAATAAAGTACCCATGAAATAATTACAGAACAGCAAGTGACCTAGTTGGGGAAATAACCCATTATAGCTATTCAGGGACTAGTAGATTTTACACGTGAGCAATGCTCTAGCTTCACAAGAGCTACTAGGAGATAAAGGGAAGGAAAGAAGAGAGCCTCACAAGACCTATTGATAAAGAGCTTCCCAATGCACATTTGGGGCCCTGTTACAGACCAACTGACCACTCCGAGTCTTTGCCTCAGTGCTCAGTATGCAGCTTTTAAGGCTTTTCTGTAGCAACAAGTGATAGGGGAAAGGAACAAAAAAACAGAATAACTTCTAAAAGACTATGATCACTGAAGCAAAAAATTGTTTGGATAGTTACGGAAACTATGCTGTTTATATCTTGGGCATGAAAGTCCAGAAGATCAGCACCCTGACCTACATCAAAACTATCATCTGGAAAGGCAGACATAGTCTAGAGAAGGTTTTTTATCGATATCCACTCTCCCCCGTAAAAGAAATAATAATAATAAAAAGAATCTAAGAGGAAATGCAATGACTCAATCTTAGCACTAGATAAATCATATCCAAAAAAAGAAGATATCATCCAGATTTGGCTGTGCAGATCATGCTACCAGAAATATCTAAATCAGGAAACTTCTCATAGCAGTTTCTATAGTCATGGAAAATGTTTAAGATCAGCTGTATCTAGACTTTAGGGCCAGACAGATTTAGAGTTAAGCATCTAGCAATTCATTATAATTATTTTCATAGAATCACAGAATGCCAGGGATTGGAAGGGATCTCGAAAGATCATCTAGTCCAATCCCTCTGCTGGAGCAGGATCTCCTAGATTGGTTCACACAGGAACACATCCAGGAAGGTTTCACTTGGTTTTTTTCCCCTCTCTTGCTACAAGAGTTTCTCTTTCAGGAAGATCCAGAATTCCCTCAGTTATTTCCAAGTGGGAACACGCCCTGGCATATGTTTCCCCTCCTACCAAGTGCCCCGACCTTTCAGGAAAAAGATAATACAAAAACACAGAATTCCTGGAAAGAATCTCTTATGTCTGATTAACATACTAGCATCACAATACACTCATTAGTAAGTGAAGTATCTGGGCACTGGCTAAGGAGATATATATAGGTATTGATAGACAGATAGATAGGTAAGAAAGCACATACAATCTTTCCAGTTGCATTTGCAGAATTCCCGGATGCAATCACAGATCTTGAAATGCCTTTAATGAGTTCATTGCAATGGGGATTGTGGAGGTGATACTTATACTGGGGAAATTGTAAGTCCTGGACCTGTCAAAACCAGATGCTTATGACATTCCACTTCCCTCTTTTCCTCAACAGCTTGAGGCTTCTCCCCATCTCTTATGAAAGTAAACACGCTGCTGAAGCTCTCAGTACCCCAAGATCATCAAAGAACAGTATATCTCTACATACTGGGTCCATTTGCATTTAACCAATTCAGCCTCAAGAACATTAGTTCACTTCTGGAATGACTGCAAGGCATATTGAAGTTAAGGAAAAAACATCACAAACACAGCTACAAAGTTGAACATAGAAGCCCCAGCATTAAAAATAACAGCATTGACTATGAAATACTCTTACATCCCAGAGCTAAGTGACATTTTTCACCTGAGCATGGAACAGACAGCTATCTTATCCTGTACAGAGATATTCAACTGTGAAATATTTTTGTTGCCAGCATGGCCATCAAGTAAACAACTTGACAAACAAGAGCAAGAGCAGTGATGGCAAATGGTGCAACACAAGGATCAAAGGCCTGATATGACACAGTAGGATTTGGAGTCCATTAAAGCTATTTATGCTACCATAAGTAAATATTAGCAAAAGCATGGAAACTATGCAGGGAAACTATAGTTACAGGACCTTCAAACAAGGAACAGTAAAATTGTTCCAACTCTTTAGTAAGATGTTATGAATTAACTGAGAGTTGGGTCAACTTGATGTCTTTCCCAGAGTCATAAAAACAAGGAGACACGCAGGGATGCTGCTTTCCAAGCTCACAGGCAGAATGAATAGTATGTGAACTTCTATTTCAGTGGAGGCACCTGAGAAACTCACTCTGACATACCTTAACTCATACTGAGGAGGACCTTAAACCTAATTCTCCACAGTGATACTAAAATAAGAGCCCCAGTGACAATAAAGGCAAAGGTCCTGCCCTTCAAAGTTCTGACTTCTCCCTTTAGCAGGTCCACCTCGAACAACGACTGAGGCAGTAACACCTTGAAAAAGTTAACGTGTGACTGTTAAATCTAAAACGTCTTAATTTTGACTTTCACAAGGAAACAGATGCGGATGCTTCTTTTGAGCACTTTCAGTCTTAATATTAAATATCATTTCTTGTACATACTTTGATCCAAATTTATGCAAGAGCACTGTCTTCCCAGGAGGACAGCTCGTAATATGTAGACAGCCTTAAAAGCTCTCCACATGCACAGAGAATTATACTATTTTATTTAAAGATTAATAACGCATTTTTCATAGATTAAATAGAATGTAAAATGTTTGCAACTTCGACTATGGTTTCTACAAGTATGCTGAGAGAAAAATCCCAGGCTGTTAATTGTATCACTTATATACTTGGATTAACACAAGTAACTTTGACTAAACCCATTATTTCTCAAGGCTAAACCATATCCTTTTTAATTCTAGGTAGAATTGCTTAACACTCAAAACTTTGTTTCACAGCTTCACAGATTAACAGCCAGAGAGAGAGGACAGAAAGAACCAAAACAAGGCAGCAGTGGAAACAGAGGAACATCCTATGTCAAAGGGAAAGCTGAGAGCTATTGGAAAGCCCTGTATTACAGCTAAGCAAGGCAAAACAACGTGCCTTCTAACAAAGAGAATTTGAAGCCAATTACAACCCAAAAGATTAATGTTCTGACTCAGGCATATATGAGCCTGAGTTTTCCATCGCCCATCCTTCCCAAGAACCCTTGTCTAATTCACTGAAGGCGGGGTAAAGCTGGTTATAAAGAAGTTTTGAAAAGTGCAATAAAGAGAAAATTTGAAAACAACTTGAGGAAACGTGGATTCCTGCTGAGCACAGTTTTCAACATCAGCTAAGATTTATTATATTGAAAGGTTTTTTCCAACATAGATACAAGCTACAACAACGTGCGTTTCCTTTCCAATTCAGCCACAGCTGAACATTTTCTTGAACCACTACAGTAAGAAAAGAAGCTTTCACAACAACTTTTTGAAAACATCTCAGCTTTTGGGATCAAACAGATACATAGTTAAAAGAAATGCTGGTAAGAGGAATGAATCACTGGACAAAGTCATGTCAGGGCTGCTGAGCAATTAAATCTGATTATTAATTTTGATGTTTTGATGATAACGTGAGAACAGAGTATTCAGAAAAATATACTGAAGACAAATGTTCATGGAACTATTCTTTAAGTCTTCACTTTCTCTCTGCCATGGATTTAATATATCAAGAAATATAAACAACCTTCTACATCAACATGTAGAAAAGTTTTACATGCAATGCACACAGTAATTCAGTTTGTAATAAAGATATTACTACCCATACTTACTATTTAATCAAAGTTCTCTTTTAATTTGTTTGGGTTTTTTTTTTCCCCATAGAAATGGAGAACAGGAAGAAAAAAAAATAGTACAAGTTACACCTTTATTAGTTTCTGTTGTAAAAGGTAAGCTGGCAATCGTCACCAAAACCAGCATTTTCAGATCCTCCCCTACCTTCGCAAGTTTGATCATATGACAAATTAACAGTCTTTTCAAAGAGTACACCAAAATAAGACAGCCCCATAAATTCTTCTTGGAACCAGCTGTCTGGTCGAATTGTACATGCACAGCCCTGCGCTAGTCCCAGCATGTGCTGCCCTTTGATATATTCCCATTAGGCAAAGGATGCAGAGGTAAAGCTGCACTTGGTGCTTTGAAAGGAATATCATTAAGCAATGAAAATTAAAATTTCGAAGTATCAAGGTTTTATTATGAAACAACTCATTTTCTAAATAAGTTTCTTGCACCAGATGGACCTTCTCATTGATTTTCCTACAGAAAGTAAAGCACTTTCTATAGACGTACGATAGTATTTACATTCAAATAATCTTTATTATTTACATAAGCCATTTTTAAAGCTTCTCCTTGTAAATCACATCTGATTCCAGTATTTGTTGGGGTTTTGTTTTTTTTTGGGGGGGGTTTGTTTGTTTTAATTTCAATCTGCTCCATAGAAACATCACCAATTATGCTTGGTGGAATAGGGTAAGAAGTTCACACACAGCACTCTGACTGCATAGGCTGTGATGACAGGATTTGTTAAATATGCATTTTCTCACCTTAAAGGTATCTCACTGGAACAGTCTGAGCACAGGAAGAAAAAGTAATGGTCTCTTGGCAGCCCACATAAGCTGCCAGTATTGTGATGAAACATTAAACCACAAGCAGCTTCCAGAGCCAGTGCTTATGTAAAAGAGCACTTTTCTTCCCCAGTGTTTTAGCCTAAATAATCACTTAAATTCTTTTGATTTCAGTATCTAAGAATCACTTTCTAAGTCAGCTTTCACTTCTTTTGTATGTATATTACAATAACATTACTGTGTTTCTGGAGTAAGGGTTTGGTTGCTTTTTTTTTTTTTCAAATCTTTGAAAGAAAAGATTAAATTGAAAAGAAATGAGCTGCCTTCTGCTTCATACAAGCAAAGTAGTACAGACTTTTTAAAATCCTGGATCAAAACTTCCTTATGCACTTTTGAAATTGCGGAGTCTAGTACCAATCGGACAAAGAAGGATTTCCTTCATTTCATTTTGGGCATTTACATAAGTACCTTTAGTTGGGTCACCAGAATTATTCCCCCACATTCCCCATCCCATCTCGCTCCGTTCAGCAGTCTGATCCTATAATCTAATTTCACAAAAGAAAACTGCACTTCCTCTTCCAATGAAGCAGCAAATATACACACAGCTTATTTTCACGGATGCTTGATCTACAGGGGGTTAATACTTTAGAACTTCCGAGTAAAATCTGCAATCACAGCAGGAAAAGCTAAAGAGACACTTAACTTCACATCTTTGTGACATTAGAACCCTTCAAATCCAAACTACTATGCAGGCAACATTTTTTCAAGTTTTTCTTCTGAGAAAAGAGAGAGAAGGAACAAGGTACACCATGCCCTGGAAGAGTGTTCTGTTATCAACAGAGGCTTTCCTACGTGAACATGCAGCTATTGCTCTACACTCACACAGCTTGGACCTTTTGAACAGAGCTTCAGCAAATAATAAAGTTTAGGCCTTTCAAGCTGTTTTAGAGACCAGTGAAAAGGCTAAGAAGCAATGATGAAAACCACCATTTTTCTCTTTACATACAAGTGACTAAACATGTACACAGTCACAACAAACTTCAGTGATGAAAAAAAACCTGTGGAATGAAGAGCTCCTGCAAAACAGCTCCCTCTTCAGTTTTCTTCCAGCTTGTTCCTGCTGACTTAAACGTACAAAAGACTATTCACCCATCAATGCCATGAGAAGACATTTGGAAAAACTGAGATTCAAACCGTATTTTTATTGTTATGGGCTCCTCCTTGTCAAGTTTCAAGCCAGAATGTACCATTAGATCATTTAACCAAATGTTTATGGAAGGCTACTCAATTCGGTTCGCTTGGCCAACAATAGTTTGTCTAGAACAACCTTCCAAAAGGTTCCCTTGTTTGAAAATACCAGCATGTGGATATCCAACATCTCCTACTGTTAGGCTATTGACCCATATTTCGATTTTATAATTTTGTTTCCATAAAGATAATTGCAAGCTAACCGTGAAACTGCTGTTTTCATTTACATAAACGGAACAAAGATAATAAAATATTATGAACAGCTAAGTAGAACACATTACAAACACCACTTAATTTGATCAGATTGTTTTCCATATAACCATACGTATTCAAAAACCATCCTAGACCAGATGCCCACTAGGCAAGCCTTGTCATGACTGCTAGAATTTTCCCTTAGACAGTTCTTTTTTCAAAAGAAATTATAAAATAAAGTAACATACAGATGATAAAGTACACATCAGAAAGAAAGATTCCCCACACACTATGCTGTGAGGTAAACCCATTACTCTCAAACAGTCCTAAAGGTGTAATCTGTTAGTAACACCTGCCCCACATACACTCTTTAGATATATCTAATACATTAGTAATAGGCTACCAGTACTTAATAAGGGACTATTTAGTACAGTCATTAAAGCAGTAACATTTTAAGTGTCACGTTGATTCAAAAAAATTCCCTTCTTTTTGTCATGACAACTATATTTACTGGATAACTTTTCTCCTGACTCAGGAACAGCCACATTTATCTCTAGTCAAACTGGCCACAATTCAAAAGAGTAAACAGTGACCAAGCTGAGAAATTTAATTTGGTTAGTTTATCAAGGGACTTTCTGAGCATGCAACTAATTTACAAGAACTTGGCCTTTCAACAAATACTTACACATATGTGTACATTCAGAGACAAGAACACAAAAACAGGATCATAAAAATCAAACACAGCAGCAAGTTTTTGCTCAAGGTTCCTATCCAGCTGGACAAACAGCGGGTATGAGTACTTAGATGTACTGATACTTCAAAAACAGCTAAGAATTTACACTTTACACACAGAAGTGCTTAAATACACCTACACTGAAAGTGAGCTGCAATACATCCACCTATTCCTGGATGGAAAACTCCCTTCATTTTAGAAAGGGGAACTAAGGCAGCATTGCCACAGTCGAGGAAGTTGCAGATACTGAATGAAAGTGGCAAGTTCCTATGACATAACTGCTGTGAGTTAATGTCAGGAAGATTTCTCTAGTTATATTGGGTGGGAGGGTGTGTGTGGGTAAGGGGTTTTTTTTAAATTTTATTTTAATCATATATTGGATTTCAGTTTTCAGTTTGTTTTTAAGACTTACTTTCAAGTATACCAAGCTTGTTTCAGATGTAGTAATTTATCCAACCAGAAGAAATTATGCTATTAGTGATATGGAAAGAGCCTAGCTAAGAAGGCAGCTTAATTTCTTTGCAAAACAAGCTCCTTTTTCATAAAGGATAAAGAATTTTAACCATGAAATTTTCAATGTTAGGAGGACTGTACAACTTATGAGCAAGACAAGTAGGTATGTCTGTAATTAAAGAGTAAGCAACACTCTTCATTCAAGGCTCTCCATTGGGTTGCTTATATGTTTAAAGAAAGGAACAGATAGTCATAGAAAAAAGTAGTATGTGTTCACACAAACTAAAGATACTAACAGGGTGTAAATCAAAACTGAATTAACCTCTGCAGGTAGTTTTAATTCTAGTATTTAAGCTTTCTTTTCCAACAAAATAAATAGTTATTTAAATTCTAAATTTCATTTGTTTCACTAAGGAGACCACATGCTTTTTCAAAAGACTCAAGTCTTGTAAATAATAGCTTATTTGAGCCCCAGAACAGGGTGGGGAGAGGAGGCGAAAACAGGACAGACATTAACTCACTGCAAGGAGCATTCAGATAGTTTGGTGATCAGATCATAAAAACCTTTATGAAGTAAGATGTTCCAAGAAACGCTGCCAAGATCTTTACAGGTTTACAATGCTTCAGATGCACTGAATTGTTATACTAAACTTTAATTGCACTATAAGAACATTATTGTGGATATATCTACAGGGTAAGTAAGCCCTATCTTACAGGTACCAGAAGAACTCTTAGAATCTTGAATTTTTTTTGCCTTATAAGAGAAGTTATAGAGTAGAGCTTTAAGCATATCCAAGAATTCACTCACAATAGATGTATTCACAGTAAATAAAGTAGTTATGGATTCCATAGAACTTCTTTTATGAGTGGCAATGACTATAGGCTGGCGAAGGACTCTGACATTCTGTCAACCTTTTACATCTCTTACACTGGACAGTATTTCTGTTTCTCTAAGAAAAAAGAATTAGTCATGCAAGTTTTTTATCCAGCTTCCATTGCCACCGTAGAAGATTCCAGGTGGCATTTCACAGATGAGTTCTAGAGAAGTCTATATCCAGCAGCAGTGTACATCAGTGTGAACTGGAAACTGCAAGTCAGAAGCTATGAAACCATAACAAATTCCCCTAATAGAGCTTCTGTCAGTACAAGACCTTTGCAACCATCAACAGACATCTGCTAAAATAAAACATCCTACTTCCCACCACCTCTTCCCTCACACAACACACATCTGATTAGTATCTGTTCTCTTTGAAAGCGCAGTCCTTGCTTCTTCCTGTCTTTGCCCACAGGCTGTAAAGAGAAACCAGAGAAAAGGGGGCATCTGTCCCTATGGAGAGCAGATTGCAATGTCTAAGCACTCAGAAGGAGCAGAGCAACACTGTAACACTGAACATATCCTTTGCAAAATCCACTTTACACTGGACAGGAAAAAGCTACCTACTTGTCTTAAAAAAAAAAAAAAAAAGCAAAGAAAAGCCCAAACTGAAAAAGGAATCGAGAAGGAAATGAGTCATGGGGAAAATTTCACGGAACTTTCACATGAAAAGGAAACCCATAAGCAATTCCATAAAATTTTCCATGCTCAGTCGTCATCTCCACCCTTTCTTTTTTCTTTCCCAGAAGCTTCATGGAAGTGGACAGGCCTCAAAATTATTTTAGTTATCCTACTATTAGAGGAAGAACAAAGCAGGGAATAGACCACAGTATGTTGATGCCCTGATTCGTTCTGTTGCATCTTTTTATTCATGGAATAATAATTTTAAATAAAAAAAAAAAAAAAAAAGAGTATTGCATCAAGAACTTGCAACTCAGCATTCAAAAACCATGAATCAGATTGCCAAAAAACCCAAACACATTAAATAACCATTCCATTTCCAGTTTTCAGACATGTTGTCAGGAAATGAATGGTTTTGTTCTTGTCCTCGGTCAAATGGGCAGGTGGAAAACTCTCAAGCATGTTCTTCTCAAGGCAATGTTCTCAATCAGCTGGAAAGCAAATGTGTCAAAGTCCCAACAATGTCATTGGGATTTATGTCCTAGTTCCCTTCCAACACTGAGCCAGCCTTCTATCTTTGCTCCTGCACAAAAAAAACTTGGGATTGGCCAGATGGAGAAGGTAGAAATAAGATCCCAATATATAACAAGAGGTCCCCAACACTCTTGCTATCAATCAACTTTACTTAAGCAAATTATCCTCTTTCCTCTGTAAATATCTTAAGTCATTACCTAATTAAAGAAAGAAAAGCAAGCTGTTTTGCTGTTCCAGGTCAACATATTTTTTACGGAGAGCACAACAGTTTGGAGAACAAAAGGAAATACCAGCTGGAAGCTCTACAGGACACTGATCTTCCCAGAAGACTGAGGCACAGTGCTCTGCTCGATACATTTACCTGTTCACAAGCTTACAACCCTTGCAGCTTCCAACAGCACTCAGATTCACTCTTGATTCTGAACAGGGATCAAGAAAAGACTTTCTCAAGAAGAGTTTACCACAAATAAGTCTGTAGGGTCATTTATTTGAATGAATTCAGAACAAGAAAAATTGAGTCCTCATGCAAAACATTTGCTTCCAGGAGGCTCACAAAGGGATTCTGCTACTGAAATGACATTGTGTTTATCACTAGAATAAGTATGGTTTTCCAGGAGTTTTCCAGTGAGACATTGCATGGACTCAATGAATCAAATTTTCTAGCTTTTACACTCTCCAAAATAAAAACCCAGAAACTATATTAGCAATCAAAATAGAAGCCAGAAGCACAGGAACTAAGAAAGTCTTTTCTTAAAAAGACATGGTCCTCAGATTCCAGATAATATCTCAGTTTGGGTGGCTGTTCCCTCTGGTTTGGGAATTCCAGTCTGACAGTCACTGACCTGAAAATACTGCACAGATATTTGCCCTTTGGAGAATGGTCACAATTAGGATCCTCAAAAAATATCTTAGGGAGGTCACAAGTCCCACCGTGACTCACATGGGTAGAAATGGTTTCAAGGAATCAATTATTAGCTCTTTGAACGTGTCATGTGGTACAGTTCATATAGTCATGGCATTAGACAGATCTACATTATGTAGACTGACAGATCAAAAGGCAGCAATCACAGTTTTAATGCATAAACCCAGGCAGCAGAACTTCCTCTAGTAAGTGCACTGATGAAGAAATTGTTCTTTCCTATCACATGTATGAATGTGATGAAGTTCAATAACTTTTTGATATAAACACCTTTGGGAAAAGAAAACAAAAACTATTCAAGTGTCTTAACAGTGAATTCACTGTAACCCCAAGAATTTCAACTAAAATAAGAATAACCTGTAGAAAAAAGCAGCACATAACAAAACAGACAAGCTGCAGCCAGCCACCAGCATTCAATGAAGTCAAAGAACTGACCTCACGAAGTCCGCTAACGACTGCCACACACATCTGATATAGAAGAAACCCAAACAGTGACTCTCTAGCTGCAGATAACATCCTGATTATTGCTCTAAAAACCTGTTTCCTGTCCTTCTTGCTATTGTTCAGTCTTAGTTTCTGATCCTGCTTCTCAGCCGCAGTCTTTGGCCCTTCAGTTGTATTAGCTCATCCTCCCAGCAAAGCCTTGGTTTCTAATCCCACTTCTGGAGCACTTAACACCAGTTCCTGGCTCTCAGTGACTACCATACCCCTTCACCCTGCTTACGACTTCTGATCACACCTCTGAAGCCGGAGAAGGAACAAGCAGGCACGGATCAGAGAACTTCTAGCCTAGGATCACTCTCTGGAGCCTGTACCCCTGGTTTTCCCGTTCTTCATAACAATATGTGACTCCAGTCTGTCCTAAAAATCTATTTGTTTACATTCCAGTTAAAATTTCTCATTATCAAACAAAAGAGCAACTAGCATCAACCCAGTCAATATCCTAGAAACAAGAATAAGAGCTGAGCATCATCGAGGATCTAGCAGATGCCCTTGAATTTCTTGCAGCCTTAACAGATGAGGAATAAAACCTTAATAGTCAGATAAAAAGCATACCCTTTACAGTTCTTGTTCTCTAGCATTTGCGTTATGGCACCTACTCTGAATTAGATCAGAGACTGAAAGACAGTCTGGTTTATTTTGTGGATTCTTTGGGAAGTTTTGTTATTATTCTGGGACAAGGAAGGAGAGAAACATTTACAAAAAAACCTGGCAAGAAGTGGCAACACCCACTCCTCCTTTGTTATTTTGGCCCCCACTGCCGGTATTTTTGGATTTTCATTCTGGAAAAGGGAGAAAGATGAAGAATTGTCTGAAGGAGTGTTTGCTGGGCTGCTTGCCCTCAGAAAGTTGGAAAATTGCCCAGGTTGAAGAAAGAAAGGATTCTCTAAGTTCAGATCTGACCTGTGCTTAATAGAACAACATTTACGGAGAGTGAATATTTAGAGTGTCTTGACCTAAGAGACTTTGTTATCTTGTGTGGCGTTGAAGAAAGAAATAACCAGTGGAAAAAACACAGAAATTGCTGAACTGAATCAGCAGGAGTCCACCCAGTCATCCTGTCTGACCAAGTACTTCATAAGAAGGTGCAGGAAGAAAGGCTGCTGTAGGCACTGATGGCAAGTTTATTCTTAGCCTCTGTTAACATTTATCTTAAGCCATAAAATACATTGGTTTATATCCTTCTCAACATTACTCATTCATTAGCAGGCTGATCTTGTCTTCTATATAAACAGACCTAGCCCCTTTGTTCTATCAGCAGTCTTTAAAGCCTTCTTTGCTGTAGCCGAGTATTCAAATCCATAAAGGAAAAGGATTGACTGCGGCCAGAACTTGCCCATTCAAGCCACAAAGGTACAAATCCCACCCTCGGTTTCACTCAACTATCAGCAGCATGTAGTCAGTTGGAAGTGAGGTGATTAAAAGCCTGTAACCTTCTTAACAAGTGACCAGTGATTCTCATTACTACCCTCCACCCTCTCCTGGAATCTTTAAAATAAAATTCAAAAGTCTAAATGAACTCTGTATCTTGTTCTCAGGAAGAATTCCCATTTTATGGAATATCTTACTGGGAAGTTTTGTCAGCTGTAAACAACACCTCATATTGTGTAAAAAAAACTAAAAGACTTCAGGGAACATAGTAAAGAGGAAAAAAAGCAGTAAGGAGAAAATCAGGTCTTACGTCAGGGATTTGTTCAGACAGTTACTCTAGAGCAAGGGATGCTCTTGAGAAGCTGTCTCCAAGCCAGGAGGATCTTGTTGAGCTTGCCAGCTGTCCAAGGTGCCAACTAATAAGATTTTATCAGCCTTTAAGTGTTGGAGGAGTTCCCATTCTGCTGCAGCAACAGCAGGAGAGGAACTGGGGAAAGGAAGGACACAGCCATATTAATAGGCACAGCTGGTGTGACCTTTAAAGAACAGCTGGGAGCTACCCGCTTAGACAGTAGAACCAGTATGAATAGTCATGTAAAAAGATCAAGTCTGCAATGACTCCTTGTAAATAATTATTTGTATTCTCATATAGCCTACATTGCTAACACGGCAGGGAGTGTAAAGAAAAGAAAATAAAGATGCCAACTGGAGAAGTCTAGTCTAACAAAACAAAAATATGTATTCCTGTTGCCTGCATTATTTATAGTTTAATTTATTCATCATCATCCCAGACTATGAAATGTCTGAGCAACTTCCAGAGCAGAGGTTTTTTTTTCCTCTCCAAAAATATGAGCAGTATAAGAAACACAACCAACAATCACTATTTTATACAATAGCAATGCAATACTATGATTCACTTGCATTAAGTCTGACTAAATATGCCATTACCTTTAAATAGAAAATGCAGCTAATAATTTCAGAACTAAATATAGAAAGATGTGATGTGAGCCCTATGTGATTTACTCCTAATTTGAATATATTATGCTGTCTTTCAAATGTTTTTGTAGGTGCTTATTAACTTTGCTATTTTTTCTTTTTCACTCACGTTTGCTTTTTCTTTTGCTTACCAAGATAATGTCTGCTTAGAGAAATGCATTTCTAGAATTTTACATAAAAAAGGACTACATCGCTACACTACTACAGTAACCATGCTGATATGAAATGTAGATGCCATTGTAGCTGAAGAAAATCAAATGGCAGAGAAGATGACACTGAAATATGTGGGAGCAAATACACAAACGCTTCATAATGGAAGGAAATAGTACTAAAAGTCTTCTAAAAATGTCAGCTAGGGAAACTCAATAAAGGTCAAAACACTTTGAAAAGGAGAAGTTAATCAAAGATTTTCTGTATTCCACAGTCTTTTGTTCCACAGTTGTGGAACTGTACAATATACTCTAGGTTAAAGCTAAGAAGTGACCTTTCTTGCCAATGTTCCCTGTTCATTATCCTAGAAAACCCAAGTTTTGCATGAAGAAGCCGAACAAACCTGTTAACGTGCAAACTGTCTAGATCTACACCTTGCAGGACACAGATATCATCCTCCAAAACCACTACTTAGATGACAGAACTTCAGCAACGTGATTACTTTTCACTGTTCTTGCATAAACCAAAACAAACAACAGGTGGGGAATGACCCCAGCACTCACTTCATATATTGTAAAAAGCCTTTAATGTTAACATTCCCACCATTAGTACATGAAAATAGGCGGGGCAAATATTTTTGTGCCAATAAAAATGTTTCATTTAACAACAAAGTGTGTGTCAAGAAGGCCAATTAAAATGTACAGGCACATTTTGAAGTCACTGAGTTTAAAGCAACTCCAAACTTGTGAAAATAAACAAGCATTTCAAACCTGGAGCATTTTCATTACAAAAATGACAAGCAGATTTCCATCACCTAAAGGAAAGTCACTGTATCATTTTCTTGAAACTGTCACTCTCAAAATGAAAGCAAAGTCAAGAATGAGAGAAACTGTTTTTATGCTATACGTGTTCTTGAAACCTCTTATTTTTTTGTGGTTTAACAACCACATTTTCCTGTGTTTAAAGAGCTTCTCTCCATTCTTATAGCACAAGACCATTACACAAGAGGAGCCACAGCCTATAGAAAAACAGAGTAGACAGCAAGTGCTTCTGTACTTCCTCCCTCAGGAAAGAATATTATTTTCCTATGGTGGCTCAGTTACCACATACATCTACATTGCTCTAACAGCAACTAAAACTACTGCACCAGTTCTCAATTCACATGCTGCCAAAGACCTAAGAGGAAAGGACCCTTGTTTCCAAAATAACACCCCTTATTCTGCAACTTACTTTAAGTAGTTGTCTCCTCAAGCTGATGAGAACTTTAAAGGAATAAATAAGGTATCTTTTATTTTAGAGGAGAATCGTCTTCTCCTACAAACCACCCATGGGTGATCTCAAACCAATAAAAATTGTATGACATTTGCACAGCAGAATATCTGAGGTTGGAAAGGACCTCTGGAAGTCACCTGGTCCAACCCTCCTGCTCAATCAGGGCCACCTACAGCTGTGTCCCTAGGACTGTGTATAGTCAGGTTTTGAGTATCTCCAACAGAGACTCCACAACCCCCTTGGGAAACCTGTGCCAGTGCTCACTGACCTTCCCAGTAAAAAAAGTGGTTTTTGATGTGTTTCATTTTATGCCCATTGCCTCTGGTCCCGTTCACTGGGCGCCACAAAGAAGAGCCTGGCTCCATCCTCTTCGCACCCTCCCTTCAGGTTTGGTTATTGATATACATTGATATATATTGACACCTTCACCAGGCTGAACAGTCCCAGCTCTCTCAGTCTTTCCTCATATGTCAGGTGCTCCAGTTCCTTCACCACCCTTGTGCCTTTCATTGAATTCTCCCCGGTACATCTAGTATGTGTTTATGCAGGGTCTTGACCCTGAAATCTCTGGAAGCATCAAGATTGTCTTTACGAGCTGGGAAGTTAAGCCCCTCATGTCCCTTTAGCTGCTGTACTGCATTTCTACAACAAGGAGAAAGAAAGCTTACAGCCCTCCAAATTCAGTATGAGGGGCTTTCTGTCTTTAACCACTAGAATAATTCCTGTGGTCCTGGTCCTAACTTGAACCAGAATAATTAAGGTCAACTTCTAGGAAACTCTGAATTATGCCAATGCTTCTGAAAATATCTCCCTGCTAGCTTCAAAATTAAGAGACTATATAAAGTCACTGAAAAATCCATCAATCCTCAGCTCCGTTTCAAACAGTTTACACTTCATGAAGCACATAATTAAGCTTATAATGTTGTTTTGTAATATTGCAAAGCCAACAGGAAAACTAACAAGATATTAAAACACAAGTCATGAGGATCAAGAAAATAACGATGACATTTTCATACCAATCACTGCCAAAAAGAAACGAAGAGGGAAACAGGTGAAACTGTTTCCAATTTTAAAGCTCTTTATAATGTCTGTAAGGTCTCAGTAGTCCTGTCCCATAGTTTGGCCTAACAAAACAGTTCCAATTACTTTAGGAAGAGGGAAACATATTCCAAACCAAAAAAGTTCATTGACCTTCCAACATTTCCCTCTCTCTCCCCCTACATTTTGAAAAGAGGACTCAATATCAAGCATCCAGGTAGATTAGAAGACATATGCAACAACTGAAAGATCCTTTTCACTTATTTATATGAAGCCATTACTTTCTTCATAGTGCTTTCCAGAGCAATTGACAGTAATCTGCCGTATGCAAAAAGGATATAATAGACATAAGTTATTTGATAAACATTTCATAGATGTCAGAATTTCATAACTAACATTGTGGCAAAGAAGATGATGATTAATAGTGACAGAGCAAGAAAGAAAACTAGAGAAAGCCACTCTAGGAAACTTAGCGGAAATGTCCTGGCCTTGTTTCAGGCTTCAGTTTGGCAGCTGCTCCAGACACATCTCATCTTCAAACCATACAGCACAAAGACACTCAGACCAATCGTTTTCTGCATCTCAAAATGTTGATAAAACTGGAAACTTCGAAGGGGTTTGGAAATGGAAAAGCATCAACACAAGTGTAATGAACAGAACAAAGAAAATCCTGCAAAACTAGCTTTGCATAAGCTTGCTCTTACAGGATTCTCTACCCAACAAATACAATTAAGGTGTATAGATAAACAGCTTATGACTTATATGGCCGGAATTTTAGGTATTTTGCGGGATATAAGAACTTTAAAGCTATTTAAAACCTCTAACAACACAACTGTAAGCCTCTTTTACTGGTAACAGATTCCAAACTTCAAATCAGGTTTGACTATATTAGTCACTATGGAAAAATGTAATAATTTCCTGATACTTCACTAAAATTCTTAGACCTAACTACAACAAAAATAAATAATAATACTTTTTAGGCAAAATATCAGAAAAAGATTCTTCCCCAGTTATTCTGGAACGCTAGGAATTTAAAATATTTCATAATGTCAATCTGCAGTTCAACACAACATGGCAAATGGGACTCATCTATCAATTGTCCCATAACACTTAATGTAGTCAAATAATTTCTCTTTATAACTTTCCATCTCTAGCTTCGGTACTGTCAGATAAGTATATAGAAGGAAAATTACATCAAGATATATCATAACTGACCCTTTTAAACTGAAAGAAGGTTTTTCTAAACTGAAAGAAGGTTTTTCTAAACTTTAAGAACCAGCTCAACTCAGCTGCAATATGCCTTATTAAAGAACATCTACAACCTCCAATTTTGGTAAAATTGTTATACATTTTGATAATATAATTTAGCCACTTCCTATTATGCAGGGCAGATAACAGAAATATACTTTGTAGTGATAACTCTTCCCTACAAAGTTCTTACTTTAAAAGTGCATAGAGGAGCATTATTTATCACTGGCAGGGAATTCAGGACATTACTTGTAATTTGTAATCAGATATATCTGTAAAGATGATTACTGCGTCCTTGATCAACAGGTGAAAAAAATACCATTAAATATGGTAAACTAGGATAAAACTAAAACCTCAAGCTTCACCTGTCAGTTGAAATGCATCTCTCCAAGTTATCCACCTGTAAAGATGTCTGCCAGTTCATCAGATAAGCTTTGTCTTGTTCTAAATACCATAACAGACTAAGATATATTTAGACCAAATTACTTCAAGTACACTTTTAGGCTTAACTTCACTACGAAAGCCAACAAAGATTGGGTAAATCTGTCTATCACCAATTACACAGTAAAATTCGATCAATGCGTAGTGGTTCAGTATTATTTCTCGGAAGAAAGGCATCCTGATCAACATACCTCATCCTGATTGTGGAGGCAGCAGGATAAAATTGAAAAAAAGTGGTCCTAGATGGCTAATACAATTTTCACAGGAGTTACTATAAAGAAAATTTCAAAACATGAATTGACAGATTAGAATAGGCCATTTTCCTCTTACTTCTCCTTGGAACTATAACCATATGCTCAGTCATCCATACATAAATACAGAAAGAACTATTTCACTCTAAAGCAAGATTTAAGTGAGATGCATAAAGTAGGATCTGTATAATGAGTCAAACTGTGGAATCATTTATGATTGTTAACTGCTTTGTAGAAATAACTTGGAATACTGACAGATTTTTTTTTTCCTAGCCCTGACATGATTAGTGGTCTTGATACTATATTTAGGAACTCAGTCTAGTTACTTCTCTTTGGAGTCAGAATTGATCTCAGATATCTATCATTTCGCATACGATAAAACAGATTGTCAGTAAAGCACAGTCTCAGACTACAGATGAAGTAATTCTGTGGAAGTCTAACATACAACAGTGAGTTTTAGCCTGAGAAGCATTTAGGTCATACACAGCACCATCAGAACATACATGAGGGAGAACATCACCTTCAGTAAGGGGTCATCCCACAGCATCATTACAGTTTGCTACGTTCACGGCTAAGGGATCAGGGGCATTCAGCACCACCCAGCACACTGTTACTGAATCGTTACCTTCATATTACACTCAAACATTTGGGATGCTGAAGCTGCACTAACATATAGAAATTATAAACCACCAGAATTAAGGCTGTTCCTTCCTGGCTAGTTTATGTGTTGGTTCTGGTTTGGTTGGTTTTTTTTTAAACAGGAACCCTGCCTCTTCCAATGCACATGCTTTGACAGCAGGGTTAACAGGAAGAAATTTTTTTTCTTTTTCCCCTTCTCACAATCCAGCACTAAAATTAGCTTAAGCTGTTGAAATCCTAGGACAAAAAAAACCCTTTTTTTCTCCTCTGTACTATGTTCATGATACTACTATCTGAAAGTGTTATATGTCAGTAATTTATTTTCACAACAGATCCTATTTTTATAACTCAAGATCCACAGCACAAAGTATGTGAATTGTGTCTGCCTAATCTTGGAATGCTTACAGATTTTTTTTCCAGAATATTTGTCACTGTACAGTACATCACAAGCACAACTCACAGTTGCCATTAGCTTCAGTTGCAGCTGTGAAAGCTTTGCATTCTTTATTTTATAGGTGTCCAGCTTTACACCTTACTATTCAACACAAGGATCACAATTAGCTACCCGTTAATAAAAACGTTACGTGTCTTGCTTATCAAGTAAAAAGCAAAATCCAATTATTCAGAGTGGCATGTAACTAAAGAAACCATCAGATGATTGACTTCTTCAATCTTTTATTCAGTTTGGGATACAACATCAGGCATGTGAAACAAGTAAAATGGGTTCTAGGGACCACATTCCTTAAATCTTGAAGGCATTTCTAAAATACAAGCCATCCTGAACAGTAAGTATTTTTAAAGGACAAAATGGTAATGTGTTAATGGAATTGTAGGCTGTCAGTTCAAATGTGGAGATGTGGATGATGTTAAAAAATTTAGCCCATATATCATTTGGTACTTATGTTTCTGCTGGTATTTTAACAAGTCTAAGATCACGAGCGTAGCGTGAAGAGAATTCTGGGGAACAACAGCTGTTCGTCTCTAATAGCAATCATGTAACTTGAGAACTGTGATTTTAATACGTTCAAGGAACAAAGGAAAACACTCTGATCTTCATGAATTTCCAGAAAATAAATTTTAATTAAAAGGTAAGATAACTTAAACAGAAGAAGACCTAACACTCCTATATACAATATTTATGCTTTTCTAAAATAAAAACTCAACATTTAAGTAGGTCACTTAACTGTAACGTTAAGCATCTCCTTCAATCTCTTTATCTAAATAAAAATTAAAAAAAATATGGAGCATTATTTAGAAAGGCAATAGACATAATTATGTGTGTATTTGCTACATTTCAGGATAGGTCTGATAGCATCAACAGTTTAATGGGGAAAAGAGCAAAGTAGTAATTAAACCAAAAGCTTATGTTTCAAACCATACACTAAGTATGTAGATTTACTGTAATAACTCCTTAAAGCCAGCAGGCTAGACTGGATTAATGAAAGGGTAAATCCTATCATATTTAACGTTTCACATGCCTGATCCAGGCACCCTTTTACATGCACTTCACTATCTTCCTCTACAGAAGCAAAATAATGCCTCCTAGTGCTATTAATTGCTCTTAAAGAAACAATTTTCAAATAAAAATGTTAATATGAAAATCCTAAAACATAGCCTGTTTTCTTTGCATTAAAATTCTGTCCATCCAAAGCAAGCTTACAGAATTTGAAGGTAATAAAGTATAATGATTCCAAATCTTTTTTTTTCTCCTGCCAGTCACTTTGTAGCCAGAAAATTTCTTTATTCTACATTAAGGTGCAGCTTAAGTCAACTTCCATCTGAAAAAATAAATTGGTGGCTTTTAATAAT